>JAWPHD010004382.1:0-189437 GCA_037043455.1 Cyrtodaria siliqua
TCTTCTAAATTGACATTTCCTTTCTACACGTACTTTCTCTACTTTATTACATATTCATCTGTTTCATCAATACATTTGTACACTAGTAACGTCATTTCGCGAAACATAAAATTGCTACCCACTGAAGATCTACGAATGTAGAAAAATTACTTGCAGAAAAGAAATATCAATTTAGAAGAATCACTTTGTTCTTTTTTTGTATATATCTACCAGCACAAGGACCTTAAACTCTTATGTAAATAAAACAAGTTTAACACGACCTTTTCAGTGCAGCAGCAGCTAAAGCTTTTCACGCGCACACACCGCATAACTCACTTTTGAATTTCAAGTGTTTTAACACGAAGTAGTCCCAATTTGCACTCACGTGCAGTTACGCGGAAATTGCAGTTGTCTTTTAAAAAACGTTAGCTTAAGCAAATTTTGAATGCAAAAACAACATAGACAATGAATAAAGTAAGTTTATACGTTAAACATCCCCATAGCATTCGTTTTGACTACTACTGGCATATTTTGCATAGCCTAAATCGCTGTTCAAATGTGAAGATCGGAAATTTTGAGTTTTTTGAAACTGCAAAATTGACGATTTCTCAAAACGGTCACAAAAAATGAGTAGTCACCAATTTGGCTTAAACCAACAGGAATGATAGATCAGTACCTCTACTACCTTTCCTGAAAATTTCGGCAAAATTCATGACTACACATTTTTTGAGACCGTTTTGAAAGATGGTCACCCTTTTGTGTCACTCAAAACACACATTATTCAAAATGACGGCTACAAGCTAAATAAGCAAAACTGAAAATCAATAACAGAAATGTAAAACATGAATATTTTCTACTCCCGGACATAGTTATTTCCTGCCCCGGTAAAATGTCGGTAAGTCAACCTTTAAACACTTTTTCTGCCTTTCCTTTAGCATGTTTACGGTAAACATCAGCAGCTCTAGGCACTTATTATACTGTAGGCCAAGTCGGCTGTAATTTGTTGTGTTGATTTACGGTTGAATGAACTGTGGATAATTGCAAGTGAATACTTCACAATTCCAGGATTTAATGAGCAAAAATGCAGACCTATTCATGTGTTAACTATTCTTATGGTTGAATGATGTAACAAGTACTTGTAGAATATGTACAGCTACTAAAAATACTGTCAACTTGAGCTACTCAAGCCCGAGTCAAGGTCATGTCATTAGACCACATGAGTCATGTCGCGTTCGCCTCGATTAGGGACACCGACAGACATAAACAAAACAAAGGATGAAAGGTATGTACATTACTCGGTACTGTCTCCGTTAAAATTTAATAATAATATAGCACTGATGTATTATTTCTATGATGAGACCCTCCAAGTAGCGTCTATGTTCACTGAAAATTGTTCCCCAAAAATAGTTTGCTTTGTTCTCAAAAAAAAAAGTCCATTTATTTGTATTATTATGTTCCCTTGGCCTTGTTCCCCAAAAATACTACCAATAACGGACAATGTTCCATTGTTCCCCAAAAATAAAACACCCTCTATGACCGCAGAGCAGAAATGCACCGTTGCCACCTCCCCTTCACCCACCACACACCCCCTCCCCCCCCCCCCCCCATAAAGTTTGCATATAGCTACAGCAGTACTGTAAAGGATTAACACATCTACTGTACATGTCTAAAAACAACAATTGATTTTTCTTTCAGGGATCTTTGCAGATGTTGCCACCTTCTGTCAAGTGGCATCTCCAAGTTCCAGCTTTGAGACTGAGCCTAGCCCTGGGTAAGCTAAAGCTATAAACTTTAATATAGTTGACCCCTGTGATATAGGTTAATTAAGCTAATGTTATGATACGGCAATCTTTCGAGCCACTCCAGAGAGTGGAATTTAAAAAATGTACCTAAGCTACTCGATCTATCTTACTAGCAAATGTTAACATTTCAAGTCAGATTTGATAAACATTATGTACACTGTTTCTAAACCTACTGATGACAAAGCATATATATAACTTACATATTTGGAGAATCCAAAATCTACATACACAGTATAAACAGCTTTAACCAGCCGGACCAAACCCCAAAACTGGAGTGTCGAATTAAGAGTTACCATCATTTTACGGATATTCAATCACGGGTATTCTAAGAACCTATTAATAAACCTATACTTTTAATCGGCACATATTCATTGTTATATGACCTGAACACGGATAGAGTTTCGATAAACGGTTTTCTAGTGTAATTTTGTAGTTATTTGGCGGGATAGCTACTTTAAAAAAAAAGAGAAGTGATAAGGAAGTCTGGTCAGGTTACAAAAACACAATTTTTTTTTCTGCCTAACTATAAGTATAATTGTCCCAGCTCATTGGGATACTTTACATTTTTGTTTTTTTATTGAGATATTGTGAAATTCTATCACATAAAACAATGGATACACGATGATACAACATGAACGTTTCTCTGTGATGTTGACAGTTTACAGCGATATTATTAAAGACCGCCCCAGTTAAATTACAAATAATAGGACACTTTAAAGGGACATATGGCAATCTTGAAGATTTTGTCGAACATTAGTATTAGTTTATTAGTCCAGTATCAATTTCCCTTTAAAACTGCTTGCATATAATTAAATAAAATTTAGATGTGTTATTTGTCTTCGTTATTCTACCATAGATTTAAATATATGATTGTTGCAATAATATCAGCAATTAGTAATAATATATAAATTATACAGTTATACTATAATTATAGAGAATAATATACAGGCATGTCATATCTCATCCTTTCCGTCGATGTGTTCTTGGGAAAGACACTTTCCTTTAGCCTCGTCCTTCGGACGGGTACGTAAACCGGTCTATTCTCAGAGCACGTTAAGGAACAATAGGAAGCTATTCGATAATAAGGGTAGGGCACAGTTCCCAGATTCCTATGTATCCTTCCCCTCTCTCTGGGGCGGCTCTAAATAACCTATACTATGCTGATGAGCCGTTTAACAACATTCCATCCATATCTCATCCTGTATTGCCCCGAGATGCCAATATCTGCCCGAGAGCTTATATTTGGGCGAAGTCCGGGCACGATATGAAAATGTCATTCTATGTATGACATAACAAAATTATATACTTCAAAATATTTTGTTGATTTTAGCAGTGATGGGAGAATAATGATTAAATATTAATTTCTCGGCGGATATAATAGCTGATTTGAATAGCGGATTTATTAAACGAGTTGGCAAAAATATACAATGCGCGGCTTGTCGAGCATCAAATAATGTTTGCTGAAGAGTTTAAAAAATAATAGATGATTTTGTGAGATTCTATTGATCACACAAAACCCATACAAGTTGATGGTAAAATGTTCACATTTCTCTGTGATGTCAATTTACCTATATATTAATACCGTATTTCCTCTATTAAAAGCGCCTTCCCTAATAGAAGCGCCCCCACCTGTTTTAAGAAACCGTATCGTCTTCAAAAATGGATTTGATTAAATTAAAAGTTCCTAAAAAAAATACACTGTTTTTACCGCTAATGGATTTGATTACGGGAGTTTTTTACCTTCGACACCAGTATGGTCTATGACATAAACCTTAAAGCGCTATCATTATCAATACAAATATCTTTTATTATTATTTAATTCATACGCAACCAACCTGTTTTGTAATCGTCAAGTTTGACGGAAATGTGTATCATATAGATGCAGAGTGATAACAGTAATATATACTCAGTACATTGTCAGGTTTAGGTTTAGTCAATACCGGTGTAACATTAAAAGATCGCCGTACAGTAATTCTATAAGGAAACAGTCGGGGGGAAAGGAGGTGAAATATATTGAACATTTGTATCATAATAGTATTGCCCCTCTTCGCACTTTCCATAGCGCCCGGGAGCTACTGTTAGAGGAAATACGGTATATACGACAGCCCAAGTTAAATTTCCTTTAAAAATAACAGGACACTCTGTCGATTCATGTGAAATTCCATGCATATAACATATGGCTTATATATTTTTCACCACCATCCTTTTTAACAACTTGTTTTGTTCATTTCAGAGACACATCATCTGGTTTCCAGATGCCCTTCGTTCTTCAAATACCAATGCGACCCTGAAAGACGTGGATTTAACCAAAAAAGTTGACTATAATGTGATCGCAAGATTCTAAACTCTAGGAAATATATTAATTTAATTAGGCCAAATCAGAAACGCGGTTAATTTTTGTTCGGCCTTATGCGTTACAGTGTATACTTGTTACTGCGTATCCCGCTTGAGATGTGTTCGCCTGATCATGATGGTGACTTCAATTTGGCAATCCCGAGGACTGAGCAGACGTTATTTATTTAAAGAATGAAAAAATGAACATAATTATACCTCACAGAGACTCACTATATAATGTGTAAAGCTGTTAAAAAACACCAATTTTAATGTATACAATGTCATACTGCTCACATTCAAAAAAACTTTTGGTGTTTAATATCATTTTAACATATTTTAGGCCATATATGACGATTGATTTTTTTGTTGTAAGTATGAAGTAAATTTCATTATTGTAGTATTTAATAGATTTTAAGTTTATAAATATAATATAAATAAAATATTGTATTATTTATTCTTTGGTTCAGTTGAATCTATGTAAAAAATAAAAGTTTCCATTTGCGTACAGTCATGTATCTGAAACTGAAAAACTGCCTTTTGGGAACACAAGGTCATTTTAATCTATTTATTGTTTATTCAAGCTTTTGAAATAGATCTTTTGTAATTAAAGTGACACATGGGCCGATGATGGCAATCTTGAAGTGTACATCGAGCACTGAAATTAGCATCTCAAAACATGTTTTGCTGTACTTAGCGGTACTCGTCTGATAAAGCAAATGTCACTGGTCTAGCCTGGTCAAGTAAAATTCATCGGGTTGAAGAGTGCATAAAAAATATCCGCATGACGGATATATTTACATCTTCACACACATCTTCATCTCAAGGAATGTTGTTACACATGTGCAATACCTCTGACCTTCATTTTGGCAGAGTTATGCCCTATTCATCAGCCTAACCTGCAACTAACCTTGGAAATAAGCAAACAGCACTGTCAGCAGGCGAAGCAAGTGTTCATGGATGATGGAACACACTTCTAGTTCAAGGTCGACTTAGTGACCGCTTCCCACTAATTACAGTCTGGAAACTGATATTTCCATGTCTATACTAGTTTGACATATATAAGCCGTTATATTTATTTTGTCAAGTGTCAGTGTAGACTGTAGTGGACTGTGCGGTGCACTTAAAAGCACAGGATCCGGGTTCAAGACTCAACGGCGCCACTGAGTTTCCTCAGTGTGTTTGTCATTTCCAATTAGCCTCGTCCAACGTAAGGAGACATAAATTCTCCTATATCGAAGTCTATTCTCCGAGCATGTTTAATAAGCAAAAGTAGGAGTAGGGCGTTTCCCAGATTCCAATGAGACAGATTCCAATGAGACACCTACCCTGACCAGATCCGCCTTTTTATTTTGTTTATGGGTGGGGTGAGTGATCGTGGTGGTGACGGGCAGGAGGGGCCGGTGAGGGATAAACAAATAAATTGGACTGCAGCTTTGTTTTAGTATTTAGATTTTAAATATGGCTATGCTCGCCCATAAAAAATAAATAAAAAAAACATTAACACACCAGCGGGTGGCTACCATATTTCCAGATGCACACCGAGAAGTTGAACAGCGGTCAACCTATTTAAATATAGGCTACAGACTACTTTTCAGACTTTAGCGTGAGCCCCTTCAACGCACCTGTAGACGTTCAATGACTGACAGTGACACTCGTTATATATTTTGACCGACAGTGCCGAGTCGAAAATTTTATCGTTTTAGCGTGTAATTTTGATAAAGAAAAACCATGATGTTCGTAACATGTAGTACACGTCATGTACTATTTAAGCTTAAACAACATATTTTTAGTATCTCATTGTATTTCATTAGAAAAGAACACAAGTGTTACCATTTTTAAACGCATTTTAACAATACCATCTCTTACGAGTTATTTCCCCTCGCTTCGAAATTTTAAATGGGTGAATCTCGCAATTTCTCGCGCAGTAAAGCATCTAAAAGTCAATACAGCTGAAGATGACGAAACTTAAAGGGGAACTGAAATTTTAATCATGTAAACTTGTAACAATCTTCCAGATTACGCGTTTAAAAAAAAAGAAAATGGCGGCCGTTTCACTTTTTTTGTACGTTGACGGAAAATGACGTACTACTTTCCGTTGTCATGTGTTGCTATGATAAGTGGACGGCGGAGCTAAATAACCACTCTGCTTCCCACCTGTTTAGGGACATACGATTAAACAAATAAACATCGATATAAAAAGTGTGTCAAAAACAAAGGGTGTTATTTTATTATTTTATAAACAAAGTATCAGAATTACCGCCCATATCTTAAAAACAACTTATTTCATTATGTAATACAAACGTATTGCTTTGAACAAATTTAATATTTGGCATTGACAATAATTGTCGATTATATACTTGTTTAACCGCTGAAATATGTTCACAAACGACTGTTAATCTCAAAAACACAAAGAAACAAATAACAACTAAATATAAAGATGAATAAAAGGCAAGATAAGACATTACAAAAACACAAGGGTTGACAATAGGGGCGACCGCCTTAAAACGGTCAGTGGCTAAAAGGGCCGCTGAGTGTTTAAACCAGGTTCTAGGGTGCACCAAACCTCACTCTTACCCCATTGTCATATTTTGCTCAGTTTACACCGATAGCGTATGTGTTTCCTTTACTGTTTCTTTAGTGTTACTTCCAAGGAGGAGATTAGTGTACAAAATCGAATTAAATATTAGATAAGAAACATCACAAATATGACTTTTCTTTTTTATTTCATCACAAATATCTAAATGTTTGTTTCAACGAGTTGGACTTGGTCAAACACAAAGCATGATTTTATGGCTTTATTGCCTATTACTAGGTAAACTAAACGCAGGTTTGCTATAACTTTACTGAATAATATCAAGGAATATACAACCATTTGCGAATTAAATATTGATGCTGTTCTTAACTGCAAAACAATAAGCGTATGAATATATCAATATCTTATCATTAAAATGTATTAAACATAATGACACATTAATGTTTTAGAAACATGAAAACAGTGCGATATGTCATCGAGAAATGTGGCATTCGTGAAAAAATAACGGTTTCACACTTCTCGATGAAATAAAATCTGTTATGCACTCCAAAACATCAAATTTTATTTTTATTTTATGCTTTATAATAAAAGTGTTCTGCAGTATGCAGACAACTTGACGACGTCATTGGCTAATAGTATGATAAAATTGCTGTTTTTAATTCTCCATAACTTCTAAACTACTTAACCGATTTCAATAATCTACGATTCGATTATAGCAACTTTCTGAAAAAGGTAGGTTTTGAAAAAAGTGACCAACTGACATTTTTCACTATAAATAACAATAATTTCGAAATACTTGACCAGTTTAAAAAACTATAGCTCATTTTCTTAGTTACACCATTTACAGTCGAATGATATATATTAAAAAGTTATTTTCTAAACAAATAAAAAACAAATGTTTTGATATTGAAAAAACGTGGTTCCTGCAGTGAAAAATAAAATTCTATGTTCCACATGTATTACATACTGCTTTTATTTCACTGCTAAAATCCACTATTTCACTCCTAAGCGTAAAATGATTGTTATTATAAATGCTTGTGGTTAGATAGGTGCATTCTGGGAAAGCAATACTTCCTGTTTGACTTCTGCCCTGAGTCTACTTGTATAGCTTAATTGATTTTGACCAATTTCTTTCATTCAACATTACCTAAAAACGTGCAAACCATAGTGTTGCAGCTAAAATAGTAAGTCTAAACTAGATATGTTGGTATTACAAGTTTGAATGTTTATTGTATCTCGATTTAGTCTGTGAGAACCTATCTACAGTAAGTCCGACTTATTTAAAACTAGAACATTGCCAAGCCATGTTGCAGGTGAAGTATTAAGTCTCAACTACGTATTTTTTTATTCTGGCTGCTTATTTTATAATGTATTATTACGAACGTTCAGTGTACATCGATGTATAATTTCAAGAGGTAATTACGCACACAACGTTAGGTCAGCAGTTATTTAGAGAATATTACAATACTTATTGATGCTGATTTACGACAACATCATAGTGCCATTTCACATTCGATGAACGTGATTCAATCAGATGGTAACAGTGACTCCAGACCATGTTATTATTTGCAATTGCTCAATCAAATATGAAATTGACCATGGTGAGTATCATTTATCTGTGAAGTCGACATGTGTGAAGTTGGCACCGCTTTGTATAATCTGTATCTTCAAGCTTCTAGATACCCTCTTGGACAGATTTTTGTCTTTGAGGATAAAAGTAGACTCGCACTAAACATGGGATGACAATATAAAAGACGTACCAGATTTTGGGCCCTATAATACTGTCTACCGAAAGTCTGAAAGTAATGGTAACGTTTGATATATGTCTTCAATCTAGTCTTGTCTTGCCCTGGTTGGTTTATCCTCTTGTTGCATTGGCTTCTGTGAAGTCATTGAGTAATTGTTTTGTGTCTTACTATGAATTAATCTTGTGTTGTTGCTTTTTATATTCACATATTCATGGTCATCTTTGTGTTATGCTTATGTTGCCTATTAATTCTGCATATTTTGTTAGAGGAACGGCTTCGCGGGAATATATTTATTTACACTGTTCATTATTGGGATGATAATATGATCAGATGATACGAGTGAGTTTTGATACATATACACCCTGGAACCGCCGCAAAGAGGGCCTGCTGGATAAGTACAACACCAACCTTAAAACACTTCTGCGACTAGGCATATCACAACACTCATTTGTATGTTTAGTGATTGACCCCTCAACAGTCAGTCATTACGCTTATCTTTTCACTTGTGCGATGACTGGACTACCTCTTGGGACTCTATGATTGTACCTACTGACCGTTCCAAGTCGGTAACCCTGTCTTCACCACCCTTTCTGTTGTTTTTTGTCTCTTTCATTATATTATCAAATCCTTGTTTGCAGTACAGTGCGGACCTACGATGCCATTGCGTTCGGACGCTGTAGTTTCTATAGGACCCTATATATCATTTTTGAACCCCATGCGACGAGTTTGCCACTGACCGTTTCGAGACGGTAGTCATGTTGTCTGTCCTTTTATATTTGTGATGTGAGAAAGTTTGCCTTTTATTTATCATTGTGACTGTTGTTAGTTTCGATGTGTGTTTTTGTTTGACTGTTGTCCTTGAATACTACATTTTCTTTTCGACTGTGGTATCTCCGTTTGTACTTTTATTGCCTAATAATGCTCCCTGGTGTGTTAACTGATATAGCTTGGTGGGGATTTCTTTATTTACACTGTCTTGTTTTTTATTGTGATTACAATACGGTAAGAGTGGGGCTTGGTGCACTTTACCTTGTTTCCATTTGTTCTTGTGATGGTTTTGTTTTGTATGAGTATGTTGGCTGACTGTGTTTTAGAAATACAGCATATCCATTTTGGCTTGCGTATCTACTTGTTCTGCCTACATTTTCAACATTAACTGTGACAGTCGCAGTACTAGGACAAGAAACGTTTACCAGTACAAGTACAGTATTCGTTGCTTAAGATTCGCGTTATTTTCTTTGATTTTCTAATTATATAGCTGTGACGCTCCACGCTTTCACTTATTTTTTGTTGGGAGATTAGTTTGGTTGTTTCTTATACTTTCACTCATAACCAGTCAGATAGACTAATTTATTTTAACACAGTCTACTGCTTTGTAATTTTCATCACTTCCGGTGACCATTTCCTAGGGTAAGAACGCATAACATATCTCTCTGCAAAATTCGTTGCCATCTGCTATATTTCGAAAACTAAACCTTTCGAAATCTCTATAAATTGAGATACCACATCTCTATTGTAATGCGCAGTTCATTATTTCGGCCGTATTTAATTTATTTGGTTGTATTTTGCACTTCTAAACTATCCTGTCGGCCTGTACTTCCGAGAAAACCAAAGTGATGCATGACTGCTATTTTATAGATATTTTAGTATAAAAATGAGCATGTATTGTATGAAACTAAATTATAGATTAATGCATACTGATATTTAAAGAAATGTTTTGTATTTAAACTAAAATGACATTGCACATATGGCCAATCATAGAATGTTACATGCAGTGATGTATATCTAAGCACTTTGAAGCCATGACCCTACATTAATTGTAAGACATGCGTATTCATATCGCACTGATATCGTTATGAATTCAACCATAAACTATGTTAAAACATCACCCTCTGAGATTACCTTTATTTCATCATGGACTTCGTCATGTATAGTATCTATTTTCTACCTTGATTCAGAGTGCTGAGTTTTATATTACTGAGATAGTGTAGACTAGAAAAAGCTGTGTTTTTATTTCACGATAAGTCATAATCATTGGGACGCTGTCGTAAATTTGCCTATTTGGGGCGAATAGTTAGACGAATACATGGTTCCCTGATATTATCCGATTTATAGATGTGGACCACCAAGTGGTGTTAAAATTATGTCGAGTGTTTAATAATTTGTTCAACTGGAACGAATAACTGAAACGCTTGCATAAACTTATGCCATAAGCTGGGGTCTCATTGTAGTTTTATAAACCTGTATTAGCATATTAGCATAAACTTATGCCATAAGCTGGGGTCTCATTGTAGTTTTATATACCTGTATTATATGTACTTTTGTTTATTGCTAGTTTTCGATTGATGATGAACAGATTGGGTAGAAAATTGTATCTATTATATATTGTGGATGTCTTACTTAAAAGTGAATAGGTCTA
The DNA here is from genome assembly GCA_037043455.1 of Cyrtodaria siliqua. Classification (NCBI taxonomy): domain Eukaryota; kingdom Metazoa; phylum Mollusca; class Bivalvia; order Adapedonta; family Hiatellidae; genus Cyrtodaria; species Cyrtodaria siliqua. The sequence continues at coordinate 10,816 of JAWPHD010004382.1, forward strand.
ACGACTGCACATTAAATTAATCTAAATCCTAGTTGCTTATAACTTTTGTAACGACCTTCTTATTTATAGCTAATGTCCATGGATCTGATAATACGTGTCGTCATGCATTATATATTGAAACTTACTATTCATAACGAAGTTTTCTCAATATGAATAAATGTTATTTGGATACTTCTATTTTGGTGTTCCCTAAAAGTCCAATGCATGTGTTGAGTTTTGAGATGTCCTTAAATCTAAAAGACGTGTACATTACTGACACGCCGAACCAATTTTAGGAAATTTATGGTGGTTCAGGATGGTAGTTATTGACTGGTCAATGGCGGCCATTCTGGATTGTCATAATTTATGTCGACCGATTTCAAAATGAACCCCGAGATTAGCCAGGGCGGAGTTCTAGGACTAGGTTATTCAAACTAGTTTTCCTAGAATGTCCTTATGTTATGAGTCGTCATAAAACTTTATAAACAACTATCGAGACAGTAAACGATAGGGTCGGTCGTAACATAGCATTGCATTTTAACATGTTAAAAAATATTATGAATTTCCATGAGCCCATCTAAAATGCATCACATTACATTTACGATAGAAGGGAAGAGCATGTACTTGAACCTTGGCCTCACAATACAATTGATTTGTGTTAAATACATAGTTCCAAATTAGCTAATAATTATAAGCGGTAGGCAAAGCTAAGTTTTTGTTCTTAAATGATAATTCAAAACATTACATATTTATGTATATCTCCGATTTAGAAACGCACACTGTGTGGTCTATTGTAGAGACTCGTTTATACAGAAATAAAATCAACATGATACCGTCGTTCAAATAAATGTCTTAAAATTTATAATTAAAAGACGCCTTGCCAATAATTCACTAAATGGACATGACATAAGGATTTCCTTGTGCCAATGGATGTCACCAACCTTAATCAAAATGTGCTGTTTCCAAGTTGAGACTTGTCACATTATGTTTCAAATGGATACTTTCACTAAATGTAGTAATATTGAATGATGACAGAGACTAAAAGCCTTAATACCTCTAATGTCGCAATACAGACATTCGGGATAGACATTTCCGTTTTCTGTCGCATAAGGCAGTTTAAAGCACATCACACTTTTGTCGTAAATGTGCTGTTTCTCAACAGCTAATAATAATTTTCCAATCTATTAATACTAAAAGCCCGGGAGAGGTCTTACATAGGCATTGTTTATTGTCCAATCACATTCATTTATTGACTAAAATAGTGTTTAAGTTAAAAAGGAAATTATAAAAGCCAACCGATCACACATCTTATGCAGTCGGATGCAAACATTACGCTGGATAATGGAGATATGTCTATTTCTGTCTCTAAAAACCGTCATGTCCTCATCTGAATCAATGACGAACTTCTTCACAAATACTGCTAATTAGCCCATTTGTTCCATTTGCATAAACATATGAGAGGAGAAAAAGTTAAAATATGTTATACGACGATATCGATAAGAGTTTATTTTAATTTTATTCCACAAAAGGGTTGACAATAGGGCTACCGCCTTGGAACGGTCAGTGGCAACACAGGTCACTGGGGGTTTAAACCGGTTCTAGAGTGCATCAAACCTCACACTTACCCTACTGTCATCCCATTAAAACAGGACAGTGTAAATAAAGAAATCCCCGACATGATCTAATCTCTAACCAACAAGGCAGCATCAATAGGCAATATAAGTAAAACACATGAATGCTCGTGTAAATATAATACAAAAAAACAATAGCCTAGAAAGCCACAATGAAGGTACTCAATGACTTTGCAGAAGCCAGAGCAGTAAGAGAATAAACCATTAAGGGCAGGACAAGAAAGATCATGGACAAACATCAAACGCCACCGTCCCAATGGGCTTTAGGTAGGCATCATCTTAGGGTCCACAGCCTGTCTGGTCATCGTACAATTAAAGGGGAAAGTATAGTGGCGAACTGTAGAAGGGTCCACCACCAAGCTTGCAGTACGTTGCAAAATGATAGGGTCATAACCTCTTTTGATAAACTTTTTAACAACTTTAACAAAGATAGTATGAAAGTGATCATGACCTAGAATCTTACGAAGTTTATAAATCACATCACCATAGAAGTCAGGTTGTGATAGTCCTTGTCGCAGAAGAGTCCTTAAATTTCTTTTATATTTGGAAAGAAGATCAGGGTTACGATAATAAAATGTTGCGAAGGTTTTACGAAGTTTATGGTAACGGTAACCCTGATTGAGTAACTTATTATTTATACAAAGATTACGAATATTAAAGTCCTCAATTCGAGTACAAGCTCTAGAAAAACGAATAAATTGAGACACATACACCCCATAAGAAGTTGCTCGGGGAACATCCCCATCCAAGTGGGGATAATTAACAATGTCAAAATTAAAATCATCTCTCTTGTCATAGGTTTTGCTAATTATTTTACCATTTTCAATCGAGAGATCTAAATCAAGAAAAGAAGCGTTATTATCAGATATAGTAGCTTTGTTAAGCTGAAGTTCTTTAGGATAAATATAATTAACCATAGTTGGAAAGAAAGGGTTGTCAATGTTCAATATGTCATCCAGACACCGAGAGGTGTCATTAAAGGCTTCAATAACATCTGCCTGGGTATCTGGTGAAAGACTCAACCTACAAATCCGACAAACACTCATTGGTTAATACATTCAATAATATTCTTAATTATTAGTGTCATTTATGACGGATATTTAAGCAAGTACATGCATACAGTGCCAGTTTCACTCAAGAAAAAAAAAGAAAAGAAATAAAAAAAAATAAAAAAAAATAAAAATAACAACAACACAACAGCGACATACTTATACAGTAATATCAGCTAGTTTATATCCTTTTTTTTGAAAATAAAATGTTTTAAATTGTATTGATACATATAAGGGCTATTGATGTTACGTATATGTGAAGGATGTATAGGCTATTGTACTGTAATAGCTGAACGAATCTTTACAAAAGCTTGTTTGCTGTGCCAGTGGAACAAGATATTTTCACTTACTGGAACGCAACATATAATTTTCATTGTGAGAGAAGCTAATTAGAATTGACAGCTGTTTTGGTACTTGTTCATTTTTGCATTTTATCGAATGATATCCAAACCCGATTCTTTAAACATTACCTTTTAATTAGTATTTAAGTCTTTATTCAGTATTATTTGTGCTGCCGTCTTTTGAATTTTTATTATTTTCATGAATTCAGTTATCGAATTAACTCCCTTTCTCCAAAAAGTGCACGATAGTCTGACGATGTTTTAATAATGCAATTTTAGTATTGAGTGTTGAACAACCTTTAGATAGTTGATACTTCCACGATAGTGTATTATCAATATATATACCGATACATTTGCTATTAAGACATCTTCAATATATAAAAACATTTCTTTGTCATTTTTAACCTTTTATTTTGTGGAGATAAGCATACATTTAGTTTTTGATGGGTGCAGTGACATGTTATTAATGTAATACAAACTTTTGACATCATTTAGATTTTCCAGTAATTCTTTCTCGATCACATCTATATTATGATCAGATTCATAGAGAGTAGAGTCATCTGCATACAGATCAATATTTATTGCATTTGGTGATATTGATATGTCTATAATATAAAGGAGAAATAGATGAGGGCCTAGTATGAGGGCCTAGTATGAGGCCCTGAGGAACACCAGCTATTATTATCATTTCCTCAGAAAACTGGCTATTAACCTTTATTCTTTGCTTGCGATTACTTAAATATAATGTGAACAAGTTAATGGTTTTGTCTGAGAATGATACAATTTAAGTTTATACAATAGTATTTGATGATCCACAGAATCACATGCCTTTTTTAAGTCGAGAAATATTGCTCCATAATCTATGTCTGTTAACCATGAATCAATTAGGTGTTAAAGCAGTTTGACAGGAGTGCAATTTTCTGAATCCTGATTGTGTCATGGTGTAAAAGATCAATCGTTTGGAAATATTTATGTAATTGGGTCGCTATGTGACGTTCGAACACTTTTGAAATGGCCGGAAGAATAGAAATTGGTCTATAATTGCTCGGATTGGTTCTATCTCCAGTTTTAAAAATAGGAATAATAAATGTTTTTTTTAGAGAATCGGGGAATATTCAATAATGTATACTACTGTTTATTATATGTGCAATAGCATATGTTATATGGTCCCCACAATATTTAGGAGTTCTAGGTCCTATTCCATCAAGTCCCGTATATTTCATAACATCTAAATTGTCAATTATTAGTTTAACTTCGTATGTATTATTTCTTCTGTAGAAAAAGTATTTAACTTCAGTTTTTCGTTCATACATTGTTGTAGTTTTCTGAAGTTTTCCGTGACAAATGACGTTTTTTCTATAATATTAGATATGTTGATGAAATGTTCATTTAATGCGTTTAAAATATTCAAATTTCCATCTATAATATTACTATTTATAATTAAAGATTTAGGTAAAGATGCATTATCCAATCTGCCTTCATTAGGATTACTTATCATCGAAGCGTTTTCCACAAACAACTTGGACTTTTATTTTCTCTGATAGCGTCATTATACGTTTTTGTTTTTTTGCTTTTCTTTATCATAGATGAAATTTTATTTCTCATAGTTTTATATTTATCAAAATATCCCTGTCTGTGTAATCTATCTCGCTCAAATATAGTGTTTTTGATCACTTCATTAAACCATCCGGGTTGAGTATGATATTTGACTTTCTTTTTTACAGGAGCATGTTTACATAAAATGTTATTCGGTAAATTATAAAGGTAAGTAAGAGACTGATTAGGGTCGCCATAACTCATTGTTCTTGAAATAAGTTTAGATCAAACTTTCTGAAAAACCTATAATTAATAGATATGTGCGTATTGTTTTTACTTATAATTGGTCTGAATAATCGTGTGCAACAAACCGGATGATGATCACTTATACTGTACAATGGAATATTTACATCAGAAAGTATTTGGTATAAATATGATCAATTATTTGAGTTACACGCGTTGGAATTGTCACTAATTGTGCCAGGTCGAATTTCTGTATAAACGATTGCCATTGCTTGTTTTTGAACAATTCGGCTGAATTATTAGGGATGTAATAAGGACTTCAGTCACCAAGAATGTGAGTTTCAAATTTAAAAATGTCAACAGTCTCAATTTGTCTTTCATATAAATCAACTCACGTTTGGTGTACATTTGGTGGTCTATAAACAAAATTTAAAAGAAACGGTTTTAGAGCCCTGTATATTAACTATTAACTTGTTATATTAGAGCCCTGTATATTAATCCATACGGCTTCAATTTCATTTGATTTTATATCAAGTCGACGAGTATATGTGATTTGATTCGAAATAAATACTATAAGATCGCCTCCCTTCCGATTAGACTTTCGGTCTTGCCTTTCAAATGTATATCCGGGAGTCTGCAAAATATTATCGCAAGCATTTTCTGTGAGAAGGTTTCACAAAATCCAAGAATTTTGGTTGAATTAGTGCAAGTCAATTGATATTTAATTTTATCTAATTTTGGTAGCAGGTGTTGCATAATTAAATTGGCAATATGTATTCCTTTTGACGTTGTGTTAAATATAAAACTAGATTTGGCACAATCCTTATCATGTAAAAGTGCATTTCCATGTAATGAATTACTATTTGCGTTATCGGGTGAGTAATATTCTCCCTTAATTGTAGCATTATGTGATTTATTTATAGTATTTATTGCAATGTTGATTTGTAAAATCATCGTAAAATGTAGATAATGAATTTCGCTCAGTAGATAGTTAGAATAATGTAAAGCTGTGTTATATAAGATAATGCGCTGTGATAATTTTGCGTCTTTCATAATATTGAGATTTAAAGAGGTTCTGTATAAATGTACTTCATAAAATGAATACTGGTATGTTAAATCACACAGTACAGAATTATAGTCTGATGATAATAATATTCGACTAAATCTTTTAAGAGTGCATATAACGAAAGAATCTTTTTCCACCGAAACAAAGTTATTACACGTGCAAATTGTCTCATTATATATTTCACATACTAATGTTAATATTTCATATTTGTTGTAACTTATTACATGGGAGTGCTTGCCGAAAATATTCTAATGTTCGTAAGCATAAACACCACTGGCACCGAGTGCTCTGTTTGCGCTGTTCGAGTCATCAGTATGGCTACTTCCAGGAGAGTAAAGCTTCTGTTCACTTTGAATGTGTCGTCTGCAGTTTTGAGCGGAATGATCATACATGGACTTTCGCTGCCAACCAGCATCCTCACTGAGCCTTGGGCGTCTGTTCACGGATGGTGAGTGTGGTTCTCGGTTTCGCTAGTTGCATGGCTGGTCATTTTGCAGACTGAGCAGTATACCTTCCGACTATCCCGACGATTCCAGCGTTGATCCTTTACTGAACAGGCCTCTCCATGATCCTGAATAGGCACACGTCTGGTTGGTGATTGTGCTGGTCGCTTGATTATTGGCAAACATCGATTGACACACGAGACTAATTTCCGGCTGCCAAGTATATTAAGATGAATGCCGTCTCGGGCATAGTAGATCCCAACTGTGATGCCGTTACCATAGATGAACCAGCTGTAAGGATCAATTACGTTTACCTTCATGGCATGTGCTGGTGGTTTCAGTGCGTTTTTGATAGGAATAACATCATTGTCTGATCTTGGGCAAAGTGTAAATATATAGACAATTTGCGCCGCTGTAAAAGCTCAATAGCGTGTTTGAGTTCAGAGTAAACCTGCTTAGGTGTTCCGGATGCGCCATCATTGCCACAAGCGTATATTTCTATTGTTTGATATTCACTAATATACCAGTTTCTAAGGTTACATGAAAGATCTCTTGCTTTAGAACCTGGACACGACCTTATATATGTTCACAGAAAGTCCGCGCCTTTTGATGCCTTTGAATATAGAATCTCCTACAAGTAATGTTTTCGAGGGATTCTTTTGTTAAATGGACTCAATCAAGACTGTGGTATCACCCGTCACCGCGGCCGTGGAACTGTTTTTCTTTGGAACAGATGTGTGCTAAACAATAGTTTCATCAGTACGTGGTGACTGTTCACGTCTTTGTAAGTGTTGGTGTTTGCCTTTCAAAGTGCAGTCGCCGTTGCATGCTATCAGTGTGATTGGTGAGATTGGTGCTTATTTCCTGTGTACAACCTCATAATGTGTCCAATCTATCGTTGGAATGCGCAGTTAACAGCGAGATGTGCTTCTTCACACTGCAAATTTCATCCTTCCATTGACATATTTGTTCGGTTGATGATTAAATATGTTCCGATAAACACACCCGCAGTTCTTTTATTTCACTGTAAATTTGACGAATCGGATCAACATCGTTCGACTTAAAATTATTTCCATCACATACCGGCGATTTTTCTTCCGGAAAAGCATTTTCATCCAAATCGGTCCCTGTATTTGTGGATGGAACTTCCGACGAAGCGCAATCTTCCTGGACAAACGATACATTTGCAACCTCCGGTGTTGCATAAATGTGGTACTCGGTAGTCTCTTCTTGTTCAGCGCTCTTTATTTTTAAGAAAATAGTTCTTATATATTCATTTGTATAATCAACGGAGCTGCCAGAATTCAGGAGATCGTTCTCAACTGTCGCTAACATATTTATCAAGTCAGTGTTCACGAAATGGTGTGGATTTCTACCATTAACCAAGTACTAACACTTTGTGATACATGTTGAGTGTGTAGGGATTTTGTTTTCCTTTCGCTACCTTATATTTGGTCTCAACAATGTTTCTATGTTTATCTAACACGGGCGTGTACGTGAAGCCGCAGTTTTGACTATCCGTGCGATAATAAGGCTCAAAGATAGACTTAATAAGAAGTGTTGCTTCTTTCATTACTTCTCATGAACAGACTCAATAAAACCGAGTCTGCTGCTTTATTCTCTTAATTGTGTTTGTTGCTCCCAAAGGATCACCTTTATCAGTATTTATTAACAGTCACACTAGCGTTCGTTTAGTGCAGTGTGGCGGCTGTAAAATGTCTCCCCGTGATACGAATCAGTAGTGTTATTTTTACCGGTCCTTTGCGACCAGCGAGCCCAATATAGGTGGCTTTGAAGTAGAATACCGCTTAAGCCGGTGCTAGGGGGCGTGAGAGGTGTTGCTTCTTTTATTACTTCTCATGAACAGACTCAATAAACCCGAGTCTACTGCTTTATTCTCTTAATTGTGTTTGTTGCTCCCAAAGGATCACCTTTATCAGTATTTTTTAATAAGTTCGTACATCTAGGTATTTAGCAGAACTTTAATGCCTCCTCCAGATCTTTTCAATCTGAATATCTCTTCTGTTCGTGAAATTTAGCTTTTCCTCCAGCGCTCTGCTTACATTTAGAGTAAATTCCCTGACTTCCGTATTTTCGCAACTTCCTCCGTCGTTTTCCAACATCCAACTGTGCAAGTATTGTTATACCATAAAGATGTTGTATGACCTTACCAATGAATAATTTCCCTTGAATATGTAGTTTGTTAGTGTGTTTATCCTATCGTACAAATAAACAGTATTGACAGTTTACCAACATTGGTTTGAACATTCGCTTAAATATTGGATGACTTGACAATGAGCAAAACAAAAACATGCGTTATATTGACAGCACCATTTACTCCATATATTTATGCTGTTGGATTATTTGCAAAACGGGTATGAGAGTGATCGAACACGATAAATACGAAATATTACAGTCTCGGTTTGATTGTTCATAAACGGTAGTGAAATATGCTTTTACCGTTTACGCCACTAGTCCTGGGTTGAGCAGAACTCAATATTCCTAAAATCAATAGTACAGAATTTTAACCTTCTCGAAGATGGCATGCATATGGCGGTGGACATACTGTAGTTATTCCATGTCCAGCGGCATATGGTCCCAGTATCTAACACAATTCTCTGATCTAAACATAAGCAAACCATTTGGAATAAAACTGCTGAAGCAATATGTTTTTATTTTTTCAGTGTTTAATCTTGATTCCTAACTTGTTTTACATTTTATTAATAGGCTTTTATGACAAGCAGTTATGCAGTAATTTACTTTGTCATTTAAACTTGTTTACGCTGGATACTCATCATACAAAGAAAACTACATTTCAACCTGCATTAATCTGTCTCTGAATAAATTCCAATTTATTTTATTGGCCTTTTTATTGCTTGAAATCTGACAGTATTATGCTTCCGAACAAAAGGATTTATTTGTACGATATAACTGAAAAAACGGATAAGCACGTGCACTTCTTACAAACACTGTGGAATGCTCTAAACCCAGATATGCATGTAAAATAAAAAATGTCGACTCGTTATATGGATAATATCATATTTGTCCAAAATGCTTCAAATTCTAAATTTTAAAAGAATTTTATCCGATTCTCAGGCAGATGTAATTGAAGGTTTTAATGACACTTCTCGATATTTGGATGACATTGAAAATTGACAATCCTTTCTTTTCTACTGTGGTTAATAATATCTATCAAGGAGCTGCAGCTCAACAAATCTAACATTTCTGATACTGTCACTTCTTTTCTTACATCTCTCTATTCAGGAAAATGCGGAAATAGTTAGTAAAATCTATGACAAGACGGATGGTTTTAATTTTGATATTGTTAATTATCCTCATTAGATAGGGATATTCCTCACGCTACCTCTTATGTGGTTCTTATTCGTTTTTCTAGAGCGTCTAGTCGTGTTGAGGACTTTGATATTCGTAATATTTGTATAACTAAGAAGCTACTCAAGCATGGCTACCGTTACCATAAACTTCGAAAAACCTTTGCAAAATGTTATTCTAGTAACCTGATCTACTTTTAAAATATAAAAGTAATGTAAGAACTCTTCTGCGACAAGGACTATCACAACCTGACTTCTATGGTGATGTGATTTACAAACTGTTAACGCTGAATTTCATTTACTTGCATTTCAAACGATATTCAATTAAAAGAGAGGTAATTAAAAATGTCAGTGTTTCATTTTATTATAGCCGGAACATCTGCAATAAATGAGTCAAACGTTTGTGTTTTTTATATTGTTTCCTACCACTTTTAAGAAGTTTATATCTTTAAGCGAACTTCGATTCATGCTATGTATTTTTTCAACACGTATCATGTTTGCAAAATTTATCGTAACCCTGATCTAACTTTAAAATATAAAAGCAATTTAAGAACTCTTTTGCGACAAGGACTATCACAACCTGACTTCTATGGTGGTTTGATTTACAAACTTCGTAAGATCCTTGGTCATAATCACTTTCATACAATCTTTATTAAACTTGTTAAAAAGTTTATCAAAAGAGGTTATGACCCAATCATTTTGCAACGTAATGCAAGTTTAGTGATTGCTCCATTTACAGTCCGCAACTATGCTTTCCTGCTTAATTGTGCGATGACTGTGGACCCTTTGATGACGTCTACCTAAATCCGTATAGGACGGTAGCGTTTGAAGTTTTTCTTTAATCTTGTCTTGTCGTACTCTTAAATTTTTATTCTCTTATTGCTTTGGCTTCTGCCAAGTCACTGAGTACTTGCTTTTTGGCTTTCTAGGCTTTTGGTTTTATATACACATGATCATTTATGGGTTTTACTTATATTGCCTGTTAATGCTGCCTTGTTTGTAGAGACTGTAACCTAGCGGGATATCTGCATTTACACTGTCCCGTTTATTGGGATGATAATAGGGTAAGAGTGAGGTTTAGTGCACACTAGAACCTGTTTTGAACACCCAACGGTCTTTGTTTGCCACTGACCATTCCAATGCGGTAGCCCTATTGTCCATCCTTTATAGTTATTGTTTGTTTCTGCGTTTGTTTATGGTTAACTATCGTCCTTTAATGCTGTTTTCCTGTTCGATTTGTATATGTATTATCTTTAAATAGTTTGCCACGCGACCTATGTGAACCGCGGAAGACTCACGCACTATTAGTATATATTGTTTTGGTTTTGAAAACATGGACATTTTATTGCTCATATAAATAAAACATCTCAATGAAGAAGAACGATCTTATGCAATAGTCGAGTGCAAACCGAATTATGGGTTCATTTGGGGTCTTCATAGGGATCGCCTTTTTGGTATTAAGATCAACAGAAACAGTTGCCCTTAACACAATATATTTACAACTTTTTTCTTTTTCAGGCAGTGTAATATTACTAGTATGTAGTTTAGACCCAACATTTGGTTTTGTGCCTATATTTATGCATGATATATCAGTTTTTTCTGTTGTTGTTTAGAACTATTCATTAAGTAGACGGTCATAAAAATTGATTTGAAATTTGCAAAATATAAACGTGCGCATATGGCGGTCGAAAACAATTAGAAAGACGATACATTAATGCATCATATACAGTTTCATTTCAGTATCGGAAATTGTTAAGACCTTAGTGGAAATAATACAGCAATTACAACAAATTGGTGTGTGACCTTCAACTTGTAAGGAGATATAACCATTAGTTTAGCGTTAAACAGCAAATTAAGTTTCATCTCAAGCAGTTTAGAAATTATGACGTTGAACAAAGACCCTCAAATTGTTTGTGCGACTTCCGTACCACATGTACCGGAAATTAACATATTTTTAACTTTAAGTGAAATTTTGTAAACGCTCACAATTAGTTCTGGTTCATTTTATGACTAGAAGTCTTACGTCTAGGTAATGCAGTTGATACGACATGGTGTGATCTCAACTGACCAAAATCACACAGAATTGGTGACTTAAACATAAAACATGTAGGGTAAAACGTTCTTCTTGTGAACTCGTACTATTTTTTCTCAAACTAGAAAATTTCAAAAACTTATTTGACGTGTTGTAGTCTCATCGACATTTTCTCGGCTTTTTATATATCCTCTTATTGGGGATTGATGTGGCAGGTTGTACTTGAATTACATTTTTGGAGTAACTTTATCAGACTTTGTATAACATCTTGGTCTAACCTTAAATGAAAATGCCTGTTTGTCAGAGGAATTATACCTATTATTTCCTTAATTGATGTTAATACTTTAATGGACCACGCCTTTGTGATTTGTCTAGACTTTCTTAATGTTTCTTTACTTCCAAACACATATTCTACTGACGATCCGATGTCGTTTTTCAGCCATAAATCTTTGACAAATGCGATTACTGACTTTCTCTTACTTCATGTTTGGTTTCATGACCAAGTGTTGTGCAGTTGTGACCTTCCTTGTAACTTAAACAGCTAGGGTTATCGAACGTTAACTGAGCTACGGACCAAGGGAACTTAAAATTATGTCTTTAATAAAGTGTTTTGGTGTTGTTGTTTGTTTTTTTGCTTGTAAATACATTTTAATAAATGAAACAGCTACTTTACTATGCTAATTGTATTTTTTTTACCCGTAGTTTAAATAACAGTATATGTTTCTATTACGTATTCTTACAGATACAGTTACAGAGTGTTGCCCCATGACTGTAATATTTCACATAATGTTGGCAATATATTGGGTGTGGATCGGAGCATACTCTGCCCCATCCCGCCTCTCAGAATAGTATGTTGTACGTCCGTCAGTCTATCACTTGCGCACAAAATATGCTCGAAAGTTTCTTGGCATATATGTTTTAGAAAAACAATGAAATGCACTCTAAAACTGCTCAAAAACATTGTGTCGTGATAGGCAACGTATAACAATGTGTGTTATAAACGTCTTTTATTAATCTCAATCACCTTGAATTCAACCCTGTTGTCATTTGTTTAAACACCTTCAAGATGTGTATACTATGTATTAAATTAGTTCATACATGTATCTTTAGATTATATGTCCAAACAGAAATAGCGGTGTTCTTGAATGATCACACTTGCTTTCAATGATTGTTTTATTAAGATCTCGGACGAGTTTGACAGTGATCTAACGAGAATCTATCGTAAGACAGCGAAAGGCAGCGTTAAAGCTCTGAATAATTTCATAATAAGACACGTTAGGAGACTCTGTCTTCAACACTATGTTGTTTATTGCCATGTTCATTGAATATTTAACGTTAGTTGTTGAATAATTAACATTAGGTGACTCTGTCCTCACCACTTTTTATGTTGTTTATTGTCATGTTCATTGAATATTTAACGTTAGGTGAATCTGTCTTCACCACCCTTTATGTTGTTTATTGTCGCGTTTTATATTAATATACCAAACAAAGCAGGTTTAAATCAGTTTTATAAGATAATTTAATAAGAGAATTTAGTTTTCTTATGTAATAACTTAATAAATGGTGGTGAGTTTTAACCACCTTTTCTTTTTACAGGTTGCATTATATTGATATTCGACGTCTCCATTACAACGATTAAGTTACACAAATTAGTTTCAGCTTGTGTATACACAGCTTTTAGGATATAGTCACGTTCACGAAATATAAAATATTTGTACCATGATTGCGTTAGAGAATTTCGCCAGTATGAATACTTAACCACTGTCTCGTAGAATTATTGAGATTCTTTTTGTGCTGTTTTGATGCTGTCAGTCATAATCTAATTTTTCCATTATTCCTATAAATGGACGAAAGCTAAGAGAATTAAAAACGATAACATTGCTCGGCAAGTGATATTTGATATTTTAATTGGTCTCCGAAATTAATATAACTATGACTACTAGATGTTACATGACTAACTATGTCATATGACGTTTACAAAAGGACAAACACATCTGACAAGCTGTACGTCCCGTAATTATAGTTTATAATAAGAATACCATTCACCATTAATTGAAACTTGATATTTCTAATTATAGTTATTCTTCATTCAACCTCATACTTCATACTACAAATCTCAAATTAATTATTTTTGATTCTTTTTTTCTTTCTTTTTTTTTACTTTGAAGACCATTGTGACTGGTCTTGGTGATCCCAAAGGATCAGTAAGTAATAACACTATATTGCAATAACGATTAAAGATCACGAAAGCCAATAATGTGATAAAGCACTACTCTGGGAATAATTTATTTTGTCAATTACAAATTCAGGAGACTTGTTACGAGTAAAATGTAACAATAAAGGAAGCAAAACAGGAAACACAAAAATATAATTTAACACAATTTATTTACATAAAATTAAGTCCAAATAAAATTATCCAATGTTACTTTAATCCAAAACAGTAAGTGTCTCTTTAACCCAAAACAGTAAGTGTATCTTTAATCCAAAACAGCAAGTGTCTCTTTAATCCAAAACAGTAAGTGCCTCTTTAATCCAAAACAGCAAGTGTCTCTTTAGTCTAAATTAATTTCCAATATTTCTGATTTAGTCCAAATATCCAATTTCACTGTTATTTTGAATGAGCACAATAATTAGTAAATCCTCTCACAAATATATTTTATAAAATCATCCGCAAATTAAATTAACTTCATTGAAGAATACTGAAATATGATCTATTGGGCTGCTCCCAGAGATTATATACTGTCACAGACTCTTCTTGAAGGTTCCCAACTAAAACCGTGCATGAAAATAGTCCAAATCTCATCATAAATGAATTCGCATAAATAATTTGCATACATGTTTACATTTATACCATTTTTTAACTTTCCTCAAGGCCAAATCAATTAATAAACACGCTATAATGCATGTACACCTTTAAACAAATGCAACAATACATGTAAACTTTAGATAAACAGGTAATAGACTGTCTCGCTTGAATGTGCATTGAGCGTCAAGTTTCATCTTAAGTACTTGTGACTTCTCAACACTATATAAAACCTTGCCACACAACCTTATCAAAGACAAGCTTATTGTGCTTTATTTAAAACAATGTTTGCTATTGCAAAAAATACAGTTTTGACTTGTAACAATATTAAAGAGTTTTTCACTAACAGCAATCTGGACAATTACACTTAAATATGTTAACTACACATTTTCCTATTAGATAATATTTTCATTAGGTAACTATTGAACTACCGTTGATAGACACAGTATTGGTAGCCCTATGGGTAAGAACTGTAGCCGTAGATTTGTTTTTGTATTGATATGAGAGAGATTTAATGTTGAGTTTATACCAAACTCTCAGTCTGATGCCATCGAAGCCTTTATTATTAAAACCTTTCGGTATCTGGATGACATATTAAACATTGACAAACCTTTATTCTACTATTGTGAATACTTTCTATTCATACGAAGCTAATTTGTCTGATACTGTTGATTTTTTTCTCGATATGCATTTGAAAATAGAGAAATATTTAGCAAAATGATGACAAAATAATTGATTTCAATTTCGAATTTTTTAATTATCCACACTTACACGTGAAAATTCCCCGGGCAACTTCTAATGGGACTTTACAATTTATTCGTTTTGCTGGAGCGTGCAATCGAGTTCATGACTTTAATATTTGTCTTCCTTGTATATTTTTTATCATGCTCATTCAAGGTCTTCATCATTACACCGCGTATGCAAACGTGGAAACGTGGCTCCATCGTAAATGGGTTGATTACTATATAATCTGCAGCAACTCTGCAGTTCTGCAGATAAGAAGGTTCGAGGCCCATTCTCCATATGTTATCTTGATGTAACCTGGCATGTTCATTCCTGTTAGGTGCCATGTAACCTTGCATGTGTTAGTGCGCCGTAAAACCCAATTCAGTTCAGTTCAGTTCCATCAGAGCTTGGAAAAAAGCCTGATATAAGCCTTAATATAATTTAAGAAATATTCTACAACAAAGACTTTCACAACCTGACTTCTATGACTTAAAAGAGGTTACACAACATGCAGGGAAACTTCAGTGGCAAAAGGGCAGTTAGTGTTTTACACCAGGTCCTAGAGTGCAGCAAATCTCACTTTTAACCCATTGTCATCCCAATTAATCGAGACTTTGCACGGACTATACGATATAAACACATTTAGATATCTTGCAAGCAATTTAAGTTGCACTATTTGTTGTTGTTTTATAATTTATTGTTATATGTTGTTATGTATTTTATATAGAAGTTGCACGGACTATATGATATAAACACATTTAGATATCTTGCAAGCAATTTAAGTTGCACTATTTGTTGTTGTTTTATAATGTATTGTTATATGTTGTTATGTATTTTATATAGAATTTGCACGGACTATATGATATAAACACATTTAGATAACTTGCAAGCAATTTAAGTTGCACTATTTGTTGTTGTTTTATAATTTATTGTTATATGTTGTTATGTATTTTATATAGGAGTTGCACGGACTATATGATATACACACATTTAGATATCTTGCAAGCAATTTAAGTTGCACTATTTGTTGTTGTTTTATAATTTATTGTTATATGTTGTTATGTATTTTATATAGGAGTTGCACGGACTATACGATATAAACACATTTAGATATCTTGCAAGCAATTTAAGTTGCACTAATTGTTGTTGTTTTATAATTTATTGTTATATGTTGTTATGTATTTTATATAGAAGTTGCACGGACTTTATGATATAAACACATTTAGATATCTTGCAAGCAATTTAAGTTGCACTATTTGTTGTTGTTTTATAATTTATTGTTATATGTTGTTATGTATTTTATATAGAAGTTGCACGGACTATATGATATAAACACATTTAGATAACTTGCAAGCAATTTAAGTTGCACTATTTGTTGTTGTTTTATAATTTATTGTTATATGTTGTTTTGTATTTTATATAGGAGTTGCACGGACTATATGATATAAACACATTTAGATATCTTGCAAGCAATTTAAGTTGCACTATTTGTTGTTGTTTTATAATGTATTGTTATATGTTGCTATGTATTTTATATAGAAGTTGCACGGACTATATGATATAAACACATTTAGATATCTTGCAAGCAATTTAAGTTGCACTATTTGTTGTTGTTTTATAATGTATTGTTATATGTTGCTATGTATTTTATATAGAAGTTGCCCGGACTATATGATATAAACACATTTAGATATCTTGCAAGCAATTTAATTTGCACTGTTTGTTGTTGTTTTATAATGTATTGTTATATGTTGTTATGTATTGTATATAGAAGTTGCACGGACTATATGTTATAAACACATTTAGATATCTTGCAAGCAATTTAAGTTGCACTATTTGTTGTTGTTTTATAATTTATTGTTATATGTTGTTATGTATTTTACTTACTAGGCAGTAGTGAGAGGTAATAAATATATGAATGACAGAAAGAGCCTATAAAGCCGAAAGGCAAGTTCTCAGTGACAAGACAAGTATGGACAGACAAGACTATATTAAAGACAAACGATAAAAACTACCATCCCTTTCAGTATTTATGTAGACGTTTCTTCCCCCACAACTCCGAACAACGGCAAGCTTAAGATCATAATTCTGTCCTTTTCGTGTGATTTCTTATAATAATTCCTTACATCCGGCAGTCTACGACATTATAATCTACTTCTTGTTAGGATTATTTGATATAGTGTATTAGATATAGTCCCATCCTGTCAGCCTCTTCCTGACGGTTGCGTAAAACAATTATTTTGTAAACATAAAAATAAATTGGTCCTTTTCCACAAAACAATCACGAGGAGGGCATTATTTTGAAATGAAAGAGAACCATTTTCTGATTCTGATTGAATAAAACGAGCTCTGTATTGATTTTGGCATCAAACTACGTTTTACAACAATTACTCCAATAGCAGAAGCATCGATTACATAATAAGTAAGGCACAAAGTTATACGGCTTCTGACGTAGATAGAAGCCTAACTATGCAACATATATTACGGTAATTGTAATGGTCTCATTTTTAAAGTGCAAGTCTTAATTGACTAAATGAACCAGAAATGTTCAGATAAATGCGCATTTAGGTTTACCACCACCAATTAAATGTAAACCTCCGAGGTGTAGTCGAATGTAGTTCCTATAATAAAAAGTAATCCCTCCTTTTTCGATTGAAATGGGCATTATAAGTAGGGGAAAACTGCCCATTTCTATTCGATTTTATTGCATTTGGGTCAGTAGATTAAAGGCCAAGGTCACAGTGACCTTATATAGAAATATGCATTCCGCATAATGACTTCATCAATAGTAACAACTACACTCATAAAACATCATAGGTGCATTGCCCTAGGTGAGATGAGGAAACCTGTTGATATTGGGATCAGTATAGTAGGTCAAAGGCCAAGGCCGCAATCACCTTATATGGAAATATGAATTCGCATAATAACATCAAAAACGTAACACCTAATTACAATCATACAACTTCATCGGTACATTGCCCTAGGAGAGAGAAGAAAACATGTTGTTTTTGGGGCCAGAAGGTTAAATGTCAAGGTCACGGTGACCTTATAGGGAAATATGCATTCCGCAAAGTAACTTCAAAATAATAACACATACACTCACAAAACTTCATAGGTACATTTCTCCAGTTGAGCGGAGGAAACTTGTTGTTTTTGGGGTCATTAGGTCAAAGGTCAAGGTCACCGTGACCTTATATAAAACACATTCCGGAAGATAACTTCGAAACTATAACTCCTACACTCATGAAACTTCATAGGTACATTTCCCTAGGTTAGAGAAGGAAGTCTGTTGTTTTAGGACCAGTAGATCAAAGGTGAAGGTCACGATGACATAATAGGGAAATTCCGCACAATAACTTGAACTCGTAACACCTACACTCATGAAATTTCATAATTACATTGCTCTAGGTGAGAGGAGGATCCATTTTGTTTTTGGAGCCAGTAGGTCAAAGGTCAGTGTCATGGTGATTTTTTTTTAAATATGCATTTCGCACAGTAACTTCAAAACTACACCTACACTCATAAAACTCCAAAAATGCATTGCCCTAGGTGTGAGGAGGAACCCTATTGTTTTTGGGGCCAGTAAGTCAAAGGTCAAGGTCGCAGTGATCTTATATGCAAATATGCATTCCGCGCAATAACTTCAAAATCATATCACCTACACTCATAAAACTTCAGAAGTACATTGCCCTAGGCGAGAGGAGGAAACCTATCGCATTTGGGGTCAGTAATCCAAATGTCAAGGTCACAGTGACCTTATATGGAAATATGCATTTCGCACAATAACTTCAAAACAGTAACACTTACACTCATAAAACTTCATAAGTAGATTGCCCTAGTTGAAATGAGGAACCCTATTGCTTTTGGGGTCAGTAGGTTGTCAAAGGTCAAGGTCGCAATCACCTTATATGGAAATATGAATTCCGCATAATAACTTTAAAACCGTAAAACCTACAGTCATAAGACTTCAAAGGTACATTGCCCTGGATAAGAGAAGGAACCCTATTATTAAGTAATCAAATGTAAATGAATTACAAGTATTTTCCTAAATTAACAGAATTAATCAGTTATCAAATAAGGCAACGATATGTTGATAAATGTATATCTGAGTTCCTATGAAATGACAACAATAATAACGGACACAATCTAGTAAATTAAAATCAGTAACTTGAGTAAATGAATTATATCAGAATATAACTAAAACAAGTTGTTATACAGCCATTTTTCTTTATTCTTTATTCACACAGACATACACACTAGTAATTCGAAAAATACAGTTATATATAAATACTGCTATATTCTATCTAAAACTTCATTTCTTATTTTCAAAGCTTAATACTCTACTATAGATAGTCTACGAATACTTAACTTTATTCATTGAGTTAATTAATTCCATAAATGTAATCATATTAGGACGTTTTCAAAAATAATTAGATATATATTTATTCCAAAACACCGAGAAGCTTTCACACTCGAATACAAAATAGGATTCATCTTCTAACACTCTACAAGTTCACACATTCCCTCATTTACAGGTATTCTGACAGGTCTAACTGCCAGATTCAATTTTTAATTGATGATATGAAGCCCTTAGTTTTATAAATGATTGAGGGTTAGGGGGTCCCTTGGAAGCATCAAACACACACAAATGAGTAACGGTAAGAGTACACTCGGTTTTACTGAGTCTATTCATGAGAGATAATATAATTTGCAACATCGCTCACGGCCCTAACAGTGGAAATAAGTTGTATAAATGTATGGGTTATCCTTTGTATATATTATGTCGAGATTTCTAAGTTATTAAGTTATTTGCCAGTATTTTATTACTTACAGTTCCACTGTGATCATCAAGCCCAATCTTGGTGGCGGCTTTAAAGTAGAATACTGCTTAAGCCGGTGCTAGTGGGCGTGAGAGGTGTTTCAAATTATATTTCCTCCCTTGAGCTGACTCAATAAAAACCGAATCTGCTACTTTTTACTCTTGTTTGTGTTTGTTTCATTCAAAGGATTCTTTTTATTAGTTATTGACATTCTCGCTAACGTTTGTTTAGTGCTGTTTGACGGCTGTAAAATGTCGCCGCAACTGCAAATCAATAGCATTAGGATTTACTGGTCGTTTGAAATCACCAAGTTCAAACTTTGTGGATTTAAAGTAGAATACCGCATAAGCTGCTGAGACGGAGCGTAATATGTATTGCAAATTATATTACCCCTCATGAACAGACTCAATTAAATTGTGTTTGTTGCTTCCAAGTGATCCCCTTTTCAGTATTTATTGACCAGTTATTTATCCTCATAATCAACAACAAGTACGTCATATTTATCACAGCTGAAAATTGTATCTACACAAGTATTATTGATTTTATGACATAATCACGATTATCATCATTTTAATTGTAACATGACATAACAATATTAAAACACATGTGAATAACTGGATATAAGTTTGTTATTATATATAAAATCCTCTCGGATTATCTATGTTAAGTACCTTAAGTTTATACCGGAGTATGGTGCACCTTTCAAATGTTCAGTATCTTAACTGTCATATTTGAAAAAAAAATGTTTTGGCGCTGTTCTAGAAATAGCACTTCAATACATTAATGCATCAAGATGGATGTTACTTAAACTTTGTTAATTATTGTGTAACCTTGAAAAAGGAGGGTAAATCCCACTGAAACGTTCGATTAAAGTGTAAAACAGAGAACTGATTATTATATACACGTTTACAAATAACAGTTGTTAGTAACTAATTATGCGTGTTTATAAAATGATTGATTAAATCAACTATAACTTTCTGAAACACAGGACAATTTATGGCAAACTATTAAGTCAGACGGCGCTTAATATAACGTTGTTGTTCATTAATGTATCACATTTTTGTGAGTCTGATAGTCACGGTGTATATCATCAGCCTTACCTTAAATCTTCATATTTGACCATTTTTATATAAAAGTTTGTTATTATTGTATCTGTACGACTTTTGTATCTCCTTCATTTTCATTTCAGAAAGTTATACTCTTAAATGTCAGATTCATGACCAAAACTTTGCTACAATATCTCTTAATAGATGGTCAACATAGAAACGAGAAAGTAGACTGCAAGGTGTGGTTTTCGAAAAGATGCATCCCCAGTCTGTGAATAATCAGATGCAGCTCCAAGAACAACAAATGTGTTCTTTTTCTTAAGATAACTGGGATAGATGACTGCTGCCAGAGGATTTAATTTTGTTATTCTTTCTTGGACACCTTGAGCATCGGTGATTTTTTCTTTTACTTCAAACGTTGCTCTGTATGATATCAATACTTCACCTTCCTTTGGCATTGCCGAAAAACTTACAATATTGACTCCATTTGCATTTTCAACAACAACAAAGCAATTTTTTTCATCTCCCGGAAATGTTAAAGCTGTTAAAACACTGGTTGACGTACTTGTGAATCGTTTAGGAATGTACATTCCGCTACTTGGAAAGCTATCACACTGTCCTCTGTACACTGTTTTGCCTTTAACACCATTCTTTTCGGATAAAATGTCAATGGCCTCATCCAGTAATGTCGCAAATGTGCTGTACGGTTGTGAATTAGTATGACTAATTTCGAAATTCAGTACACTATAGAATGCTTTCATATTGCTAAGATAGCATTCCTGTGTATAAATGTTAACAAGAGAAACCGCTGCTTGGTAATTGTTATCAAAGTTACTGAAC
Source organism: Cyrtodaria siliqua (assembly GCA_037043455.1). Taxonomy (NCBI): domain Eukaryota; kingdom Metazoa; phylum Mollusca; class Bivalvia; order Adapedonta; family Hiatellidae; genus Cyrtodaria; species Cyrtodaria siliqua. The sequence continues at coordinate 32,700 of JAWPHD010004382.1, forward strand.
TGTTTGCCTTTGTCTTTCCCATCTGAAGCGCAGTCATTGGAGTCGGTATTGAATTTGTTATCAAATGAATCCAACATATCTGTAGCCCTGTCATAAAAGTCTGCAAAGTAATTAAAATGCAATTAGAATACATACTTATACTATGCTATTATTTTATGCAATAACGTATTGGTTTATTTCCAAAAAACTGTATTTATAGCTGTTTCTTCAAACACCTTTGACCTGTCATTTTCACAAAGTTTATAATTACCACAGATACACACCAATAAGATTACGTAATTATTTATAAATATAGTTGGTTGTTTCCAGAATAATGGGGTAATTCTATGAGAAAGAAAATATCATGTAAGACACCTAATGGCAATGAATTTCATTTTTCGTAATTCAAAAAAACAGTCGCGACAGTTAAATGCGAAACCCAGAACAATTTTTGTATTTTATAACTTATACAAAACACAAAATACAGACTGATAGTTTGTTTCCAATAATGATTATGAAAATGTTTGACAGATCAATACTTTGTCTAGTAGCTAAGCATCTACATTTAATTAAAACTTGATAGTTAATATTAGATTCAAGTGACATCACGCTTTAGTTCTACATGACCTTAACACCATATTTAGACATATTCAAAAAAGTGTTTATTCATTTTCATTTAAATGCCTTCAACTGTCATTTGACAGGGATGCACTTTAAGCAAACAACAATTACATCAAAAATTAAAAAGAATTTAATTGCATATTATATTACCTCGAATAAACAGACTCAATTAAACCAAGACTGCGCTAAAAAAATATTGTTTGGATTCGCGACAATTTCTTTTACTTGCTCTGGCTTCTACCAAGTCACTGAGTACTTGCTTTGAGGCTTTCATATGTATGTTTGCTTTAATATTCATATATAAATAAGAATATTTATGTCATAATTATATTGCCTGTTAATGCTGCCTATTTGCTTTGAGGATATAACCTGGCGGAGATTTCTTTATTTACATCATCCCGTATTTAGCTCTACTGGCCAAAGGACAGTAGGGTTTATGCCATTGTCTTTTGTCCGTCGTCCGTTGTCCCTCCGTCCGTCGTCTGTTAACGTTTTGATGTCAACACTCTAGCAAATTCGTTTTTCATCCGATCTTTACCAAACTTTGCCAGATTATTACTATTAATGAAAGCCCCGAGGAGTTCGAATACAAGCCAAATCGAAAAAGTAACACCGGAGTTAGCGAAAAAATCTATATGTTGTCTTGTCAAAACTCTAGCGTCTCCATTTTGCATCCTACCTTTACCAAACTTTGTCAGATTGTTGATTTGATGAAAGCCCGGTCAAAGTCGAAAACCAACCAGATCGGATCAGTAACACTGAAGTTATGGCCTTTGAATTATTGAAAAAAAAAGTTAACTTTTTGATGTCAACACTCTAGCATCTTCATTTCATTTGATATTTACCAAACTTTGCCAGATCATTAATATCAACGAAAGCCCGGACGAATTTGAAAACTAGCCAGATCGGAAAAATAACACCAGGATTATTAACCTTTCTATATGTTGTCTTTACCAGATTTTTAATATCAGTGAAAGCTCGGATGAGTTTAAAAAACAGCCAGATCGGAGAAGTAGCACCTGATTTATTGCTCTTGAATTAACGAAAATGCTATATTTTGTCTCATTCATCGGATCTTTATCAAATTATAACAGATTGCTACTATAAATGAAAGCTTGGAGAAGTTTGAAAACCATGTTCCGGTTGAATGATTTTTGGCGGATCTATGGCCATTTAAAGGTTTTAATACACACACTTTGTCCAGACTAATGTACTGGTGTTCTGATCCCATGTTCAATGATTTCGAGGGATACTGGGGCAAGGAATGCCGGTGAGGGATAGTATAACATTCATAGTTCCCGCTTCAATCTTAAACACATGTCATAGTTGTAGTACGCGGTTAGTTCGAATGAGTTTGTCCTTGCTGCCGATAAAAATATAAAATGAAAAATATCACATTACCGCATTATCCAAACATTTTGTTATAAATATCATTTACCGGTAGTTCGTGAATCGACACTTGCAGGCTTTACACATCCAGTCAATGAAATTAACAATACAATTGTTAAAACGATATCCATCTTGTATGATGTGTCGTCTTTATCTCTCGATATAGCGTGAATTTGAAAGTTGTCTGTGACACCTTGTTCTCGTTGTGCTCTTCCTAAAATAAAGATCATGATTAAATAAAAAATATAGATCCTCCGATCGTTAGAGCGTCTTGAATGCATTCTATTTTCGGAATAACTGATTAGTTGCGGATGCGTGTGGATGTCTGGACAGTTTTTATTCATATATTCATGATCATCATTGTATTATAAGCATATTGCCTGTTAATACTGCCTAATTTGATAGCTGTTTAACGGAATAGTGTCTGTCCATCTAGGCGTGCATAAATGCACAACAACAAGACTATTTCAACGTGTGAGAGAGACTGTATGACCAACAACGTCCTAAACAAGGATGTCCAAGTGATAGGTCACGTCAAGATGACGCTTATTTTCGTCTCAAGCACATACGTCAGCTTCCGCACCCAGAAAACGCTGCTGTGAAACCGTCATAAAATGTACGTGAACATAAAGGGTACTGACAACCGAATACGTGCCAGGACCATTTCTACCCGAATAAGTTGTTAGGTATTATAAGTTTTACCTTATTTTGGGTTTAATTATAAATCTATATACTGAATTCTGACCACAAATTGTTTCAATAAATGACTTTTCGTGCCTCTTTAAATGCACTGAACAATGAATAAATTGACATTTCGATACTGTAGCTGTGGCAGGTTTTCCCGTGCACACGTTAAACTTGGATCAGCAACGCACTCATTATCAGTAAATTAAATTAAAATGTTGCAATACGTTTGATATAACATACATAATATTTGCATTCCATTGGTGTATTTGCAATGGGGATAAAACACAAGTAAAATGAGTGACAATTGGTGCAAACAACAGACACGTGTTTTCATGGGTTGGAATTAAGTAATGTCACGGATTTTGTATAAATACTAAGGTAACAGAGACCAGAGTGGATCAGAGGATCAGAGTGTCAATCAGAGACAGTCAGTTTTTCAGACTGTTTCAGAGCTATGTTATTCTTTAAAGCATACAACGCGAAGTACTAATTAGAGACTTCACTATGCTACATTAGTATATGCTGCCCGTGTTATATGACGAAACGATTGGTTTCGTTTACAAACGTTTATCTGACACTCAGATTCACACACAACTTGAGGAATATTAATATCAGGCCTAAATACTGCGTACTGAAATACAATCTTAGTTTTTTAGTTAAATGCAGATCAAGATATTTATTGCAGGCCAAGATATTTGATTATTAATACAGAGTTACGTTTCTTTTTCCTTTAGTATAGTTATACTTTGGTCATAATTGAATAGCGATTATGATCAATGTGGCAAGGTGTTTAATATAAATCAATACTTCGTACACATACAAAATATACTGGATACTAATCGGACCCTCAGGTCAAATACACATTTAGAGACAGTGTTGTTTTACCTTATTATCCACTTTTTTAAAGAGATGTTTTCTACCGTCGGCGTCAGTCTAGTGGGATGTGTCGGTGTGCCGGTGGCTGAAATATAACGAAAAACACACTCTCAAAGTAGTTTTTCGCCAGCATCACCCTTTGGCACTCATTTGTTTGGGAGGTCATCGAGGTAAAACATAAATAATATTTTTAAAGAAGTGAAAGGGGGATATTGTTCTATCAATAAGTTGATTGAGTGTGTAGTTTATTCAGCACGGCTCATAGTGATAACAGGAAAAGGTAAAACATAGATAAGTGTATTAGACTCGGGTCGATAGATACACAGAATATTGCAGTGTTTTATATACTTTTACTGTACACATTAATCTACATAATTAGCCGCTAGAATAGTTGCATGTCAGTAACAAGACTATTACATAGAATCTCTGACCAAGGACTTACGAAGTTTGTAAATTACGTCACCATAGATGTCATGATGTGATATTCTTTGATAATAAAAGTTTGCAAATGTTTTTTGAAGTTTATTGTATTCCTGCTGGAATAAATTATTCGTTATACAAATATTACGAATATTAAAGCGCTCAACACGACTTCAAGCTCTAGAAAAAATGAAATAAGTTGAGAAACAAAGAAAAGATTATGAGTCCAACATGAAAAGTAGCATTCACAGAATACAGTCACTCCAACAACTATTACAACGCAAGGTGATTCAAAAAGTACATCACACACACATTCATTAAAAAAGCACATCACAAGCATATAATAACTGACAACAGGGATACCGCCTTGTAACGGTCAGTAGCAAAAGAGACCACCGGGGAGCTTAAATAGGTTCAAGGGTGCACCAAACATCACTTCATAATATTTAGCTCGGTCAAACGTCACAAAGAATGGGCCTGATGATCAAAGGACTTTTAAATAATAACACTGGATTTGTAGTCGGGCGACGTTTTACAGCCGCTACATACGCTATTGTGAATGTCAATCAATACTAAAACTGCTCACTTTCAAAAATATCCTCTCACCTTAAGGGGACATACAACACTTTGTTTTCGATATCTGATCAGCGTGACGCCCTGAGTTGAAATATCCCCCTCAGTACACGTAAGCAACAATCCTGAAAAAGAAATAGCAGTGTGTCCCTTTAAAAATAATGTGCAGAATAACTTCACCTGCAGCTTTACTGTTTCACCAAACCACAGTTGTTACAACAAAACAAATGCACCTGCCATCGCGTGCAATTTTCCAATAGTTCAGTTTTTCTGATAAGAGCGATAAGCACCGCCTGATTGGTGCAGACACTCGACTTTCAATGCCCTGTTTATTTATTGGGAAACTATTACAACTATTAATGAAAGGAATATTTCGGTAATTGCAGAACATAATTACGCACTTGTTAACCAATTTGGTAAGAATGAAGGGGCCTAATTATTTTTAAAATAAAATCATGGGATATATAATCTGACTGTATGATGTTGTCTAATGAGGCCGAATACATGTCTAAAATATCAATCCATTAGGCAAAGTAGTTTTGGAAATATAAGCTTTAACCGGGACGCAGACGACGATCAGGTGATAACTGAATAGTCTATCGGAAAAAGAGTATTATAATGGACCTTTGGAAACGGCCGAGCAAGACACATACCGCTCACGCTCTCTAGTCCCGGGTCGAGCAGAACTCAATATTCATTGTCTCAACAAACTATTACAGTTCTCCAGTAAACTTCTCTAGTAGTTCTCAAATTTAAGATTCTCATAAAGCATCTTACAAGCAGCTTCTGTGAACATCTGACATTGAAAATACTAATATATATTTAATATTTGAAGACATGTTTTGTGAGAATCTTTAACTTGAGAATTATTTGAGAACTTTATTTGAGAACTGTAATTATTTGAGAATATTCTGTGAACATCTGACATTGAGAATACCAATATATATTTGATATCTGAAGACATGTTTTGTGAGAATCTTTAACTTGAGAATTATTTGAGAACTTTATTTGAGAACTGTAATTATTTGAGAATATTCTGTGAACATCTGACATTGAGAATACTAATATATATTTGATATCTGAAGACATGTTTTGTGAGAATCTTTAACTTGAGAATTATTTGAGAACTTTATTTGAGAACTGTTATTATTTGAGAATATTCTGTGAACATCTGACATTGAGAATACCAATATATATTTGATATCTGAAGACATGTTTTGTGAGAATCTTTAACTTGAGAATATTTGAGAACTTTATTTGAGAACTGTAATTATTTGAGAATATTCTGTGAACATCTGACATTAAGAATACCAATATATATTTGATATCTGAAGACATGTTTTGTGAGAATCTTTAACTTGAGAATTATTTGAGAACTTTATTTGAGAACTGTAATTATTTGAGATTATTCTGTGAACATCTGACATTGAGAATACCAATATATATTTGATATTTGAAGACATGTTTTGTAAGAATCTTCAACTTGAGAATTATTTGAGAACTTTATTTGAGAACTGTAATTATTTGAGAATATTCTGTGAACATCTGACATTGAGAATACCAATATATATTTGATATTTGAAGACATGTTTTGTGAGAATCTTCAACTTGAGAATTATTTGAGAACTTTACTTGAGAACTGTAATTATTTGAGAACTGTAATTATTTGATAACCGCTTGTTTGATTTTCATTAAACTTGAATATAATGTTTATCCCAATAGTGGGTTGTGACGCGGCAAATTTATTTCGGAATCGTCCTAGTAACGCCGAAGTTATTGCCCTTAAATTGATAAATTCAGGTCGTGGGTTAATATTTCACTGGAGGCATATTTATTATTTTTTGAATATTTTTTTTTTTTTATAAGAAACCCTTGGTTCGTGGCTCCCATTTTTCTATTTATTTATTTTTTCTCATTCAGTTTTCTCATTTTTCTTTAATTAATAGCTTAGGGGGCCTTGTTGGATCAGTTTTACATCGAGTTATAGGGAAGAACTTCAAAAATCTTCTTCTCTGAAACTACAGAAGATAAAGGTTTAATATTTTTTATTTTTTATCAGCTTATATATTGTTCAAATGGTGACCCTGGGGTCAAATTTGACCCAGCCCCTGGAGTCACAGTTTAACATAGACTTATGTATAGGAAAAAATATTAAAAATCTTCTGCTCTGAAACTACAAGAGTCAAAGGTTTACTATTTTGTATTTACCCTCAGCTTATTGTCCTCTACCAAGTTTGTTTAAATGGTGACTTGGGGTAAAATTTGACCCCACCCAGGGGTCACATTTAATACATAGATATGGAAGCCCACTAAAATAACAAGATCATCTGATACTAGCCAAAGTAATGAGATGAAGTAATCAGATTGATAAATATCGTATGGTCAAGTAATTATTGACTTGGCAGAAGCCAGAGCAACAAGACAACAAATCGGTAAGGGTACGATTTAAGACATGATTTAAGACAAACATCAAACACTACCGTCCTATGATGATTTAGGTAGACGTCATCATAGGGTTCATCAAACTAACCAATTATTCTAAGCATAAAAGGGGCCAAAAGTTTGTTAAATAAAAGCATGAGTTATGGAATCTGGCTTCATGATGTCGTCTCATAGTGTTGAATACATTCGTGAAGTTTCAAGCCATTAGGTAAAATATTTTCGGAGATACTGAAGGTACTGATGGGTAGAATACTAGAAGGTGATGAACATGCGAAATGAAATCCTGAGACCTGGAATTCATTGTGTAACGAAGTAAATGTATATCAGTTTCGTTGTTCAATAAATGTTCAACTATATCAACAATCACAAATGTGCGAGTATGCTACACTTCATTTAAATACGTGCCCAATAATGTACAAAAGTCAAATTTTAATTTCTGGTATCAATTTATTCTGGTCAATTCTGGCGAGGTTCTTAGCAAACTACGTAATCTACCTCAAGCGTCATCATTATCTACTTATGACTTTTCTACACTTTACCGCATAACCTTATAAACGAAAACGAATAGCGCTTATACAAAAAAGCTTTCGCCAGGTCACAAACAAACTGTTTAGCCTGTAACAACACTGGAGCATTTTATTTTTACCAACAGTGATCCCGACGGTTATACTTTATAGACTCGTCAACAAGTTGGTGAATCACCATCATTCTTATTAGACAACATTTTTCCCAGGTTTGGACATACCGTTTATAGGCAAACCGTTGGCATTCATATGGGTAGGTAACTGTGCACCCCTTGTCGCAGATTTGTTTTTATATTGCTACGAGCGTGACTTTATGTTAGGTCTTTCTCCAGATACACAAGCTAATGTCATCGACGATTTTAATAACGCCTCACGATATCTGGATTATATACTTAATTTGGTGATCCTTTCTTTTCTTTTATGGTTCCTAACATTTATCTTCCAGAAATAAAACTCAGTAAAGCTAACGTTTCGGATTGTGTCACTCCGTTTCTTGATTTACATCTTTCTATTGAAAATGGAGTAGTTATAATTAAAATGTGTGACAAAAGAGATGGTTTTGATTTCGATATTGTGATTTATTCACATTTAGATGGGGATATCCCCAATACTATTTATTATGGCGTGTATATTTCTCAGTTAATTCGTTTTGCCAGAGCTTGTAGTCGTGTTCAGGACTTCATCGTTCGTAATCTTAACATTAATGGAATGTTAAACATTATTTTCCTGTGCAAATCAAGGTAATTTTATTTTTTGGCGTTCACACAAACTTTATTCGTTTGCATGCCATCATATATGTCTATGAGACTCCTGCATTTGCTACAAATACATATTAATTAATTCAAATTCACAAAAACTTCTTCTTTCTTGTCATTTAACTCCATATGAGATAGAGTGGGTTGGAGCATGCATTTAAACTCACTAATTATGCATATAAGTTCATATATAGTTACAAAATAATTAGAAATCTACATTACAATGACAATTGTTACCTCCATAACTAAACATTTCTACTGTATAACATTGTACATGCGATTTTTTTCAAAATGCTGAACAAAATAATGTTTCTACTTTGCATGACCTCTCCTACTTTGCGTGACGTTATATATTCTTTAACTCAGTATAGAGTAAGTATACAGACAGTTCTCTAGTATGCTATTAAAATAAGATTACCAAAGAAATAAAGCTTCCATTTGAATGTTATTACATTTATAGTCTGTTATGCAATGTAGATACATGAACATGCCGATTTGCTTGTGATTTTAAATGCAACAGCGCGTATTTATAATTTAATTAGGTTTTTATCTTCAGTATGTTTTACACATGCGCGATATCAACAATATTGCTTTATGATTTTTCAGTTATTCTAGGTAAATAATTAAAATGTAAATCTTACCGATTTCTGACGTACGCACCTAGCCAAAACGATCTGAATCAAAGTCGTACGCGATTGTTATCACGTGAACAGTGTTTGTTACCTATATCCAATTTCCATATTATTGTCATCCGCGTGTAAAGGTAATACATACTTCCGATCTGACAATCAAGCTTTATCCACTAGATATTTGAGCCAATGTTAAGTACTGTTTGTATTTACATATGTTAGTAAAGCAAATGTAGTACAACAAAGAACTCTAAAATACGAAGAAATCTAAAATACAATGGATCACATAACCAAAGTTTTTTGCAACTTGATCTATGGACAATATATCGTATAAAATGTACAATCTCAAAGAGTACGATATCAACTATTGTTTTAAAAAACAAAGAAAACTGTCGAACAAATTAAGTGAAAATACGAATGTATTCCAGGTAATATTAGTAGTTGTTGATATGAATATGAATCAATGATACAAGTCAAATATGATCACCATCCTTCACCTGGCCTTGAATTCATCAACCATTCTTGAGAATATTCTTAAACTTCAGCTCAAGTATGCAAATTGCAATCTCGATATTTCTAAACATTTACAGAATAAACGTTCACAGCAAGTTGCTATGTAAAAATATGATGCATACGAATTAGTTGCAACTTCTTACGATTGTTTATCTTTGAAGGTCATGCAAATATTTGTGAACGAAAATGCAGTACTTGGGCTCAAGTGTGAGGATAGTTTGAAGAATGGTTGGTGAATTCCAGGCCTGGTGTAAAAGGTGTTTAGGTGTCGACGACACAATGCAAATGTATGCTGACCTTAAGGCCACTTCCAATAGGAGGAGGGCGCGGACTTTAAGTTGCAATACCTGTTTACCGTGCCTACTATTTAACGTTGTACATTTCTGTAAATCAATTGGGAAATGCCGTAATAATTATGATATTAGTGGTGGCCTATCCGTTTGAATAAATATATAGCAATACAATATGTTTAAATTAATTAAATGTCTTACCTCACGTCCTGTTAGTTTGGCCTTAAACGTAATGATTTTGTATAACAGTACACCGTTATATATTGTAAATAAGTACCCTTTCTACGAATGACATTAATTCAAAGAACTTAACAATGTATATAGGTCAGATAAACATTTCCCATTAAATTTTGCAAACAAGTGCCCTTACTACGAATTTACACCTGTAAAGATTTGTTGTCACTTTTCCAACGTTTTGAATTTCATATCAGTAGTATAGAAACTGGCGGTTCTGGGACAATTTTTCCCTCGGTGTCCCATCCATGGCGAGATGGTAGATTTGCGTGTTACAGCATGAAAAGCAAGGTAAAATCGCCGGAAATCTGATCGAAAACAACAATCAGTTACAAGCCGAGGTGATGCTGTGTTGTCAAGCCCCCCAACAAATTTAAAACCCGTTTTGCAAACCCCACTTCGGAAAAAAAGATAGAAACGCCAGTTTCTATACTACTCGCAGGATAATTGATAATATGACGTGTTACTTTATCCTAACTATTTTCAAATCTAGGTAAAATCTAAACAGGTGGACGCTTCCAGCCAAGAATCCAACCAGATTTGAAAATAAGTGGTCTATGGAGCGCTGAAGTATTTATCCGCACTTTCAAAATAATTTTAATGCAATCAAACAAAGTCGGAAGGGACAGGGCAATATCATTCTCGTCGTGGCTACTATTTATATGCTAGTGTATCTTGACCATTGTCTAATATGTACCTTTTATCGTCATATGCACGACAAACTTTTTTTATTGATTTCGTAGCTGTTCAGTGTTTGTTGGATCTGATAACTTTCATTTTATGGTGAGCTTCCGTTGCTGTGAATAAAATACTTTTGTAGTTATCATGTGCTATCTGTAATTTAACAACGCATTTTTTGATGCCTTTGCATTGTTTCATTTCAGTTTTATTAGCCAAAATGTAAGAGTATGATTAACTCCTCAATCCAACAAACTCTACGATTATTGCGCCACAAGCTTCATCTTTCATTTTACCAATAATCCTTTTGTTATTATCAAAATAAAATTTACTTTTCGGATCATAATCACTGTTCAAACATTTCTCCGTCTTTGTAAAGATCAGGATACATATCTTCTGTTCTAATTTCATAACATAGTGAATCAGTGTCAGTAAACAATAGCTTGGCCTTTTTATTGTATTTGATTTTAGTGTAATCATACATTAAGTGTTTTGACAAGTCTAGAATGCACATACCGACATAGCAGGGGCGATTTAAGACCAGTCGTTCTTTTATCCTATTGATAGCAAATAAGTTTTCGCTAAACATTTTACAGGAAATAAATGATGGTCTTGTCGCATATTTCAAAAGGATTTCCTCGTCATGTGTTAGCTTAACATTAATTATTTTTCTCAAGTTTTCCATGGTTTTACCAAAAACTGAATTATTCATGAGCTTGAAGAAATCTTTTTCGAAAGCGTTTTTTCCCAATGTTCTTTTTGCAGTATTAAAGTCGATTTACACTACGAACCATTGAGACTCATCAAACTGGAGTATCCTATGTATTTTTGTAACTTTTAATCCTAACATTTCGTACAGTTTTAAATTTCTATAGTGTGTAACATATTTTTCCTTATCCTTCAATGTTGTTACAAGTTTCTTTATTTTACTTGATCCCAAATCAAACTTATTTTTCAACTGCTTGCAGTAGTCCGATAAAAACTCATCTTTTATATTTAAACTTTTTGGAGCAAGAGGATAATCATTATGCAAGTCATACACAACTCTTCGGGATATTTGAGATCGCACTCAACAATATAATTTGAATGTGTCAACCTATTTGAAGTTACCAGTTGGCAATGGTTGGCACATAGCCCACCCATACAAGTTATTAGCGTCAAAATACATTATATATTTACTTTCCTTAGTGATGTCGTAGTTTTCCATATAGTTTTCGAATATCGGGTCACAATGTAACTTACGCCACCCTTTAGTCCTTTTTCTATGAACAAGTACTGATCGATATCGGTAATTAAATCAAGTTTAATTCCAGCCATTTTCAAACATGCTGCCCAAGCCAGTCCAGGACTGCTGAAGTAATGGCAAGGATCTAATTTGTAGTACTCAAAGCACATTTATCTGACATTTTGAAAAACATCAGCCAGCAGCAAAACATCGCTTTTCAAATACAGATCATGATATTCTTCCATGTTTTTTATCTTAAATGTCTTCCAAATGTTTCTAGCATGTTCATAATTTGCATCTGAGATGTACTCATCATTTAATTGAGAGTAGAAACTTTTCTTATCGGGCAATTGTTTGTCTTTGAAATGTTCAAAGCTATCCATATAATCATATGGGTAAATCCCTTTTCTTTTCACCTTTCCAAGTTATTTGGTATGACATTTATTGTTTTTATAAGCTTTCCGATGTGCTGCATTATGAAGTGAGAATCATAACCTCTCAAATTATGGAATATAACTGGTATAATGGCATGGCAAGTACTGGAATTGGCAAACTATTCGGAAATGGAATGGTAACTATTCCTAGTGATAAAAAGCACTACTTGAGTCAGGTGTGCTAACTTAAACAGTCAAAAGCCTGCTGCCCTATCAAACAGACAAGGCATCAACAACAAGACGGTGGATTTCTTGGATTACTTGCGTCGTTGGGAATTCCTTTAAGTGGATCTCTTATTAGTGGCTTGACGGGAAAAGGTTTACAAGTAGGCAGAAAGGGGAAAGGATTGAGAGTTGATCGCGGAAATGGTTTATCGGGCAAGGGACTGCCCGCTAAAGCTTTGCAGGGCAATTTTCAAAAACGAGTCTTTCTCTAACTTAGACATAATAAAGTGGGTTAAGCTGTTAGACATTAAAAACTTCAGGGGAGTGTTTAGCAAGAACAAATTACCAACAAAACAAAATAAACAAGAATGTGGTATTATTAATCTTGATGATTATACCGGACCTGGTACACACTGGACTTGCTTTTGCAATAATTATTGTTTTGATCCGTTTGGTTTAAGTCCGCCAACAAATGTTTTAACTTACATACCCAACATTAAATACAACACAATTCAGTATCAAGATAAAACAAGTGCCTCGTGTGGATATTTCTGTTTATTCTTCATTAGCAAGTTGCAAGAAGGAAATAGTGTGTACGATAAAATACTAAAACCTTACAAAAAATGAGATATAGGGTCCTATAGAAAAAATGAGATATAGGGTCCTATAGAAACCACAGCGTCCGAGCGCAAAGGCATCGTAGGTTCGCACTGTACTGCAAACAAGGACTTGAAAATACAATGAAAGAGACACAAAACAACAGGGTGGTGAAGACAGGGTTACCGACTTGGAACGGTCAGTAGGCAATAAGGCCCACTGGTTAGCTTGAATCGATTTTATATGCGCACAATCCTCGCTATTATCCTGTCTTCAGCGCCCAAATAGACAAGACAGTGTAAACAAAACTACATCCCGTCAAAAGGAATTCTCTAACAATAAAGTCCACATCCTGAGAAACTAACTAAAGACTGTAGAGGGGTCAATCACTAAACATGCAGTGCGCTGTAAAACCAAAGGGTTATATCCTTTTCTCACGAACTTCCTGATTAAATTTGTAAAGCGGTCAGGAAACTCGTCAGACCCCTTTAACTTTCTCAATAAAATGAGGGTTGTGATATGCCTAGTCGCAGAAGTGTCTTAAGGTTGGTGTTGTACTTTTTCAGCAGGCCCTCGTTGCGGCGGTAGAATTTAGAGAAAGATCTACGGAGTTTGTGATAACGAAAACCCTGCTGAAGACGTTTACTTGTAATAACTTGATTTCGATCATTGAAGTCTATTACATCATTACACGCTCTAGAAAATCGAATGAGCTGGGAGATATACACCCCGTATGAGGTAGCACGAGGTACATCTCCATCCTGGTGTGGATAGTTAACGATGTTAAAATTGAAATCATCTCTCTTATCATAGATTTTAGTATGAATAAAATCATTTGAAATCGAGAGATGAAGATCGAGAAATGTTGCTACTGTATCCGAACTGTTGGTTTTATTCAACGTGAGCTCTGGTGACCACAGCGTCCAAACGCACTGGCATCGTAGGTCCGCATTGTACAAACACTTTACAAACCAATACAAAATGAAAACATTATAAAATCATATTTTATCTAATTATATTTATATATGAGTTACTGCGTTAAAGAAAAGATGATTTCTGAAAATGTCAATCCTCAGGGAATTCTGGCAAGAAATGGTAGCAGAATGTTAAAAGCAACATGCCCTTCTTGTGGTAGTACTAAAACAAAATTTGTTAAAAGTACACAAGGTAGAAGTATTGATATTCATAAAGCTTTACTCCCTTCGTTGCCTAAAAGGGGGGCTAATAATTCCTGGTTATAAACATTCCGGTCCGGGTAATCCACTTGATAGTGGAGAACCATCAAATGAATTACCGTTAGGACGAAAGTTCTAGTAATAAATCAACGTGCAATAAAAACATGCTGGCCTGTTTAAAAAGAAGCAAATCCAAATCACTTGGAGAAAAACTCGCCAAATATTTGATAGTCAATCCGTTAGTAGTACTAAATACACACTTGGTCTTGGAGCATCAAAAAACGAGAAAATATGTTGAGATGGACTGACAAGTTAGCAGATGAACTTCATAAACCTATACGAAGAATGTTCGCTTAACGCCGCGTGATTGTTAATGAAATAGATAAAATATGGTCGGCTGATTTAGTTGATATGCAATCGTTTTCAAAATATAATAAAGGTGTTAAATACCTGCTCACTGTTATTGATGTACATGTATTTAGTAAATTTGCTTGCGATGTGCCTGTTCAAAATAAAACTGGTATAGAAATTAATAAAGCTTTCCAAAAGATTTTAAATAAAGGAAGACAATGTAAATTGCCCGGGGTTGACCAGGGTGTGGAGTTTTATAACAAGACGTTTAAGCAATTTCTTGATGATAATGATATTTAATGATATTTGACACACGTTTATTTTCGGAAAAGTTGTAGTAACTGAACGATTTAATAGAACATTAAAAGAGAGGATGTGAAAATAGTTTACAGCAAACAATACAAATACATATTTAGATGTGCTACAGGAGGTGGTTGATAAGTACAATAACACAAAACATCGGAGTATTAAAATGACAACGACTGAAGCAAGTGATAAGGATACTAAAGGAATAGTATATTTCAACATGTTGGACAAACAGGTCGATCCTTAAAAGTTCGATTTCGTGAACACAAATATAATGCAGGCAATCCTAAAAAGTTAAAAAATTACTTCTACCAACACTTTCGTCAGTCAGGTCATAATTTTCATAACGTAACTGTTCAACCGGTTGAATATATATTTTTTGATAATGATGCTACTAAAGGTTTAAAATAAAAGCTAGACATATTGCAGAACTTAAGTGGATGAAAAACTTACAGACACCTTATTCACTCGGCCTTAATGACAATATTTATCAAGAAGAAAATATTTCTAAAAATCCTAATATTGACATTTTTTCTATATTTTCTATTCGAAAGCGTAAATCTAGGTCTCATGGTCTTAGGCGTAATGGTAACATCAAACGTAAATCGCGTGCAATTATTTCTGTCGCTGATTTACCTACTATTTTTAAACATCTGGAAAGCACTCTATGCTTTCACGGCTTACCTCTCTGTCCATTTCTTCACTAAAGTTGATCGACAAGGAAGCCGAAAAATGTTTCATTCGTACAGATCCCTTGTATAACACTGCTTCCATAGTTCAAAGCTAGGCACAACATGTTCTCCGACCCCATATTGACAAGGATTCTGATCACGTCAGCATTTTCTAAAACTACTATATATTAATAAAGGTATTGATTTCATTGACATGCCTAGTATTTTTCGAGATACTCATGTAGTGATTCTATCCCAAAATATAAAAAGCCTATTAGAAATATTATTTTCAACTGCAACAAAATAGTTTCTGACCTTGATATAGTACATAATAATCCTAAGGAATGTGAATGCAACACATCAACATTTTGCTATGCTCCAGCAGGTCATGTCATCACTGGTAATTTTGATATTGTTGATAAACGTATTCGGCATTTGTTTTCGAAAGGTCATATATAGTGATTACCTTCAACTATTGATTTTAATGCCTATCGTGCCCAGATCGCCCACTCCATTGAAGAATTTAGTATAAAATCGTGTCATAGAGAACATGCGGACTCAAACTCGCTTTCTACTTGGAAAAAGTCAATACTTAAAATTATACATATACGTATTACCTTTTATAATGCTAAAGAAGGATAGAAAGATCGGACAGGGAACGCAGCATTCAAGGACGACAGTCAACCACAAAACACAAAAACAAACACGCAAACAGACAAACGAAAAGGCAAAATTAATAAAAAAAAATGCAAACGACATCACAAACACAAAAGGGTTGACAATAGGGCTACCGCCTTGGAACGGTCAGTGGCAAAGTAGGCCACTGGGGGTTTAAACCGGTTCTAGGGTGCACCAAATCTCACACTTACCCTACTGTCATTCCATTAAAATAGGACGGTGTAAATAAAGAAATCCCCGCCATGATCTAATCTCTAACCAACAAGGCAGAGTTGTTGGTTCTTTACTTCCTCCGAGGCCTAGGTTTTCCTTTCGTAATTTAGAATCGGGAATTCAGGAATTTCATAATAAATTTGTTTTAGTTTCTGCAGATAAAGCAGCTAATTATGTAAATGTAATGTAATGTCTCTGGAACTCGGCAGCACCAATTTGTATACTCCAGTTAATTCTACTGAAGATGATGTTATTTCCGCACATATCACTAGGTGCACTACTTTCAAGGCTGGTGTAAACGATAAGCAAATAAACTGCCTACTATGTACTGGATTCCTAAATTACATAAAAATACGTATACGGCTCGCTTTATTTCGAATTCTAGTGCCTGCACCACAACAAACATCTCCAAACTTTTAACTTCTTGTATTACTGCCGTTAAAGATCACGTTAAAATATATTGTGATAAAACTTATGAAAACTCTGGGATTAATTTATTTTGGTCTATAAAAAATTCAGGAGACGTTCTTGATAAAATTGTCAATAAAGGTCAAGTTTCATAAATAAGCACTTATGACTTCTTTACACTATATACAACCTTACCACATCACGTTATTAAAGACAAGCTAATTTCTCTTAAAAAAAACCTTTGCTACAGAAAATACTAAATTAGACAATTATACTATGTGGACTTGCTATGAAGTTTGTGAAGCACTCATCTTCCTATTAGATAATATTTTCGTCAGGTATGGAACCACCGTTTGTAGACAAATTGTTGGTATCCCTATGGGTACGAACTGTGCACCACTTGTCGCAGATTTGTTTTTATTTGGCTATAAAAGAGATTTTATGTTGAGTCTTTCACCAGACACCAAGACAGATGTTATTGAAGCCTTTAATGACACCTTTCGGTATCTGGATGACACACTGAACATTGACAAGCCTTTCTTTCCAACTATGGTTAATAATATTTATCCTAAAGAACTTCAGCTTAACAAAGCTAACATATCTGAAAATAACGTCTTCTTTTCTTGATTTAGATCTCTCGATTGAAAATGGTGAAATAATTAGCCAAATCTATGACAAGAGAGATGATTTTCATTTTGACATTGTTAATTATCCCCACTTGAATGGGGTGTTCCCCGAGCAACTTCTTATGGGTTGTATGTGTCTCAACTTATTCGTTTTTCAAGAGCTTGTACTCGAGTTGAGGACTTTAATATTCGTAATATTTGTATAACTAAAAACACTACTCAATCAGAGTTACCATTACCATAAACTTCGTAAAACCTTTGCAAAATTTTAGTATCGTAACCCTGATCTTCTTTCCAAATATAAAAGTAATTTAAGGACTCTTCTGCGACAAAGACTGACTTCTGACTTCTATGGTGATTTATAAACTTCGTAAGATTCTTGGTCATGATCACTTTCATACTATCTTTGTTAAACTTGTTAAAAAGTTTATCAAAAGAGGTTTAGACCCTATCATTTTGCAACGTACTGCATGCTTGGTGGTGGACCCTTTTACAGTTCGCCACTATGCTTTCCTTTTTAAATGTACGATGACCGGACAGGCTGTGGACCCTATGATGACGCCTACCTAAAGCCCATTGGGACGGTGGCGTTTGATGTTTGTCTAAGATCTTTCTTGTCGTGCCCTTAATGGTTTATTCTCTTGTTTCTCTGGCTTCTGCCAAGTCAATGAGTACCTTCATTGTGGCTTTCTAGACTATTGTTTTTTTGTATTATATTTACACGAGCATATTTGTGTTTTACTTATATTGCCTATTGATGCTGCCTTGTTGGTTAGAGATTATTTCATGGCGGGGATTTCTTTAATTACACTGTCCTGTTTTAATGGGATGACAGTAGGGTAAGTGTGAGGTTTGGTGCCCCCTAGAACCGGTTTAAACCCCCAGTGGAATACTTTGCCACTGAACGTTCCAAGGCGGTAGCCCTATTGTCAACCGTTTTGTGTTTGTGATGTCGTTTACATTTTTTATTAATTTTACCTTCTTGTTTGTCTGTTTGCGTGTTTGTTTCTGTGTTTTGTGGTTGACTGTCCTCCTTGAATGCTAATTTCCCTGTCCGATCTTTTTATATTTCTTGTATGAAAATATGAAAATTAGTAAAGCTTTGCCAAAGTTCAAAATGGGAGACAAGTTTAGAATTAACAAATATAAAGGAACGTTTGAGAAAGCGTATACACCGAACTGGACAGAATAAATGTTTGTTATTGATGGAATTCAACATACACATCATGTGACATACAAAATAAAAGATTTGAACCCCCAAAACATCAAAGGAAGCTTATACGAATTAGAAATAATAAAATCTGATCAAGAAGTATTTAGAATTGAAAAGGTTATACGACGTGATTATAAAAACAAACAAGCACTAGTTAAATAGAAAGGTTACAATGAGTAGAAAAGGTATGCAAAACACTTGAAGAGTTAAAACATAAATATCGAAAACTAATGCTATTAGGTAAGCTAGGTCAAGTAGAATATGATAAAAACTTGATGAAAACAGGTAAAAATGTTCGATTTGAAATGTAAAATATGAGCGTGCAGGAAAATAAAATATTCTATGATGGAGCGTAATATGTATAGTGATGACGAGGATGATTGCCCTGTCCCTTCCGACTTTGTTTGATATTATTACAACTATTGTGAAAGGGCGGATAAGTACTTCAGCGCTCCATAGATCACTTGTTTTAAAATCTGGTTGGCCGCGCTTGGCTGGAAGCGTCCACCTGTTTAGATTTTACCTAGATTTGAAAATAGTTAGAATAAAGTAACACGTCATATTATCAATTATCCTGCGAATAGTATAGAAACTGGCGGTTCTGGGGGATTTTTTTCCTAAGTGGGGTTTGCAAAACGAGTTTTGACTTTGTTGAGGGGGGCTGGACAACACAGCATCGCCTCGGCTTGTAACTGATTGCTGTATTTGATCTGTTTTTCGGCGATTTTAGCTTGTTTTTCATGCTGTAACATGCAAATCTACCATCTCATCATGGAGGGTACCCCAAGGGAAAAACTGTCCAAGAACCGCCAGTTTCTATACTACTTATATCTACAAACAGTTGCATTTTCCCAGCCTTCTTTTTTCACACTTCACATTTACCTATTGGTGAAGAGAAACTATTCTTGAAGTGAAACTGAAATATGACAATAAAAAATGTCCTTCCCTACATATGAAAGTAGGGAAATGTGAACACACCCTTTCTACGAATGATATTATTTCAACGAATTAAACACTGTAAATAGGTCAGATGAACATTTCCACTAAAGATAAACATGTTCACTAAAAACAATTATATCGTAACGTGACATAAGCGATTAACTCGTAAAAATACCACGTAAAGCCATGTTTTGTGATATGTGAGACTAACATTCCCACGAAAAAGAAAGATATCTAAATCCTTCTTTGAACATTTCAATTCAGTTAGAAGAAAACATTTATAATGTTCATCTCCTATTATTGTTCGGCAGATACATACTACATATATACTATTTATTTCATTAAGGTTTAATTACGCAAAAACATAGTCAATGCATGGTAATAATGTCATTATGCCGAAACTGCAATTTAAAACACAAACTGAAAAATATAGAAGCGAGCGAGAAAGGGAAATGGGAAGAAAAAGAAACTCTAAATAAACTTTAAACGATCAACATAATACAATATTTAGATGTAAGAAGCGATTAGGTGGTATGGATATTGTATCAGGTATATGTTAACTATCGTAACATAATATTGGCATAATATTGAATATTCTTAATTAAACACTTCATTTAAAAAAAGACGATCCATAATTTATAATCTCAGGCTATATACATATTTCATGTCTTAATATCACCGAAATATTCGTCATTAAGAAATGTCATATTGGCAAATATGGTAGATGTGTCGATTAGCCGTCAAGGTCGAAGGCAATTCGCATGTAGTGCATTGAGGGGAATTATTTTACATCTCGAGTAAAACTGTATTTATGGTCGATGAATACATTTCTATCAAATGAACGACAAGATAATATAATTATATGTATCGGACAAGATACAGTTGGGCAGCAGCTGAAAAGAAAATGCACCTTGTACTAAATTGCTATAATTATTATAAAACGTGTAAGAGTGGGCGGGTTGAGGGTGGGGGATATGAGTGGTAAATTCCACAAACTTACAAAAATGAATACTCTGTAACACACACCACGAATATATTTAATAGTCCCCCTACTAGGCAGGGACCCAACTTCTCGTATCGTGTAAAAAAAAACATTTGGTTTACCCGGAAAGATATACTCTGATTTTTTGCATATCAATAGCAGAAACTGTGCTATATACCAAACCACTGTATGGATTAATGGTATTCTTTGCATTTCGTAACACCAACGCATTTTCTACGGAAGCCCGTAAGTGATAAGAAAATATTGATATTCAGAGAAAAAATGTGCACAAGTTTATATTTTAGCGATTTTATTTTGTTTTGTGCATAAATAAGACATAAGCACGCCTGATTATATTCTGTGATGCAAAATGCAATTTTCAATATATTTTTTTTAAATTAAAAGCGGTTTAAGGATTGAAGATGGCGGGCAGATGGGTGGAGTGGGGACGGGCATCCACCTTTTGGCTAAAGCTTTCATACACGTTGTTAATAACTTGTTTTCGATTAAAACCAACTTTACTGTGAAGCGTTATATCGTTAAGATGCCACTTTCTTCTTGCGAGCAAGGCCAATATTTTCCTTTTCAGAAAAATGTTATGACCCCTGAGTTACTTAACAAAAATGTTATGACCCCTGAGTTACTTGAACAAAAATGTACATCTTGGGTAACGCTTAGGTGCAAGGTTTTGATACCTTCTTTATCTTATTTTGGATTTTAACTAAAATTGCTGTGAAGCCTTATATGAAACAGACATCACTTCCTTACGATCAATGTGGACCTTTGCCTTTTCTAAATAGAGTTATGGCCCCTGATTATCTACGAAAATGCATTTTTGTGTCGAGTTTATTTTGATTAATCAAGTTTTGTTGAAAATTAAACACGTTTTGGGTTGAAATTTTATATACAAATAGGATACGAGTAAATGCTAACAATGTTTATGATACATCACATTGTTTTGCCATTTTGGAATAGAGGTATGACCCTTAATTTACTTAGAATATATGATTATTGCAACAACTATTTTTAATTGTGTAGGGTTTAAACCATATCGTTTTGTGTGAAGTCTAAATAACATTAACATACTGGCGGATATTTAGAATCCGTTCGATGGTAGCTTTTAAATTTCTTAATACAGTTATGGACCTTAAATTAACCTTAAAAATAGAATAGTAGTTACTGTAATTACTGTCTTGTCAAATTGTAAATTTCCAAATTGGTTCATTATTTTTGTCAGTCAGATGATTGTATTTATCAGAAAAATAACGGGGTTTTTTAATGACTAGTTTTGTTGAAAGGCGATTGAGAGACGTCAATGTTTGGGTTTGACGTCTGACAATGTTTCTCCAAAATATGTTGAAAACTATCTAAATGATTTATTGAAATATGCACTATTGTTACATATGATCATTAACTGTCCAACCAACATTGTTGTTTCTGTGACCTTGAGTTTCAATTCAAGATTCTGATTGACTGAGACCCAATATATTAAATAGTGTAATCTGGTAATAGAGCCATGTTTACAGTTTAAAACTATAAATATCACTAAATGTGATCCATATCCTATTTCGAGTCAGAAACAAATTATGGTATAAAAGTCGAGAAGGAAATATAACATTCACAGAACACAGTCAGTCAACCAAACACACGTATTTGAACAAATACCAATCACAAGGATAGAAAAGAGCAAAGTATGCGAAATGGCAAACTCAAACGGTTGGAAATATGGGTACGTCATTGGTATGGTCAGTGACAATGTGGGTACCTCCTTGGAATGGTCAGTGACATAAAGGCCGCTGGGGTTAAACGGTTCTAGAGTGCACCAAACCCCACACCTACCCTAGTTTCATTACAATAAAATGCGACCAGCCGGGCTATATCCCCTTACAAACTAGGAAGTATTAATAGCAATTAGTAGGCAATATAAGTATAACAAAAAATGATCATGCATATATGAATACAAAATTCCTAGAAAGACACAAAGCAAATACTTGTCAGAAGCCAGGACAACAAAAGAATAATGACAACATCAAAGTAAAAAATTTACATGTCGCCAGTACTAAGATATCTCCGCCCTATTGTTGATATCGGAGTATATTGACAATAGTTTATATAACATAGTTGCACATGCTTTATACACGTGATGTTATTTGTCGGAGGTATCGTTCTGGTCTGATTGGTTAAAATGGATAAATGATTGACAACTGGCGACATGTTAATTAGGCTTTACCATCCCTTGCCCTATTTAGGTAGAAGCACATGCATTCATTACGATATATAGTATATGAGGATAGATATAGAGAAAAGCAGAAGGCCCTTTATTATTTACATATCCTATAACTATATTCTCTCTGGCCTTCTAAACTATATATCGTAATAAATGCCTGTCAGTAGAAGTCATCATAGGGTTCACAATCTGTCGGGTCATCGCAACATTAATTGTAAAGCATTGTGGCCAACTGTAAATGGGTCAACATGCAGTGCGTTGCAGAATGACAGGGTCGTTACCTATTTTGTTTTGTTTGTTAACAAGTTTAACACAGACTGTATGAATGTGATAATGACCAATGATCTTAAAAAGTCTGTACATATAGTCACCATACTTTTAAAAGTAAATCAGGGTTACGATAATAAACGTCTGCAAAGGTTTATCCGGATATAAAACTCAGTGAAGCACTATAAAACCTGGATCAGATGAAAAGCAAAACAAACTTCCAACTATGTACCGGATTCCTAATTTACAAAAAACAGCATAATAAAGCATACTTTCTGCCTATTTCTAGTGTCTGTACCACTACAAACATCTCCAAATATTGTGCTA
Source organism: Cyrtodaria siliqua (assembly GCA_037043455.1). NCBI lineage: Eukaryota > Metazoa > Mollusca > Bivalvia > Adapedonta > Hiatellidae > Cyrtodaria > Cyrtodaria siliqua. Next base: position 56,114 of record JAWPHD010004382.1, read on the forward strand.
AAGCTTTTGACAACTCTTATTTTTAGTCGTTATTACTATCTTGAAAAGGAATGCAGTAAGCGTCACTCAAACCTTTTCAAAGACAAGCTTATTGCTCTTATTCAATATTTGTTTTAGTGAATGGACTCCACCATTACGTTTCCCGGAGGGGTCTGTTTGCGTCTTTGTTTTTGTGTTTTGTGGTTGACTGTCGTCCTTGAATGTTGCTTTCCCTGTCCGATATTTTTATATTTCTTTACAGTATAGCGTTTGTTCTTACCATCACTTTTTATAATTTCATAGCTCTAATTAGCCTACCTAAAATTAAAATACTAACCTAAATTCATCAAAAATGTCCAAAGTAAGCTGTGTTCCGTTCGACTGTTTACCACTCAGCAACACCCCATAGCATTAGTGGTGTCAGGTCGCGGAGTTGATTTCTGATAACCAGTTTGATATTTTAGCTAATTATGACGTAATCGCAGACTATTTTCTAAGAAGTTGACAGAGTCACATGGTGACCCTGGTAACGACTGGGTAATGATCACTGCTAAAACGCTTATCAAAGGAGGTTGTCACCTTATTATTTTGCAACGCACTGCATGTTTAGTGGTTGACCCATTTACAGTTCACCGCTTTGCTTTCAACTTGATTGTTCGATCGCCGGAAAGATGGTGGACCTATGATGACGTCTACCTAAATCCTGAAAGGACGGTAACGTTTGATGTTTGTCTTCAATATTGTCTAGTCGTGCCCTTAACAGTGTCAAAATTGAAATGATCTCTCTTGTCATAGAGTTTGCTTATTATTTCTCAGTTTCAATCGCGAGATGTAAATCGAGTAAAGAAGATAAAGCAACTATTAGAACTATTAGCTTTTTTGAGGTGAAGTTCTTTATGAATGAAAGTATATGTAGTAACCATATTAGAAAAGAAAGGGTTGTAATTGTCCAATATATCATCCATATACAAAGAGGTATAATAAAAGGCTTCGATTACATCTGCCTAAGCGTATCTGGTAAAAGACTAAATATGAAACCTCTAGCACAACAAAACAAAAACCAATCTTCAACAAGAGGTGCATTTGAGATTCCAACAATTTGTCTATAAACAGTAGTGTCATAACTAGTTCCATATGTGTAAAAATATTATCTTATATGAAAATAAATGCTTCGAAAACAGCTACGCGACAAGTCCACATGGTGTAATTGCCCAAAAGCCTTCAACTAAATATGCCCAAAAGCCTACAACTAAATATTAGTGAGAATCAGAACTCATTTACTGTAGTTGCTGTGTATTCAGTCTGAAATTTAAATATTTGCAAACATCAAGGGCGATAACTTTGTAAACCACTCCTCAATTGTTCATTGTCACCTTAATGATATTACTCAAAAAAGCATAGAAAATGAAATGCTATTTATTACAATCATCGTGAAAACAATCTCGCTCCTTAGTCAGAGGACGATATCCTCTGTGTTCAGTTAGAATATTACATTGTAATTGATGATATTTCAAAGGGAAGTAGGAAACAATCAGACGATCGTATTTTTCGACAATTTAGAGCAACAACTTGATACTTGTCTGACCTGTCTGAAATCCGTTTGATATCAAGTTACACGCTAAACTGTGTGAAAATTGAAACCCATTTATTTAATGTATTGTGTACGAAAGCTGAAATTGCATTGTCGCAATAATCAAGGGCAATAACTCAGCAAGGCAGGTGCCGATTCTGCTCATCGTCATTTTGTCAAAGTTCATATTCATATAAAGTCTCATACTAAATAATGTGAAGATCGGAATCCGTTTACTAAAGTAATGTGTGTACTCATGCTCAAATGTGCCTATTCTTTCAATAACCAAGGGTAATAACTCTTTAAAGCAAGTGTCAGTTTAACTCGGTATTGAACTTGCAAAGGCCTTGTAGGTATAAGGCCTAACACCATACAACACTTAGTGGAAATCGGAAAATGTTTACTGCAGTTATTGTGAACACAAGAAATTTGCATTATCCCTGGCACAGGACAGAACAAAATTCATAAAAGGTCCATAACTCTTGTTAAAATTAGTAAAGTGTAACGTAATCAGGACTTGATTATGTAGTTTGATATTTCATATACACATATAGGTTTCAAATACTGGAACTGTATTTGCCTAAAAGGACGTGTGCAAATTTCTTTATTTTCCTTTGACTGTTTGTTCCGCGATTTTCATATAGTTTGGTACGAATAGGTTACCGTAGAAATCGCGATGCTGTTACGGTTATACAAAGTATGCCAGAAGTGCATACAGTGGTTTCATAAGTACAAGACCCCCATCTGTTAATATTTAAAAAAATCAGGAGTATATCTTTCCGGGTAAACGTTTTCGTTTTTTTAAGGCTTGGGGCCCTGCCTACTACCGGTCCATATAGGTGTTCCCCACGTTTGCCTGTCGTCCAGTCCGCCTATCAGTCCATCCGTCTACAATAATCGGATCCTGCGATTGCGTAATTTAGAGGAGATGATGCACATCTTTTACATTTCACGAATTCGCCACATTAGGAACCTGCGATTGCGTGAAAACTATTTAAGATATCGAAACAAAATTGGATGTGTGCGTCTGATGCAATATGGAGATGATGAACAAAATTGGATGTGTGCGTCTGATGCAATATGGAGAGGATGAACATCTATTTTCTTTTTATTTTTTTCAAAATGTGAGTGTCATGGCAATATAATAATTGTGCGACGACCGGACATATTGTGGATGCGTATAAGCTCACACAAATCCTCAAAGGGCGGTAGCGTTTGATGTTTGTCTTAAATATTGTTTTGTCGTACCCTTAATAGTTTATCTGGCTTGAGTATTTTCCTTGTGGCTTTCTAGGCTTTAGTATATCCATATATACAAGATAATGTATATGTTGTACTTATATTGTCTATTAATGTTTGTTAAAGAATAAAACCTGGCGGGGATATCTTTGTTTACACTGTCCGGTTTCATTGGGATGACCATAGGGTAAGAGTGGTGTTTTTTTCCACTGATCATTCTAAGGGTACAGCCCTATTGCCAACCAATGGTTATTTCTGTTATCCTGTTATTGGCGAAATTTATATTTATAACTGTTATCTGTTATTAGATGTACTGTTAACTGTTTTCAGTGGTTTTTTAATTTACTGTTAACTGTTAAGAGCAATTCAATTTGCTGTTATCCTGTTATGAGAACACCCCACCCACCACTTGCATCGTCCCCACACTCCACTCCCCCCCAACCTCCCCCCACCCCCACCCCCCCACCCCTCAACAATGGTTATTTCTGTTATCCTGTTATTCGCGAAATTTATATTTTGTTATCTGCTTTTATGAGAAAAATATTAACTGTTATCTGTTATTAGATGTACTGTTAACTGTTTTTAATGTTTTTTTAATTTACTGTTAACTGTTATCACCAATTCAATCTGCTGTTATCCTGTTATGAGAACCCCCTTGCATCCCCCTCCCCCTTTATGTAATGTCATATCTTGCCTTTTATTCATCTTTGCAGTTATTATTTGTTTACATGCGTGTTTTTGGTTAACTGTGGTCCTTGAACCACATACAATCGCAATAGTATACACAACTGCCAGCAAAACAGCAATTATTGATCTGTACCCTTTCTACACGGTGAAAGGTTTGGAACATTTCGAATTTGAATTTATTTCGCGTCTTTAAACACCTTGTTTAACATATTTAATCGTTGTTTTTTAAACTTCAACTGCACCAGGTTGTATATATTTTACAACTATTGTGTACCCCGAACCCTATCTTGTCATCCTTATCAATGCATTTACGAGTTTTGAATTACGACATATCACCAGTGTACATACATATTGACACAGACTGTTTTGTGTTTGTGTTTCGTTTAAAATCAAAATGTTATATATTGTGTATCCTATGGCTATGTTTATAAATAGTCTCTTTGTAACCGCTTAAGCGTACAAGGTCACACAAAAACATGTAAAGTGCACGGTTTTTGGTCCGATAATATAGTCTACTATATATAGCATATTAAACTGAACCCAAGGAAGTTATAAAATCAAAGTACTAAAAGTACTGAGTGGCAAGAGCATTGGATGGAATGAATGGGTTCACAATAATTGTGGGGACTGAATTGTTGCATGGCAAGCAGATGTGAAGATATGGATTTGAAGAGTAAAGGGTGAATGCGTGGACATATGGTATTGGAACCAGAACTGTACCTAAAATATCTTTCTGTAAAGAGGCGACGCGACGAGACAGGACGCTGCAAAATGATTCGTATATAGCACATTCCAGTCCTGTTGAGGAGGAGTATAATGAATGGCGTTGAGTACATATCTGTTAAAGTTAATGAAATGCACTGGTACCGGCACAATTTGAAAGTTATCAAAGTGAAACACATTTATTAAGATGACATGTGTAATAAAAATAACAATAACAAACCCAGAACAATAATTATACATCATTGTGTTACAGGCATTCCAATGGAACTTAAGAAGTATCCCAAGTAGGAAATGTCTTTGTTTCTTTGATAAAATAATTAAATTTAAACATTGTTTGCAACACATTTGCTATAACAACAGTTTGGCGCAATTACATAATGGGAGATATATTTAAGATAAAACATGTAATAAATATAAAACCGCGAGTATAAGTAAACACAAGATAAAAGGAGATACAATGAGATAAACGGCAAGAAATATATATATATGTGTACATAATGTGTCGAGTAGACTTACTTGATTTAAAGTAAATACCAAAATTAAAAACAGAATTTCAACTGTCTTGCACATGAAATATGTCTAAAGGTGTGACATGAGCGCTAAAATTGAATAGAAATTACTCAGTTGTCTGCCCTTTCCGCAATCTTTAATAAAAACTATAATTAAAAGTCGATCAATTGGAAGCAACAAAAGCAAACAAGACAGAAAAGTAGCAGACTCGGTTTTACTGAGTCTGGTCATGACAGGTGAAATGAAATGCAGCACCTCTCACACCAGAGCACTCACTTTGGCGGTATTCTAATTTAAATCCACAAACATTGAGCTTGATGATCACAATGTACCAGTTAGTAATAACATTACTGATTAGTAGTCGGGCGACTTTTTACAGCCGTTACTCGTTAGTTGTTTTTAAGATATCTCAAGGTAAGTTGTGATATCTCAAAATGGATATCTCAAGATAAACACATATATATTGAGATTTCTCAAGATACGGTACATCGCGGAACATTATTTTAGTGAGTTTTTCATAATCTGGGTTTCGTATAATGCAGATTTGCCTTATCGATAAATTCCATTCTAACAGAAGTATTTCTCATCACAAACAAACCGAATAGTAACAGACTTTGAAAATATGATGAAATACAGACAAAACAAATACTTCATTTGACTGTGGTATTAAAATATGGTAGGACCCTTTAGGAAGCACTCCACAGTTTAATGTCCAATTCTCAACAATCAAACCCGTGACAAGCCCTTAGCCTGAATCCTTGAGCAAAATAAATCGCACCATCATTGGATCATACATTTCTTTGAATACCATTACATTATCCATGTTTTCATACCAAATAAAAGTACCAACAAGCCGTTTCTTTACAATGTTGCCTCATTTCCTTAAGATTACCGACACTTTAGCAAGTTTTTGGACGTTTTTAATAGTTTCGCATTTTTCTATTTATAGCTTCAAAAATAATAAAGAATGCATATACCACTATATCAAAATAAACTTATAGGTACTCAAAACTAAACAATCAACACTCCATAAATAATATTAATACCATCCATGGACCTAAAAGATTCTTAGTTGTTTTCTTTCTGATGTACACCATGGACTTTCGTGCTAAAGTGAGGACTGATCTTAAGGCGGTAGTACCTATGATTTAGTTCCAAAAAAAAGAAAAGTTATTTTGTGGAATATGTATTGATGGGGCAGAGTGTAACCGAAGAGGTAAAATATTTATTTTAAGTGTTTTTCAGGTTACCGTTAATCATAAACTTCGAAACACCTTTGCAAAATATTCTTATCGTAACTCTGGTCTACTTTTAAAATATAAAAATAATTTAAAAACTCTTCTGCGACAAGGACTTCCATATAACTAGACTGTGGTGACGTGATTTACACACTTTATAAGATCCTTGGTCATGATAACTTTCATACAATCTTTATTAAACTGGTTACAAAATATATCAAATGAGGGTATGACCCTATCATTTTACAACCCAGTGCATGTTTAGAGGGTGAACCTCAAAGAGGAAAGCATAGTGGTGAACTGTAAATGGGTCAATCAATAAACATGCAGTGCCTTGCAAAATGATAAGTTTAATTGTATAACCTCTTAATATATAAATTGTAATTGTATTAAGTTGACCATGGTGAATAATCATACGAAGATGTGTAAATACTGAAAACAAGCATCCCTTGGAAGCAACAACAAGAGGTCAATGACCTTGAAGCTCTACTGATTGATTTTGATTTCAGGAAGTAGTCGCTACAAACTTGTTTTTTGAAAATCTATTTTTAGCCGTGGCGGCCACCTTGAATTTTCGGCCGACCTGAAATTTTGCTAGGATCAATAAGACATCAAGAGCAACATTCCTGTGAAGTTTCATGAAAATCTGTCAAGTAGTTTCAGAGGAGAAGTCGCTACAAGTTTTCATTATATAACTCTATGTAAACAAAGATGGCCACTGACAGCCATGTTTAACATTGAATCAAAATAATGTTCGTCTCGGATAACCATCATGTCATACTGATCATTTTAGAAAAAGTCCCATATCAATATCTTTTATAGTTTTCAAGAAGTAGTCGCTACAAACTTATATTTTAAAAATCTATTTTTAGCAATGGCGGCAATCTTGAATTTCCGGCCGACCTGAAATTTTGCTAAGATCAATTAGACATTAAGAGCAACATTCGTGTGAAGTTTCATGAAAATCCGTCAAGTAGTTTCAGAGGAGTAGTCGCTACAAGTTTTCATGATATAACTCTATGTAAACAAAGATGGCCACTGGCAGCCATGTTTAACGTCGAATCAAAATAATGTTCGACTCGAATAACCACCATGTCATGCCGATCATTTTAGAAAAAGACCCATATCAATATCACTTATAGTTTTCAAGAAGTAGTCGCTACAAACTTTTTTTTTTTAATCTATTTTTAGCTGTGGTGGCCATCTTGAATTTCTGGCCGATCTGAAATTTTGCTAAGATCAATTAGACATCAAGAGCAACATTCCTGTGAAGTTTCATGAAAATCCGTCAAGTAGTTTAAGTGGAGTAGTCGCTACAAGTTTTCATTATATAACTCTATGTAAACAAAGATGGCCGCTGACAGCCATGTTTAACATCGAATCAAAACGATTTTTGACAAGGACCAACATCATGTCATGCTGATCATTTTAGAAAAGTCCCATATCAATATCACTTATAGTTTTCAAGAAGTAGTCGCTACAAACTTGTATTTTGAAAATCTATTTTTAGCCATGGCGGCCATCTTGAATTTTTGGCCGACCTGACATTTTGCTAGGATCAATTAGACATCAAGAGCAACATTCGTGTGAAGTTTCATGAAAATCTGTCAAGTAGTTTTAGAGGAGTAGTCGCTACAAGTTTTCATTATATAACTCTATGTAAACAAAGATGGCCACTGGCAGCCATGTTTAACGTCTAATCAAAATAATGTTCAACTCGGATTACCATCATGTCATGCTGATCATTTTAGAAAAAGTCCCATATCAATATCTTTTATAGTTTTCAAGAAGTAGTCGCTACAAACTTATTTGTTAAAAATCTATTTTTAGCCGTGGCGGCCATCTTGAATTTCCGGCCGACCTGAAATTTTTCTAGGATCAATTAGACATCAAGAGCAACATTACTGTGAAGTTTCATGAAAATCCGTAGAGTAGTTTCAGAGGAGTAGTCGCTACAAGTTTTCATTATATAACTCTATGTAAACAAAGATGACCGCTGGCAGCCATGTTTAACGTCGAATCAAAACGATTTTCGACAAGGACCAACACCATGTCATGCTGATCATTTTAGAAAAAGTCCCATATCAATATCTCTTATAGTTTTCAAGAAGTAGTCGCTACAAACTTATCTTTTAAAAATCTATTTTTAGCCGTGGCGGCCATCTTGAATTTCCGGCCGACCTGAAATTTTGCTAGGATCAATTAGGCATCAAGAGCAATATTCCTGTGAAGTTTCATGAAAATCTGTAGAGTAGTTTCAGAGGAGTAGTCGCTACAAGTTTTCATTATATAACTCTATGTAAACAAAGATGGCCGCTGGCAGCAATGTTTAACGTCGAATCAAAACGATTTTCGACAAGGATCAACATCATGTCATGCTGATCATTTTAGAAAAAGTCCCATATCAATATCCCTTAGAGTTTTCAAGAAGAACTTGTTTTTTAAAAACCTATTTTTAGATTTGGCGGCCATCTTGGATTTCACATCTACATGAATTTTTGCTAGGATCAACTAGACTTCATGGGCAACATTTCTGTAAAGTTTCATGAAAATCCATTCAGTTGTTTCAGAGGAGTAGTCGCTACAAAAAAAAGTTTACGGACAGACAGACGGACGGACGGACGGACGACGGACTCCGCACCACGGCATAAGCTCTGCTGATCTCTGATCAGTAGAGCTAAAAACAAACAAGAGAGAAATTAGCAGACCGGGTTTTACTGAGTCTGTTCATGAGAGGTAATATAATTTGCAACACACATCACGCCCCCTAACACCGGCTAAAGCGTTAGTCTACTTTAAAGCCACAAAGACTGGGCCCAAAGGACCAATAAGTAATAACACTACTGATTTATAGTTGGGGCGACTTTTTACAGCCGCCATACAGCACTAAACAAATGTTACCATAGAGGTCAGGTTGCGATAGTCCTTGTCACAGAATAGTTCTTTAATTACTTTTATGTTTTAAATGTAAATCAGGGTTATGAAAATGCAGTTTTGCAATGGTTTTAGAAGTTTATGGCAACGGTAACCCTGACGGAGTATCTTTTTAGTTATGCAAAGGTTACGATTATTGAAGTCTTGAACTCAGCTACAAGCTCTAGAAAAAAAGTATAAGTTAAGAAACATCCATCCTGTAAACTTGAGCAAACCCATGCTTGGAGATAAGTGGAGATAATTAACAATGTCAAAATTGATATCATCCCTTGTCATAGATTTTCGCTTATTATTATTTCTCCAATTTCGATAGAGAGATGTAAATCGATAAAAGAAGCGACAGTTATCTCCCCATATCAGCAGCTGTTGATTTTCACCAATCACTAATGCAGATGCAAATTTTAAAATCTAGGTCGGTGTACACATTTCGCAATTAATTTTTACAGTCCCAGTTATTGAATATTATTTTAAAAAAACTAGTGATATCCGTTCATTTTATATATGTATGCCCAATCTGCAGTCTATAATGAGGTGAAACATATTAATATGTTTAATAAACTGATACTCGTCAATATGATGGCTCTTTTGGTCCATTTCGTATTTTCGTTATCTGCAGCAAAACAATGACGGGCTAAATAACCAGAAATAATGCTGAACAAAATAAAGAACAAATGAAATAATGCCGGGCTAAATAGCGAAAAGACGTCTAGAGAATAAAGAAATAAAGAAAATAATACCAGGCGAAATAACGAAAAATCGTCACGCAAAAATGTCACGCAAATTTTTTTTATTAAGCCCAAGCGAAAAGGAGACGTGATAAGCCCTTAATGGTTTATTCTCTTACTGCTCTGGTTTCTGCAAAGTCATTGAGTACCTTCATTGTGGCTTTCTAGGTTATTGTTGTTGTTTTTTGTATTATATTTATACGAGCATATTTGTGTTTTACTTATATTACCTATCGATGCTGCCTTGTTGGTTAGAGATTAGATCATGGCGGGGATTTCTTTATTTACACTGTCCTGTGTTAATGGGTTGACGGTAGGGTAAGTGTGAGGCTTGGTGCACCCTAGAACCGGTTTAAACCCCCAGTTTTAAACCCCTAGTGGCCTACTTTGCCACTGACCGTTCCAAGGCGGTAGCCCTATTGTCAACCATTTTTGTGTTTGTGATGTCGTTTGCATTTGTTATTGCTTTTGCCTTCTTGTTTCTGTGTTTTGTGGTTTACTGTCCTCCTTGAATGCTACTTTCCATGTCCGATCTTTTTATATTTTTTTTATCTTGTTTTTTCGTATTTTCGCTTGGCGTGTTTTCGTTATTCCTCCTAAATCTACAGATGTTGTCGATAATCTACGGTACAAGCATTTCCGTGTCACGGATATAAGCATTACGACTCTTTCACACACTATTATACCACATTATCTAATCTAATTCAGCTTATACAGAAGACATTTGCTAGAGAATTTGGTTGTACTAATGTCATGACTTTTTTTACAAATGCTCTTATAGATATTTATAACATGTGGTCTTTCTCTGATAATTGTAGCATGTTATCTGTTCTTCTTTTTTATATACGGTAAAACAGTTTATCGCCAGATTGTTGACACAGACAAACAATCTTCATTATTGAGAGATCTGTAAAACTTGGGAAAAGGTTAATAACCATGATGTCATAGTTATCAAAATGGCGGCTTTCATATCCGTTTCAAAAAAGCCTTCAAATGCTCATATAATCCGATTTTAATACTTCTTTCACCATTGACCAATTATTTCAAAACTCTCAATAATAACGATTATTTGGCTGTATTCGTACATTCCCTTTAAACACTTACACAGCCTATTGAATACATGTATATTATTACTGCTATTATAAACGTTTTATACCACGATCCATGATACTTTTTGCTTTCTTCTGAATCATATGATCATTGTTGATTATGTAAATTTAAACTGTACAAACTGTAAAATAAAAGTGTTTCTAACCCAAAGATCGAAATAACACCGAGCTAAAGAAATAAAAAATAATGTAAGCAAAAACAAAAACGAAACAACAAAATAACCACGGGCGTAATATTTAACGAATAACCGAAATAACGACAGACAAAAGGTTATTTAAGCAAGGTTTGAATAAACACAAGGTTGATTTTTACCTCTCGATATGACCTGTTTATGGTACACATAATCCAACACGCGTGCAATGTTTGTCCTTGATCCAATATGTGACTGTTTTGTTAAAACCTAAAAATAGAATGTTTTTCGTGCACTTACATTACGTGGTCCCAGTATTAACTTTCATACCCCATCCAACCCCTTCTCCAAGAAGCGAAAACTGGGTTGGCTGGGTTGTGAAATAAAACATTAATGTCGGCTTAAAAAGTTTGCATATTGTAAAGTTAAAACATTTAATAAGTAGTTTTAAACAGGTTATTGCATTTTTCCAGTAAAAATGTTTTAAACATGTTTTATCGTCGAAATATCCGTTATAAAATCTTGCTAATATAAGCTTTCCCATCGTTAAATGGAATTAAGGCGGGGCCACGTAATGAACAATTTTTATCATGTTCACTTTTGTAAAGCAGGTAGTTTACAGTCGCGGTATAATTATGTAAACATGACTAGTTAAACTACTTAATCAAAATGACAAATCCCTAGACTTTTATTTTGTTTAAACATGTGTTTTTCAAGCAAGGTAAACATTATGTAGAGCCATTTAAAATACAAATAGTATGTCACTGTTGTTATTTGAAAACAAAACTGTGAGAAGTACCCCATTTATTGTCGTTCTGGTTAATTAAGCGTCATGTTTCAATGTCAAACTAAACTAACAATGCCTTTTCAAATATACCGATTGTGTATTCTGGGTCATACTTGTTTAATATGTATCCTACTGCTTAAATGTTAGTATGTTTTGCTGCTGCTGCTGTTGCTGCTGCTGCTGCTGTTGATGATGATGATGCTGTTAAAATAGATACTACATGTCGATTCATTGGCACGCAATCAAGAAAAAAATATATCTCGGTTTAATTGAGTTTAATTGAAAGCTGTGTACCTCTTCCTCTTCGATATGGCTATCCTGCTGAAATATGCCGCTGCTTCTACTCCTCTTCTATCATTTTGATACGCTATTACTGCTGGTGAGATGCTTCTTTTACTAATACTGAACATTTATTTCTATTGATTCTTGAAAGTCCAAAAGCATGTATCAAACCATATGCACTATATATATATATGCACTATATATATATATATAGGGAGAAATATGTGCGAACAACCAAGGACAGACAACCTTCGGACGAACTAAGGCAAGGCGCCTATCTATGATGAGAGACACAGAAATCAAACGCATGCTTTCACTTCCTAAAAAGGATAGCTGCAACACACGAAATCTCCATAAATAATTTAAGTAAAACACTTGACAAATGCCTAACCCACTGCGACCATTATGCAGTCTTTGGTGATTTACACAATGACATATTATCAGATATCAAAGGCAAACCCCTTTTGGATTGTTGTGAAATGTTTAACTTATCGAATATTATTAAAGAAGCAACATGTTTTATGAAAAACTGTACACCCTCCCTCTTAGATGTATTTTTGACCAGTTCCAAATCAATGTGTATTAGAACTTTAAACTTTGCAATAGGATTCAGTGACTGTCACAACATGATGAGCACTGTGCTTAATAACACTCTGCCCAATATCGAAAAACAAAATTCTGTTTACAGATGTCTTAGAACACTTGATAGTAATGCTTTTATTAATGACGTAAAAAACTTAAAACTGTTTGACTCCTTTTCTCTAAATAAACAACATGTTAATCATGTTTACAACTATTTTGAATCAGATCTCTCTAAGGTCATTGACCAGCACAAACCAGTCAAACAGAGATATAAAAATAAAAAACAATTACCTTATATGAATAAAACATTAAGGAAAGCCATATATAATAAAAAAAAATGACTTACCACAAAAAAACAATTCTACTACATGGATGAATAGAGAAAAATTTTAGATATTTTGTTAACAAATTGAAAATGAAATATTTAAACAAATATTTCATGAATAGATGTTTGGGGGTTGTACATCTGGTGAGTTCTGGAACACCATTAAACCATATATGTCAAAAATATCTAACTGTATCAGTCGAAAAGTATTTTAAATGAACAGGAGAAAATTTTGTCTAAAAACGAGGATGTAGCAGAAATGTTCAATGACTTTTTTGTTAATGTAGCAAACGATATCGGAAAGGACTATATTTTTGACCAGAACAATCATCCAATAAATACTGGAAAGGGGATCCCTTGGAAGCAACCAACACAAACATGAAGAGATAAAAGTAGCAGACTCGGTTTTATTGAGTCTGTTCATGAGAGATAATGTAAAGTGCAACAGCTCTCACGCCTCCTAGCACTTTCTACTTTAAAGCACAACAAATGGGCTTGATGACCCCAAAGGACCAGTAAGTAATAACACTACTGAATTGTAGTCGGTGCAACTTTTTACGGCCGCCACACAGCACTAAACAAACGCTAGTGTGAATGTCACACTAGTTTAAATATTTTTTAGAACAAAGCTTTAAACAAGAACATTTTAACTTAAAACCAACAGACCAATCTACTGTCTCTAAAATAATAGATACATTCATAGTAAAAAAAAGCTACTGGAGTGGACAAACCTTCTGTTAACATTTAAAGTTAGATAAAAATGCTCCTGTACCCAACTTCACTAAACTTATAAATACTTCGATCTTAGCAGGAACATTTCCAGATTGTTTGAAGGAAATTCAGTTACGCCTGTATTGAAAAAGAATGCCCCTACCTCCACCCCCACCTCGCCCCCCCCCCACTCCCCCCACCCCCGCCTTGACAAATTATAGACCAGTAAATATTCTGCCAATATCATGAAAACATTTTGAAACCGTACTATCGGTACAGTCTGAGTGATTTTTTTAACTCATTTTGTAACAAGTTTCTATGTTCTTTCAGAAAAAGTCACGGTTGCCAAACTACTCTGCTAAAACCACTTGAAAACTGGAAACATGCACTAGACTCAAATTGCTATGTAGCTGCTATTGTTATGGACCTTCTAAAGCTTTCGATTGCCTTCCTCACAATATGTTTTATGCAAATTGAAATCATATGGTTTATGAGAATTGGCAATTGAACTGATGTCCAGCAACAAATCAAGATTGGTAGTATTGTCAGCACATGGGCGGACATGGATAAGGTGGTTCCACAAGGCTGCATTTTTGGTCCATTACTCTTCAACGTCTTCATAAATGACATATTTAAACACCCTTTTATTTTGTACATCAAACTATGAATATCTCATAACAACTTTCCACCAAGAAAGCAATATTCTCATTAACTGGTTTGATTTCAACTGCATGCAAGCCAACCCAGATACATTTCAGGCTATCGCTGTTGGCAAAAACCTCATGATAAATCTCCGGAAATTCAATTGGGAACACTTCTATTGAATGTGATGATTCTGTTAAGCTACTGTGTGTAAACATTGACTTAAAATTAAACTTTCATAAGCATATACAAAACATATGTAAGAAAACTGCCCAACAACTCAATCTACAGAAATTTATGCAAATGAAATAGGCTTATCATTTTTCATACTTTTATACTGTCAAACTTTAACTTTTACCCACTATCATGGCTTTTCTGCTCAGTCAAAAATACAAAGATACAAAGATATCGATAAAATGCAGGAAAGAGCCCTCAGATTTTTCTACAACGAATATATAAGCTCGTATAATGAATTACTAAGCAAAGCTAAACTACCATCTTTACAAGTACGTAGGACTAGGAACATTTCAATCGAAACGTTTAAATCCTAAATAATATAGCTCATCCAGTACTTTCTTTAAAGGATCAGCCCGTGTGTTCCGGGGGCCCTGTTTGGTTCCGAGGCAAAGAATAGGGTCACTGCAAATCCCGTTGGATAGGTAGGCAGAGGCGTAGAACTCCCTCAAATTCATGTTCATTTTATCTTCTTTTTTTTCTGCTCATTAAAGTCTCCATTATGACCCCTGCATTGTTGCAGGTGCCATCTCGCACATATCACTAGAACAGTGGCACAACAACAATAAACGTGGCTCCAGCGTAAATGGAGTGTCTACAATAGAATTTGCAGCAACTCTGCAGTTCAGGAAGAGAAGGTTCTAGGCCCATTCTCCATAGTTTATCTCGATGTACATGGAGGATGAACTTGGCATGTTCATTCCTGTTAGGCGCCATATAACCTTTCATGTGTTAGTTTGCCTTAAAACCCCAATTCAATTTAATTCAAAAAGGATCAAACATATAATTTCAGATATACAAATATTCTTCAGGTACCTCAAGTAACTACTTCTCATTTTGGTAAGAATTCATTTAGATTTGCTGCCCCAGTACTGTGGAATTCATTGCCTGAGGAATTTAGACAAATAAATAACTTTTGCCAATTCAAAAATCAGATATCTCATTGGAATGGACAAAATGTAGATGTGCAGCATGTAAATCATCAAGCCAGTATTCATATATTCTAATAAATAATCTAAATCATACAGTTATTTAGAGTCCAAACCGCAATGGTAAACATGTCCACAGTTCTGTGCCATGGTATTTAGTTAGTTGCATTTTGCGTCTTTGTATAACGTCTAAATTAACTGCCTGTATTATTATTTAGAAAACTATTATTATTTAGCATTAACATAAACATTATATATTATTTATAGTAACTGCAAAGACTGCCTATGATGCTTTACCACTGTTGTGTTTGTTTCAAGGTGTCCTGTATGTCACTTATGATCTAAAGAATCAGTGAACAGATAAAGCAAATTACAGCAATAACATACATGTATAAATACATAACACAATGACGGAACTAATAGGAAACGACTATTTACATATTATTAATGATACTTGAGAAAAATAGTACATGAGTCAAGAAAATTACATTCAGTTTTAACTATATTAACTTTTACATTTATTCAATTGTTACCAGTTCAGATACTTATTTTACGGATATTCATCTGTTTTGTATCATAATTTATATAGATTAACAGTTTTATTATGTCAGTTGTTATGTACTTAGATATTTATATGTAGACTTTTGGCTATATATAACTGGTGTAACATTATATATGTAATTTTACAATATTAATTACATGTTATGTAAAGACAAAAATGTAATAGTAGTTGAATAAACAACAGCAACAAAACCTATAACTAGTGCTCATACTTGTAGATATTGAACAAATCGCCTGAAACACCTTTCCGAAGATTGAAAGCTGTGTCTACGACACTCAAATATACAAATAGCATACGACAAGACATTGAGCGCAGTCTTTAGTTGAAACAGGACCGAAACTTAACGAAATACACTAAAGACTGTGTTCTATTATCGTTATACTAATTATCAAACATATATTTTTATCACAAATAAAAAGGTTGTATTGGTACATATATTTACACTCAGAGTCGTTTTTTTATTACTTAAATACATATACCAGACGGTATCAGTTTATCCCTTTAAAATAATCTGTTATTTTACTACAGAATACACTCAGATTATTTTCATTTGTAAACAATTCTATGAATTTCGGCATGTTTGGTCGTGAGTAAAACTATTAATTTGTTAAAATACTTTTTCTATCATTATGAAATAAAGGGCATACTAAAACAAAATGAAACTCATCCCCAAGAGCATTACATTGGGTGCATTTTCTGTCAGATGTTGGGATATTCCTCCATCTTCCGACCTCTATTGGTAACCTGTGGTTTCTTGTTAAAAATGCTATAAAGACAGATAAAAATATCGGACTGGGAAAGCAGCATTCAAGGACCACAAAATACAAAAACAAACACGCAAATAGACAAACGAGAGGGCAAAAGTAATAAAAAATGCAAGCGACATCACAAACACAAAAGGGTTGACAATAGGGCTACCGCCTTGGAACGGTCAGTGGCAACAAAGGCCACTGGGGGTTAAGCTTCTTACAGTTTAAAACTGTTAATGCTTTAATATAAAAACTTTCTTTTAAACTAGTTTTCAAATATTTATAGATATTTGTGTCCGAAGTACGACCAAGCTCGGAATGCCAATTTTGTATGAAGATATCTTTAAGTTTTTGGCTGAACGATTTAACGAACCACTTTCTATTTAAAAAGTCCTGGCTATACCAAGTTCCGAAAAAAACAGACGTGCATAAAATGTGTTTAATATTTTCTATCTAGGTAGACTTGACGAGATCCGAAGAATGTAATACTCTTATCAAAATATATAATTTTGAAGAGAGTTTCGTTGTACTGTCACTACAGATATTTTCTATTAATCTTGTCCAGTAGGCAACTGTCCTCTTATTAATATCAATATACAACGGGGTAATCCCAAGTTCTCCATAAATCATGTATGATGGAGTAGCCCAATTCATATTAAAGATATAGTTGTAAAATTTTAACTGTACTCTTTCTAATATATCTATTTTTCCAGTACCCCACACTTCACTAGCGTACAAAAGTATAGGTTTTATAGCTTTTTCAAAAAGGTCAATTTGTACATCATACGGAAGTGATAATGATTTAATCTTTCTCAGCAAAGAGAACATGGCTTTATTAGCTTGTTCTAAATATACCTTTTGCATTATTAAAGGAACCACTTCTAGAAAAGTATATACCTAAATATTTATATTCATCAACAATTTCTACGTTTTCGTTTCCTATTTTATATACAATATTTCGTAATCTTCGCCCCTTACTGAAAATCATTATTTTTGTTTTGTTTACATTAACATTAAGCTTCCACGTGTCGCAATATTCTTGAAATATATCAAGGGCAGTTTGAAGTCTGTGTTCATTATCACTAAAAATTACGGTATCGTCTTCATATAAAAGTATAAACAATTTTAAAACAGATTTGTGTTTCTTCTATTACAATGTCTCTATTAATGCCATCTACCCCTCTACTGTTAAAATAGACTTCAGGGTCATTCAAAAATAAACTTAATAAAAATAGATGCATGCAGCCAATGTCAATCAGTTCTCTTCATATCTGATATAAGGTAATAATAGTTTTAGCACCTTTTTAAATTAACAGCTTTTGCTCCATATAGTAAATCTCAGTTTTTAAGAAATTGTAATCTTAACTACTTCTTAACAGATTGTAGCATGTGCAAGATTTGCCAAGGCTGCCCTCTGTAGGACTGATACTGACTGTATGATACTTATTTATAATTGTACAAAATAGAGTATTGTTTGATATTATTTTTAGCTTAAAACTGATTAAGGGTCTGTATTCATAAAGGTATTCAGACAATAAAGTAAAGAAATAAGTTTATGTGTTGGACCTAAAATGCATTATATATTACTGTGATATATACTCTTAATTGGTAATGTTGTCATAATAATGTAAATTGATTTCTCCTTTGGTAGCTTTATTTTACTGTTGTTCTAAATATACTTAATGTTATCTACAGTCGGTTCCAAAGCTCGCCAAGAGCTGATGTTGTATTGTTTGTCTTTGTTTTTCAGTGGAAGTAATTATTATTAAAAAAAATGAGTCATTTGATTATGTGAAACTGTCATTTAGAACGTATACATCTAAAAGTAGATTCCAATTTCACGCGGTTTGTTTTAAATTACATTTTGAATTAGTTGCCTACTGTTTTTCAATTGTAAACCTATGTTTCTGTTACCGTAGAGTATAACCTTACACCAAATAATTCCACTAAATACAGCAGTGTTTAAAACTGTGTTTGCAATTTGAATATGGTCTTATATTTCAGTGTAAGACAAAAATATAAATGTTGAATATTAGTGTGAATTTTCTGTTGCAATATTAAGAAATTGACAGGTAACAGGACAGTTTGCTAGGATTTTACGTAACTATTTTATAAAGCATTATACATTAACCAAAGTCTATTATTCATATTTTGCACGAGAAAAACAAAGAATAGGTGTTGTTGCTGAATATCACATACCATATAAAGATATCATTGGTCAACATTTACGGGTTTTTTCATCATTATTTGCTGATGTTTGTTTTTGCCTCCAAATCTTCAGTTATATATCTTTTCTTTTTGATCTTAAAACTCGACGAATAGCAATACAAATATCTAATTCCACTTTTTACGTTCCCACATGGACATTATCAGACTCTTTAACATTCAACGACAATTTACAAGCAGTTCTTTTTTTGTTAATTTATATTGCAGTTATTTTTATGATTGAAAGTATTTGCTTAAAATATCATTCTCTACACATTTTCCAAAATACTGATGCAGCCAAAATTAGAATTAAACAATATTCGGGGAAAAAGTCAAGATATTTAATTCGGTTACAAAATGAAAGTGTTACATTATAAGTAGTATCCAAGACCCAATATATTAACAATATTAAGTGGAAGTTATGACTTTCATAAAGCTAGCATCATTAACAATCGACTTTCATAAAGCTAGCATCATTAACAATCGAGATGGTTCGTATTTTATCATGTTACGATCATTGTCCCATGTTCTTCTATATATACGTCCGTCAAACTATCACTTGCGCACAAAACACGCTCGAATGGTTTTGGGGTATTGTTACCCTCATGTATATAATGCTACATTTGGAGCGCTGTGGTATAGTGGTGGAGCGTTGGACCCATGGACCCAACGTTGTGGGTTCGATCCCCGCCATAACCATATGTGTTGTGTCCCTGAGCAGGACACTTTATCTGCATTGCTTAGTTCTGGTTCTACCCAGGAAGACAATCAAGAAGTACCTTAGAAGCGAATCGCTTGAAACGGTAACGAATACAGTAAGAAAATATAAGTTTACATGTTTATTGATTTAACTGTCAAGATGTTTCTATTAATAGCACTATAAATAGTTGGGTTGTGTAATATTGATTTTATGCCAGAATAGTTTGACTGACAACCAGTGTTTATAAAATATTCTAGTAATTTCTAAATTATTGTTTACATCATGTGATACATCATATGGCTCATTCAAGGTTATTGTAATATTCTAAAGTATCTTTGATCTTCTATGAGGCATCATATGACTGTTAAGGTTATTTAAAAATAACTTGTTTTACCTTACTGGAATATTCTAAATGTTCTGTAACATTCTATGACAGTATAAATACAGCCTTTTGGGGTTGTTGTTTGGTTTCAGTATTCAGTATTTAGGGTTGAGTATCTGGTTTATTATTTTGATTGAGAATTTACAAAATATAAGATGCTGTGAATTTAAAATATATTGTGGAAGGATAACAAAATATTATGCTAATCTATAATAAAAGTGACATTGGATTATTTGGACATTTTGACTATTGTGAATTAATAAACCAGTAAAGACTTGAAATGAAATTGGATTAAAGAACACTTGACAATATAGATTAAAGGGACACTTGCCAATATTATTTGGACTTTTATTCGTATATCGGATTTTATAGAAATACTGGATCTATTTTGTGTATTTTCTAAAAGTGAATATTTAATTGTAGTATTTAAATAAATGTGTTGATTATATTTTAAAAATAGTCGTTGTTGATTTTAATTCCGTTCTTGTTACATTTTACCCGTAACAGCATATATATTGCAAAAACGATGAAATACATTCTGAAACTACTCAAGAACATTGTTTCGTGATATGCAACATATAACAGTTCAAATATTTTAATGCTAGTCTAATTAATCTCAGTCACCAATTTTAGAATCAACGGTGGGTCATTACACCTCCTTTAAATTATATTATGAAGCAAAGCTTATTTCATTTGTGTTTCTAAAGTAATTACACACTCCAGTCATACTACTATTTTACAAAAGCTCAACATTACTCATTTCAATACCTACTTTAATTTCCTTCGCAAATAATTCAAGTTGTCTCGTTTTATGGATTTACGATAGGGTAAAAGTGAGGTTTGGCGCACTCTTAAACCCGGTTTAAACCCGCCGCCATTGGCATTTTATTACCACTGATCATTCCAATGCTGTACCTTTATTCTCTACCACTGATCATTCCAATGCTGTACCTTTATTCTCAACCGTTTTATGTTTGTATTGTCTCAATCTTTATTTTCAAGTATGAATACATTCTATTTCACTTCGTGTTTATATTGCGAAGATGGTATGCTAAATTAAAAAGCAGGCAACATATCCAAAGGATGATTAAACAATACTCAGAACCTTTAAATGCTGGAGTAGTGGAACCACCTATTCGAAATGCAAGTAAGAAACCAAAAGTATTTGACAATGTACCACCGATATCTGTAAATATCGAGCTGAGCGATCTCCAAAGATCGGAATGAATAACAGTTCTGATTGCAAGCACTGGGAGACGCTTTACCGCCGCCAAACTGCACAGGCAACGCTACTGTGATATATATAAAAAGTATGAAAGGAGAAATTTGGAAATCATTGAACACGATAAATACAAAAAATATTGCAGTCTCGGTTTGATTGAGACTGTTCATGAACGGTAATGAAAATTGCTTGCTACCGTTCAAGCCCTCTAGCCCCGGGTTGAGCAGAACTCAATATTTAAAATGCCAATAGTAAATAAAGTTGAGCCATCCCGAAGTTGGTATGCATATGACGGTGAACATGGAATCTTCAATGCGGTATTCACACCATTCCATTGCCAGCGGCGTATGGTCCCAGTTTCTAACAAAACGCGATGCCCTCAACGAGGAAACAATGGTCGAAATAAACAGAATGGGAGCAGAGGTTATGAATCCTGAAGACTGTAAATAACGTACAAGTAAGGCAGATTTGACGATGGCTGACCAATACTGTACAGATATTTGGCCCTTGAATATATTAAAATTAGAGTGTTACCCTAATGTGTATAATTCTATGTAAGTGTGTATATATATGTCAAAATCAGTATTCAAAGTGGAATAGCTGGTTCATAATTGTAATTGAGAATTTTCACAATATTGGATGCTGTGACTTAAAATATATTAGTGTACCGTGAAGGTTGCAGTACACTAATTGCTTTCCCATAGACCATAATGAATGTTTTTACGAAGATAAAAAATAAAACAAAACATATAAATTCAAAAAGATGTGTCTTATTTTCAAGGTAAGTCCAAGTCCAATGTTCTAAAAGTTAAAATTTAACATGTTTCCCCTACAGAAATGTTCATGGGCCTCCATATTTGTTTACATGCATAACAGCAGTACAAGTTTTTGAGTGGGGTTAATATCACAATTTCATGTTTAAAAAATACATTTGGTTAAAATAAATGCTCTCATTTTAATAAATGTTATTTACTAATTAACTAACAACTCTGAAAATGTATTTCAAAACATTTATCTGGCATGTTTTAATTTTTGTGACCTTTCACATCTGGCTCAGGTCACTCCTGGAAAGGGGCGTGGCCAGGTCCATGCTATATTTAGGATACCGCAACCTGAAAGGATAAACAATTATTGTGCTCATCTATAATAAAAGTGACAGTAGATTTGAATTATTATTAATGAAAAAAACAGAAAAGATTTGAAGGGAAATTGGATTAAAGAGACACTTGACAACTTTGATTAAAGGGACACTTGACAATTCAGATTAAAGTGACACTTTTCATATTATTTAGACGTTATTTGTATACTGGATATGAAAGCAATACTGGATCCATTTGAAGTATTGTTTGTAAGTGAATAAGTTTCATTGTAGTATTTCAATAAATTCATTGGTTATATTTTAAAAAATAGTTGCTGGTTTTACTTCCTTTCTTGTTACATTTTACCCGTAACAAAATCATGTTTGTTCGCTTAAGTAAAAACTTACTAAATGTTGGTAAAATTTCACCACAATGGCTTTGACAGTTTGATTCAATAGGATCTTGGACATATCTATTCAGTCTTTAAGTTTAATGAATTTCAGCGTGTGTGCATGTATGCACACACTTTATGAATATAGTTACCTTCATCATATTATGCAATAATGTTTGTAAGACTTTGGATAATTTCGCCAGTATGGATCATTACCAATGTGTTTTGCTATATGTGTGTATTTACATTGTCCGCCATAATCTGACTGGCCAATATTCCTATAAATGGATAAAATATAACGTATTAAAAACGACATCTCCGATAATATCGCAATTGTAATTGGACCCAACTACTATTATAGACATGATGGGATTTATACACGGAACATCAAGTGGGTTGAACAAATATATTCCTTCAAACGGTCTATCTATAGCCCGTTTGCCTCGGAATTCTGTGTGGCTTTATGCAAGACACTTCCCTTATCCTCGTATGTTGGATGGGGACGTAAACAGGCCATCTCGTTTATCGGAGTTTAAGGTTAAAGAACAGTAGGAATATATTCGATAGAATTAGAAGGGTACGGTTTCCTGATTCATATGTATCCTTCCATATCTTGTCTCTCTGTGTGATTGGGATGCTCGAACTAACCTAAACCATATACCAATGTGCTGTTTAATAACAAATCAATTTAATGAATTTAATGAATTTAATTTAACTGAAACAGTACATATAAAAGTCAAAATGTAGCATTCAATAACCACATTCAACCAGAAACAAGCATCGTAACAAACAACCTTGCAACGATAAAAAGGATGCAATGTATGCGACATCACAAACATAAAATGGTTGACTTGTTAAACAGGTTGAAACTATTTTTCAGATTCAAGCCTGACAAACCCATTTTATCCAGAAGGATGTCCTTAGACCCTCTTAAACCACTCTTTTTTTTATGAGGAAATATATTTTTCCCATAATAAATGTTACATGAATAACCGGGTCATATGTTAGAAAGCCAAGGCACATCAGACAAGCTTTACGTTCCGTAAATATTGTTTATTACAAGAAAACCGTCCACCATTTATAGTTGTTTATATTGAAAAAGATTTAAATTTAGCCTCGTATTTCATATATTTAACTGAAAATTAATTACTTTGAAACATTAGTTACCGCTAATAAATAATGAATATCTTTGAAATTCAAATTGAATAATGCATCAGAAGCCAATAGGCAACGGATGGATATAAATCAAAAGAAAATCTCGTACTAAAATCATATACAAATGACATGTTTGTCAAATAAGCCATAACGTTTAGTCTAACATTTTGTCGTGTCGTACCCTTAACGGGATTTTCTCTTGTTGTCCTGGCTTCTGCTAAATCGTTGAGTAATTGCTTTGAGGATTTCTATGCGTTTGCTTTTTTATAACCATATGTATGTGATCATATATGTGTTATACTCATATTGACTATTAATGCTGTCTTGTTTGTCAGAGAATATAACCTTTATTTACACTGTCCCGTTTACTGGGACGACAATAGGGTAACGATAGGAATGAGTTTGTTGCACCCTAGAACCTGCTGGCCTGGAATTCACCAAACATTCTTCAAACTATTCTTAGACTTGAGCCCAAGTACTGAACTTGTGTTCAAAATATTTCCATGACCTTCGAAGATAAACAATCGTAATAAGTTGCTATTAATTAGTATGCGTCATATTTATACATAGCAACTTGCTTTGAACGTTTATTCTGTAAATTTCTAGAAATATTTGTGATTGAAATTTGCATACTTGAGATTAAGTCTAAGACTATTCTCAAGAATGGTTGATGAATTCAAGGCCAGCTGGCCTTTTTTGCCACTGGCCGTTCCAAGGCGGTAGCCCTTTTGTCAACTCCTTTATGTGTGTTATGTCATATTTTGTCTTTTATTCATCTTTGTAAGTTTGTTTTTTTCTTTGTTAGTTTTTGGTTGACTGTGGTCTTTGAATGTTACGTTTCCTGTTCGACTTTTAGATCTACTAATACAAGCAGAATTATACACTTCGCATATATAATCTCTGTTAATGACAAAATGCAAACATAAATCGTTGTTAAAATTAATGGGATCCTTTGGAAGGAACGAACAGAAATAAGAGAAAAAGTGTAGGGTTTATTGAGTATTTTCAAGATCCAAGACTTTTCACGCGGCTTAAGTGGTATTCTGCTTTAAAATCATAGTGATTGGGGTCGATGATCCAAAAGGACTAGTAAGTAATAACACTACACTGAACTGAAGATTAATGAATGAATGAACGAATGGTGTTTTACGACACGCCGACACATAAAGAGGTCATATTGTGCGCAAAAACTGATGAAAGATGAAGAAATGAAGTAGTAATTAAAAATTAATGTAAATATATAAAGATAAAACTAATAACAAATAAGGGATGATATGGTAGTAATATAAACTAAAGATGTAAATCAACAAATGCCCGTCAACGGGTATATAAGTATATAAACAAGTAAATATATATAAGAACATATTATAATGATTTATATATTAAAGGTCACGTAATACAGCTTACGACAACCCTTGAATTTATTTATTTTGGAGAAATCTGTAACTAATGTTGTAATAACTTGTAGTTCAATACCTTTGCATTTGTTTCTAGTAATATTGTGATGTTTTATATACATATTGTAACATATTTGCAATAACTTATTATTAAACTAATTGATTTATTTTAATTTAAACAATATTTTATTCAAGTACTGAATGGGATTGGACAACAGGCAATGCCTATGTAAGACCTCTCCCGTATCAAGGTACATATAAACAATACATTCATATCAAACATAACATAAAATGTGGAATTGTAGTACAGTTTGCATATATTGGTTTGACAATTAAGTTAGAATCTTTGAAACATGTGTACCGTGATTGTTTATTATTAACACGTTATATTGTCAGAAAGAATTTAAGTGAGAAAAAAAAAAAAGAATAAATAGAAAGAAAATCATCCTGGAAACCAATACGAAATATATATAAAAATGTACCGATTATTACAAAATATAATGGTTTTAGTATGAGTTTCTGTAACCAATAGTTAATTTTGGAATTTAAGATAACTGAGAACAAAACAAACAAGTAAAAAAAATAAAAATTAGAATAAAAAGGAAGAAAGATGACAAAATATAAAAAAAAAAAAAATCTAGCATTGTGACAAAACATATCTGAAAATACAATAGTATATACATACATGTACACATTCATGCACATACCTATGTACACATACATATAGATACATACATGTACATGCATCTATAATTCTACGAAAATCTCCTGGTACACTTGATGTATTTGTGGACGATAAGTACAATTTCTGAGTTCGTAGTATCGTCTAGATTGGAACTGCCATTCAGTATCAAGTCAATGTTGATATGCGTGACATCAACAAGATTGGCTAGGGTATCAAGTAAGTCATTTCTGAATTGGTTATACAGTGGACAGTTGAAAAAGAAATGAGTATTGTCCTCACATGGATTGCCACATTTCGGACATACTGCTGAATCTGTCAAGAAGTGGTCAAATAAATGCTTATTTAGGTTACTTGAGTTATTTCTTAATTGACAGTGGATGATGTTATAATTCCTATTTCCTATATTATAGTGATATGGACTGTTAGTCCTATGTTCAATAGCCTTAAGTTTATGCTTAAATTGTTCAACAGATGGTGCATTTTTAGCGTCTAAAGGTAAAGCATTCCACAATTTAATTGTACTCGGTAGAAAGCTGTTATAATATGATGTTGTACGACAAAGAGGGAGACGTAAGTTTAATCCTGAAGTTCGAAGGTTATAATTATTGTTTACAGGTAAGTATGGCTGGATTAAATTATACATGTAATCCGGACTTATGCCATAAATTATTTTGTAAATAGTTACAAGTTTATGATCTTTTCTTCTTTTTATTAATGTTTCTAAGTTCAATTCATTATATAAGTATGATCTAGAGGAATTGCACCTCAGGCCTGTTATTATTCGTGCTGCTTCAACTTGGACGCTCTCTAATAGATCAGATTCTCCCTGTGTACAGTTATTGATTTATTTTGGTGAAATAAGAATGCAGAAGACTCTGCAATAATCGTCACGTTTCATCTATGACTTCTCTAAGCGTTATACAACATAACCACATAACCATATCAAAGACAAGCTTATGAGCTTTTCAGAAAAAAAATTGCTAAAAAATAAAATCACATGTTCGGCCCGTAACAATATTAAAGCGTTTTTCGCTAACTGCAGTTTAGTCAATTACACTAAGTGGACATGCCAGGGACGTTGTAAAGTAGTTATATGTTCAAACTGTGCACCTCTTGTCTACTTGGAAAACATTTGTTAAAGTAAAGTAATTTAATAACTCTTCTGAAACAAAGACTATCACAACGTCTATGATGTAAAAGGGTTCACAATTAGGGAACCGCCTTGGAACGGTCGTTATCCAAAAGGGTGCTGGATTTTTATAACCGACCCCTACTTTACAGATATATCCTACCCATACTGTACAGATTAACCGACACATACTGTTTATACCACAATAGCCTAAATACACACTATGCATCGTGTAATACCCGAAGATATACACAGCATATGTTAGTTAATGTGGTATAAATACAATAGAGCATGAGTCTTGCACGTGTACGGACGATAATGCACTCGCTAACGCTCGTGCATTATCTCCCCGTACATGTGTAAAACTCATGCTCTATCCTATACTTGTACCATAGCTGTAATGGTTTTCCTTTGTTCTTGCTTATGATATATTTTTCGTAAAGCTGAAGATCTGAACTTAAGCCGTACTATAAATGCCGGTATATTTCAGCCGTGCTATAAATGACAGATTCGTCAGTTATACCATGGCCTACTCCATTGTACACGCGCATAGTTGTAAGTTTACACACAACCTGTCAATCAAAATGTCAATTACCGGCGATTTCTAAGGTACAAAACATTTATAGCATACTTTTCTCGTATGCGATTTATACTGCACTATCGGGCCTGCGGCCCTCGAGAAGCAGTATAAATCGCATATACTCGAAAAAAAGTATGCTATAAATATTACATAGACATAACCGACTAATAAAGCACAGATATAATCGACACGTACTGTACAGATATAACCGACACGTACTGCATATATATACCGACCCATAATTTACAGATATAACGCACCAGTACTGTACATAAATAACCGACCCGTACTGTACATATATAACCGACACATATTGTACAGATTTAAACGACATGTACTGTACAGATATAACCGGCACGTACTGCACATGCATAACCGACCCATACAGTACTGATATACAGATAAAACCGACCCGTACTGTACAGATATAACCGACCCGTACTGTACAGATATAACCGACACGTATTGTACTGATATAACCGACACATACTGTAGATATAACCGACTCATACTGTACCGATATAACCGACCCATACTGTACCGATATAACAGACCCGTACTGTACATATATAACGGCCCGTACTGTACCGATATAACCGACCCGTACGTTACAGAGATAACCGACCCATACTGTGCAAATATAACCAAAACAAACTGAACAGATATAACCGACCCATACTGTACAGATATAAAGTTACTGTACATATATAACCTACCCGTACTGTACATGTATAACCGACGCATAATGTACATATATAACCACAACATAATGTACAGATATAACCGACAAATATAAAATGACCCACACTGTAGAGATATAACCGACCCATACCGTACAGATATAACCGACCCATACTGTACCGATATAAACAAACTATACTGAACAGATATACCCGATACGTACAGTACAGGTATAACCGACCCATACTGTACAGATATAACCGACCCATACTGTACAGATATGACCGACCCATAATGTACTGATATAACCGACCCATGCCTTACTAATATAATCGACATATACTGTACTGATATAAACGACCTATACTGTACATATGTAACCGATTCGTACTGTACTGATACATATAAACGACCCATACTGCTCAGATATAACACACCCATACTGTACTGATATAACCGACCCATACTGTACATATATAACCGACCCATAATGTACAGATACATATAAACGACCCATACTGTTCAGATATGACCGACCCATAATGTACTGATATAACCGACCCATGACTTACTATTATAATCGATCCATACTGTACAGATATAACCTACCCATACTGTACAGATCAAACCGACCCTACTGTACAAGTATGAACAACCCATTCGGTACTCATATTACCGACCCATACCTTACTAATATAACCGACCCATACTGTAAGATATATACTACCCATATTGTACAGATATAACCGACGCATACTGTAAAAATGTGACATACACATACGGTACTGATATAACTGGCCCATGCTTTACTAATATAACCGACTCATAATGTACAGATATGACCAACCCATACGGTACTGATATAACCTACCCATAATGTACAGATACAACCGACCCATACTCTACTAATATAACCTACCCATACTGTACTGATATAACTGACCCATACTGTACAGTTATAACTGACATTACTGAACAGATATAACCTACCCATAATTTATAGATATAACCGAGCCATACTGTACAGATATGACCGACCCATAATGTGCTGAAATAACCGACCCATGCCTTACTCATATAACCGACCCATACTGTACTGATATAAACTACCTATACTGTACATGTATAACCGATTCGGACTGTACAGATATAACAGACCCATACTGTACTGATATAACCTACCGATAGTGTACAATATAACCGATCTATACTGTACAGATATGACCGACCCATAATGTACTGATATAACCGACCCATGCTTTACTATTATAACCGACCCATGCTGTACAGATATAACCTACCCATACTGTACAGATATAACCGACCCTATTGTACATATATGACCAACCCATACTGTACTTATATAACAGGCCCATGCCTTACTAATATAACAAACCCATAATGTACAGATATAACCTTCCCATACTGTACATATATAGCTGACCCATACTGTACAGATATAACTGATTCTACTGTACAGATATGACCAACCCATACGGTACCGAAATAACCGGCCGATGCCTTACTGATATAGCCGACCCATAATATACAGATATAACCTATCTATACTTTACAGATATAACCGACACATACCTTACTAATATAACCGACCCATACTGTCACGATAGAACCTACCCATACTGTACAGATATAATCGACCCATACTGTACAGATATAACCGACGCATACTGTAAAAATATGACATACACATACGGTACTGATATAACTGGCCCATGCATTACTAATATAACCGACTCATAATGTACAGATATAACCAACCCATACGGTACTGATATAATCTTCCTATAATGTACAGATATAACCGACCCATACTGTACTGATATAACCGACCCATAACTTACTAATATAACCTACCCATACTGTACATATATAACTGACCCATACTGTACAGTTATAACTGATATTATTAAACAGATATAACCTACCCATAATTTATAGATATAACCGACCCATACTGTACTGATATAACCGACCCATAACTTACTAATATAACCTACCCATACTGTACATATATAACTGACCCATACTGTACAGTTATAACTGATATTATTAAACAGATATAACCTACCCATAATTTATAGATACAATCGACCCATACTGTCCCGATAGAAGCTATCCATACTATACAGATATAATCGACCCATACTGTACAGATATGACCAACTCATACGGTACTGATATAACCGACCATGCCTTACTAATATAACCGACCCATAATGTACAGATATAATCTACCCATACTGTACATATATAATTGACGCATACTGTACAGATATAACTGACCCTACTGTACATATATGACCACCCCTTCGGTACTGATATGACCGACCCATGCCTTACGAATATCACCGACCCATAATTTACAGATATAACCGACCTATACTGTACATATATAACCGACCAATACTGTACTGATATTACCGATCCATACTGAACAGGTATAACCTACCCATAATGTACAGATATAACGGACCCATGCTGTACAGATATGACCGACTCATAATGTACTGATATAACCGGCCCATGCCTTTCTAATATAACCGACCCATACCGTATCGATATTACTTACCCATACTGTACAGATATAACCGACCCATACTGTAAAGATATGAACGACCCATACCATACTGATATAACCCTCCCATGCCTTACTAATATATTCGACCCATAATATACAAATATAACCTACCCATACTGTACATATATAACTGACCCATACTGTTAAGATATAACTGACCATAGTGTACAGATATGACCAACCCATACGGTACTGATATAACCGGCCCATGTCTTACTAATATAACCTACCCATACTGTACATATATAACTGACGCATACTGAACAGATAAAACTGACCCTACTGTACAGATATGACCAACCCTTCGGTACTGATATGACCGACCCATGCCTTACTAATATAACCGACCCATAATTTACAGATATAACCGACCTATACTGTACATATATAACCGACCAATACTGTACTGATATTACCGACCCATACTGAACAGGTATAACCTACCCATAATGTACAGATATAACGGACCCATGCTGTACAGATATGACCGACTCATAATGTACTGATATAACCGGCCCATGCCTTTCTAATATAACCGACCCATACCGTATCGATATTACTTACCCATACTGTACAGATATAACCGACCCATACTGTACAGATATGAACGACCCATACCATACTGATATAACCCTCCCATGCCTTACTAATATATTCGACCCATAATGTACAAATATAACCTACCCATACTGTACATATATAACTGACCCATACTGTAAAGATATAACTGACCATACTGTACAGATATGACCAACCCATACGGTACTGATATAACCGGCCCATGTCTTACTAATATAACCTACCCATACTGTACATATATAACTGACGCATACTGAACAGATAAAACTGACCCAACTGTACAGATATGACCAACCCTTCGGTACTGATATGACCGACCCATGCCTTACTAATATAACCGACCCATACTATACTGATATAAACGACCTATACTGTACTGATATTACTGACCCATACTAAACAGATATAACCTACACATAATGTACAGATATTACCGACCCGTGTTGTACAGATATGACCGACCCATAATGTACTGATATAACCGACCCATGCCTTACTATTATAACCGACCCATACTGTATATATATAACATACCCAAACTGTACAGATATAACCGACCCTACTGTACAGATATGACCAACCCATACGGTACTGATATAACCGGCCCATGCCTTACTAATATAACCGGCTCATAATGTACAGATATAACCTACCCATACTTTGCAGATATAACCGACCCATACTGTACATATATGACCAACCCATACGGTACTGATATAACCGGCCCATGCTTTACTAATATAACCGACCCATAATGTACAGATATAACCTACCCATACTTTGCAGATATAACCGACCGATACTGTACATATATGACCAACCCATACGTTACTGATATAACCGGCCATGCCTTGCTAATATAACCGACCCATACTGTACAGATATAAACTACCCATACTGTACATATATAACTGACCCATACTGTACAGATATGACCGACCGACCCATACTGTACTGATATAACCGACCCATGAACACTAATATAAACGACCCCTGTAAGTAGGGAAGATGAAATGTTCGCAGTAACCGACCTTGAAATCATAGAAAAGATGAAGAAAACAAAATATTGGTACGAAGAGATAGAAAAGTTGGTGGAAAACAAATTGAAAGAAATAAAACAAAAGATAGTAGAAGGGAACAACTCTATAAAAAATGATAACATTTATTTGGTAGATGTAGAGGTAGCCATGAAATTAACTGATGAAGGTTCTGCACCAAGTCCTGAGGAAAAAGGAAAAAATCTTTACAGTTATGTTGAAAAAAAGGTGGAAAAACTTCAACAAAGTCTTCTGTTATTATACCAAACGTGTTGGCGTGAAGGAACACTTTGTTTGGAATTCAAAAAAGACCCCCAAAGTGCTGCTACCCAAACCTGGGCAAGACGATTACAATATGG
This sequence comes from Cyrtodaria siliqua, assembly GCA_037043455.1. Taxonomy (NCBI): domain Eukaryota; kingdom Metazoa; phylum Mollusca; class Bivalvia; order Adapedonta; family Hiatellidae; genus Cyrtodaria; species Cyrtodaria siliqua. The sequence continues at coordinate 88,942 of JAWPHD010004382.1, forward strand.
TTAGAGCTTATAGGCCCATCACACTCATCACACTTGAAAGTGTAATTGGGAAGATTTTCCAAAGAATTATAATACCTCGTCTTACCTGGAGGTTGGAAGTGTTTTGAAGTTTTGCAATTACAAAAGATGCATTCAGAAAACAACACTCTTGTAAACAGACAGTTTTACGTTTTTTAAACAGTATACAGGAAGCCAAGGTTAAGGGAGAAGGCTCGATAGCAATAGTAATAACTACTTAACAGATAGACAATACAGCCTTTGTGTAAATGGAATACAGTCAGAATGGGTAAAGTCAAAAGTAGGTATACTTTATACACAAGTGACTCAACGGTAAATATAGAAAGTGAACATGATGAGTTTGCAGATGACAACACCATTTGAGCAAGTGGCAAAAAAGTAAAAGACTTACAAGAGAAACTTACCAATAATCATGTGATAATGACGAAAAGATTATGACTGAGTGGTGTAGCAAGTGGAACATGGAAATCGCCCCTGTAAAATGTAAAAACGGACACAATGCTTTTCTCACCTGCAGGTGTAGATAAGATAGATACAAAGATCAAGATTAAAGGACAAGAAATCAACTTTACAAACAGTAAAAAAATTCTTGGTGTCATAATCGACGATGATCTTAATTTTGAAAAACATATCATGGAAAGAAAGCAGGAAGTTTTTAAAGCACTGAAAGCAATAGAACACATTACAGGAGGTAAGAAAGGTTGTAGCCAAGAGATTGTTATAAGACTTACAAATCATTAGTGTTGCCTATTATGGATTATGAGGCATGGACTATGGTAACAGCAACAGATACAGCGGCAAAAGAGATCAGCAAAGTACAAAGAGGAGCACTACTTAAAGCTACAGGTTGCATCGATAACATCAGTCTGGAAACTTTAAACATTCTTGGAAATTGTCCACCTATACCACTACACATGAACTTAAGACAAGCTGAAGAAATGGCAAGAATCGTTAGCAAGGATGACGTGGATCCATTGAAACAGGATTTTGACAAAAGCTTAAATGACAGGAAAGTGAGTGAAAAGAAAACATCCTTCAACATGTTGGTGTCTACTTTCAATGAAATGAAAGTCAAAGTTTCTTTAGAAAATATTGCTAAATAATTCAAATATTCAGAGGATAGCTTACAAAACAGCAGAAGAAGTAAAGCTAACTGTAATTGGAAGGAGATGGAGTATGATAAATATGTGCAGGAAGTTAATATTCGACAAGTGTTCAATACCTTGGCAGACGATAGTGTAATCATGTTCAGTGACGGATCAGCTTTGGGAAACCAATGTCCAACTAGAGCAGGTGTAGCAATTTTCATGGAGGGCTTAAATTTAGAACCGGTGTGTATCAAGAAAGCTATCTGCTAAAACGGTAACAATTATATCGGTGAAATATTAGGAATAGAATTAGGAATGCAGTACTTGGTAGATCAACCAAATATGATGGACAAACAAATACATATATTTGTAGATTGTCAATCAGCTATTACTGCAGCATTTGGATCCGAGATACCAACCACAAGCATAGAAGTCATATTAAACATCAAAATAATTACAACATTGGTAGAAGACAAAGGAAATGGCATCTTTATTCATTGGATTCCTGGTCATAAAGACATTGAATGTAATGAATAGGCAGACCATTTGAAGAAATGATAGACAATAAAGAAGACTTTTATGAAGGAGTAGCAGATCGTAGAGAGATCTTAAGGTTTAATGAAAAAGGGATAGTAGATGAGTGGCAACGTTCTTTTGAAAATTCAAATGCCTCAGGAAAATTTCAAGAGATTATTCCAAAGTAAATATAAAGAAAATGAAAGACAGTTGACGAAAAAAGAGAAGTAACAGTGATCATCAATCAATTAATCAGTAGTGCCACAAAGCTGAACCATTATATGAGTAAAATAGACCCTGAAAAGTCAGTGCTATGTGAATTGTGTAAGGTAAAAGAAACTATTGAACACTATTTATAAGATTCTGACAGATTACACAGCTTGAAATTACAGTACAGCATATTATAGCAAGAGACAATCTGGAACTAAATTATACAAACCTACAAGTAGTTATAACCGGTACATATACAGTGCAGCAGACGCAACAAACATAGAGATTAGAATGGCATTTGGAGTATTCCTTAGAAATTCTGGAAGACTCATTGTCCACAATTACTCATTTAAACTAGCTCAACATCAACTCACAAAAATGTCAGTACAAAGTGAAAGCAATTGTAACTGACGAAGCCAGTGTTTTATTGGCAAATGAATATACAACAACAACATACCGTACAGATATATAAATTTTATAAATACAAAATTAAATAATGAATCAATTGATAACACTTGGTTCTCTTTTTTACACTCATCCAACATTTCAGTGGGATTCACCCACCTTTTTCATGGTTATAATCACAAAAAAGAGTCCCGTCTATGTTTTTTTCCCATTTAGGGCGGATCCTTTTCCGGCAAAGCATTCAACAACTTGCCCAAGGGTCATTCTGCTTGGTATTGCATTGGGATTTAAAACAATATCAATTTTTATTCCATCTGCAGTAAATGTCATATCTTTCTCATCCAGACATATTCCTATTGTTCCTTTTTGGCCATGTCTTGAATTTCCAGACGAGGAAATTATTCCTTTTCTCTTTACGCAAATAAATCATTTTGCAAGACACTCCTTGTGATTATTAATATAAAAACAATATATAGTGGGTTTTTTACAAATAGAAGACCAAAACGTTTCCCTTGAGTATTTTTTTCGCGAGAAGTTAAATATTTTATAAGATCTTTTTTCTTTTTTTACTGTGCACGAATACCCGCTGTATAATGCAATGTCCTGAATACGGTTTTCTTATGCTGGTGTGTTTCTTACAAAACGGTTACCTTTGGCAAACAATCGTTTGCAGTTGCTCTCGATAATCCAATTATCCACACTTGTAGAAAAAATAGAGTTTTTTATTTTGACTGGAATATCTGTTAAGATCATATGAAGACTTTTTTTCTGCTCACATCTAATATTAAGATTTGCACATGTTTTTATAATTTCATAAATTTCCTCTTGTATTGAGGTTTTGAGACAAAGTTTATTTGACATTGAATTGCATCTCCTATGTATCCAATAATACAAAAGTCTTAAATGATATTTGTATTGTGGTGGTTCTGCCCATTTTGAATTAATGTTTTTCAAGACATAGTACCTTCCATCCAAACCCTTAGCATGTTTAAAACTCATGTTGTTGTTTTTGTCACCCACGTACATATATTATGATTTGGAGAAACACAAAAATGTGTTGTTTTGCTTTGCATACAATGCATGTTTTTTCCATATTTCCACTTTGAATTTCTTTTTATCCTTGCGTAATATATTTCATGTGTTCCGTCGCGAGTTTTTTTAATACTAGCAGTTTTATAAAACTTTGTCAAGCGGTTAAATAAAACCCATCCGTTATTTGTTAACACTTTCGTGTTTCTATCGTAACAACTATACTTGTCTCCTATTTTTGGAGTTCTTTCTGATCTCAACAGAACTTTTCGAGTGTTATATTCATCCTGATTTTGAACATCAATATATAATCTATCCACAACAGCAGGAACATTCATTTTGTATATTTCAGAAGTGTCTATGTAGGGTTTTGATTGTCGATTAGAATTACCGACGGCAGATATTTTTCCAAATATCGCATCACCGTTTTCTATTTTTGTTTCGAGGGGAGGATATCATTTAATTTTTTATATGAGCTAAATTTCATATTTATAACTTTTCTTGGATCTGGTTTTGTAAAAACATCATCTTGGGATGTTGATTGATTTTTTTTGTATGTAACTAGAGTACTTTTTTAAATACATCCCGTTGAACTTTCCTCTTTCTATTGAGATTTTATTGATTATCAAAGAATCTTCTTGATTATATCCCGTGTAACATGCTATCGCAACAATGCAGTTTTCCCCACAAGGGAGGGTATCCAGATTTGTGTATTTGGATGTTCTGGTTGATACTAGTGGGCGCTACGGGTAATGAAGTGCATAAGTAGTATCCAATATTTGTCTGTAATTTGTTCTGTTTCCTGCCCCCATTGCTTGTCTTTGTTGGGCATAATTAAATATATTTCTCGGGCCTTGACGCCAATCACAAAAAGGTGCAGATGTTATTACTTCTGCCAGCAGAAGTGCTCCGTGTATGTCAAAATGAGAATACTTTAAATAAAAAAGTATTTGTCGTATCTATTTATAATATTACCAGGAGGTGGGGGTGGATTTTATTTTAGAATAAATCATCTTTTTTTCCATCTCGAGCACGTTTTTTTGATTATCTGCCAGCATTACATATGGTAATTGCTCACTGTCTATATAATCAAAGACACCAGGATATTTGATTAAAAACTCATCCCACGATGAGACCAAGCCGGTATCTGACTTTGTGAGAGCAATATCATCTAACATGTGTTTAGTAACAAGAATTCTGTTATTTATATTTTAAAAACTGGCCTGACTAATCTACCAGACTCGCAAAATAGTCTAAGTTCTCCCTCGTCATGATCTGCAACAACCGAATTAATGTATAATGTTCCGTTTGCTCTCATTAGATTTATTTCTTTTTCTAAATTTAAGAAATCCTTTGTTATCCCGAGCCAATTCCCGTTTAGAAATAATTTATATGACATGTGGTTTTTTAGTTGACTGGTAGGAATGTTTTCCAGATCTTCTGCTCTGTCCGACAAAAACTTTGGTTTTAATATTTTCTTGTTGTGCATTGTTAAACTATGATAAGATCAAATGAACGCGCAAAAACATTTTTTTCTGCATTTAATTTGTTTTTGCTATTTTGTGGTTGTACCTTGTACTTGTTTAGATATTTTGCCACTGGCAAAAGAGCAAAACAGTTTTTTCCGATACTCCCATTACAAGTAGTGGGATCGTGGTAAAAAATATCAACGTTGGTTTTGTCATGTTCATAGTCGAGAGGTAATAAATATCTATAGAGAAAACTTTTTCCGTCTATTTCTTTCTTGCAAGAATCAACATGATCAAATTGTTTTATAAAATTATCTATGTCTTTCTTGTGGCTATCAAAGAAAAATTTGTTTTTAGGGTCAAAACCAGCTGCAAGAAATACCAGGATGTCAAAATCTATTTTGTTTTGGCTCTGCTAATCACTTGTTATATGTTGCCACGAGATTGTTATATTTGATACAAGTCACTGTGCAAAAATCACTAAGTGTATCCGCTTTGCTTTTTTTGTGTTTTTCTTAATACCATTCCGCAAATGAATGATTTATAATGTGGTTGTATTGTTTTTGATGGTTTCAAATAAATATCAATAATTGGCTGATCTTTAATTTTTAATTTGCCTGCTTGAACCATTCCACTGTTAGCTGTAAGGATGGGATATCTTTGAGAAAAAATTATACGTTTTTGATCCCTCCGGATGTAACAACTTCTTGAGATATTGTGACAACTGAAAACTTATTATTATTAAAATTTCGTATTTGTGTCAAAAGACCTCCAGACAAAGTTACGTTTGTTTTATGACCCACGCATAACATTCCCAAACTTGACGGATGCAATTGTCTTGGACTTGTTAATTTTACTCCAGGAGAACCACCTTCAGGAGCATCTATTTCTGTGAGAGACGATAATGTCTGCAAATATGACAATCTTTGGACTGGTTGGGCCACCCCTGGTTTTTTCATAATGCAACCTGTCGATAGAGCAGCCTTAAGTCCTTATTCCATGATATTTGGTTTAATATTAGGTATAGTGTTTACATCAATGGTTTTGGTTTTACTTCTTGGTTTGTGAAACTTTTTGCAATCTCCCAGTATTTTTATTATGCGCGTTGCATAAATAGTGGAATCATTATATCTCCGGCTATCATCTAGAAGAATTCTTTCCAAACGCACCCGCAAGATTTTATTTGTCATGTAACTCAAATAATATGCTTTGTGCGACAACGAGTTTTCAACATGCGGCAAAATTGTTCCCAATATGTATCTTACGTGCATTTTCATTTGTGTCAATTTGGTATCCTTATAGCCTTGAGTGTTTGGAGATCTAGATGTTATCTGGACATAATATGTTAAACTGCCAGATTCTTTTTTTGAAAAAAACAAATGATTTCTTTTCTACCATCCTGTCTTGTGATATGATTACCTTCTCATCTCCGTTAACTATAAAGTAACCGCCAGGATCAAAATCACACTCCTTTTTATCAAATCCTCCACTTAGGGTCAGATTACACCATTTTGATCTGACCATGAGAGGTATTGTAAATGTATGAAAATTTAGAGAGGGACTCCCAACAATCCTCGAAATCTTTTTATCCGATAAGATATTAATAACATCATGATATTGCGTGACGTCTGCATCAATTTTAACAGAATATGTCAACTTGCAAGATCGCGCAGTCGATGGAAAAATATACTCTTGATATTGATCTCCTGGGGATAATATCTTAATATTTGAAAATTCAAATCTATGTCTGTGTACATTCAAAGGTTTTTGAAACTCGGAAAAAATATGTTCGCCAGTTGTCAAATAAGAATATAACAACTCACCCAAAAGCAGATTATATGAGTCATGAAGATGTTTACTAGTTTAAAGGGAGATTTAAAATACAAATCGGCTATCTTGTGAAAATTTGGTCGTCTGTCAAAACAATTCCTAATTCTTCTATTAAACTAGACAGTAACTTCTTTTTTAAGCCAATTTTTTCAAATTTAAAAATGATTTTTGAATATTACACTTGGAGTTTTGAAGCCATCAGCAGAAGTTGGTTAGATGGGGACAAGAGAATGTGAAATTATCGGGACGTATTTTGGTCTTGTTTATGATCTGGATCAGGCAACACAAAAAATCAAAAAACATAAAATAGAAACCATGCCAGTTTTTTTTTGTTTTAACCACTCACAGGACCTTTTTTCAAAATATTTAGACAAGATAAAAGAGTTGTCTGGAGATTACTTTTATAATATTTTAGATTTGAACAAAACAGACTTGCCACAGTTTTTAAAAAAAATACATTCCTTGTTAAAAAAAAAAAATATTTTGGGAGACCTGTTAGATAATGTAAACAAAATATTATATCAATTTGGGTATTTGGTTTCCGTGTTTCAAGCCATTCGGCGTTCGGAAACACTTCTTTTATCCCGCAGCAAAAGAATCACCAGGCAAATTTCACATTTGGCAGAAATAATTGAAACTGTATCGTTTTCCATAAGAGAGTCTGGGAGTTTTTTAAACGACTTGCCCGGGCACCCTAAAGAACACCAACTTGGTCCCAAGGCTACAACTCTTGACCATTTCTTTGAGACATTTTACACCGGGGAAGATGACAAAGACGCAGATCTTTTAGACAAGGCTATTGTACATTGAGTATCACAGAAACATGTTTTTCATTGCTTTCGGATGTATGCCTCTCAGATAGGTTTTTGTACAGAAAGTGTTTTTTTGCTCTTGGTAAACGACTAGATATACTCAAACTATATGCAGAGGCGCATAAAAATCAAAATATTTACGAGGGGACAGTAATTGCAGAACAAAGCTTTTTCGAGTGGGTGGAATATTCCACCAGGGCAGAAAATAGCAACACTGACTTTTTTACTTTTCTGGAAAATCTTGTTGTGAAATTAAAACTGAAGCTTGCTCGCGTAAACTTTGGCAATCTAATCCCCTTGGAGAAAACTGTAAACACCACATGGAAAAAAATATCACTTGTTGAACTGGACGGGTTTAAAAGACTTATTTGCTTGCAAAAAAAAAACTCGTTGAAAATATTTCTGGTGTTGTTGTTACTATGATTGATTGCCTAAAATATATTCTCACGAAGAGGCAAATATTCTTAGAATTAAACATAGCGAGGATCCTCTTGGTGTTAACAGAGAAGAACTAATTTCACCGGAACTAAAATCTACAGAATAGCTCTGCCAACTGGGTTTGTTTTCTTTTCCCATACTTGCTCCTTTTGCTGCTGTAGGAGAGTATAATGTGGCAAAAATATCTAGGATGATACAAAAATGCACTGCTCTTATTCATTAAAGATGATACGTTTATTCCGGCAGGTCAACTATTTTTCCAAGAAGTAATCCAAAGTGGAACACGACAGATGATATCAGAGGGCACACATACTAGAACATTTGAGACATTTTCAACTCTCTGGGATGCCAGTATGGACAGGATAAAAAAAAATGGACATGGTTAAGTTATTTGGCCTATACGAACAGTGGCTGAATGTGATTAAACTTGCATATGAGCATTCCTTGAAACTGCATATGCATGGTGAATCAAATTTAACCATGAAAAAACTATTTTGCTCTAAAACCATCACAGGTTGGGAAACGATAAAAGACAGAAGGGTGAAAATATCGGACAGGGAAAGCAGCATTCAAGGACGACAGTCAACCACAAAACACAAAAACAAACACGCAAACAGACAAACGAAAAGGCAAAAGTAATAAAAAAAAATGCAAACGACATCACAAACACAAACGGGTTGACAATAGAGCTACCGCCTTGGAACGGTCAGTGGCAAAGTAGGCCACTGGGGGTTTAAACCGGTTCTAAGGTGCACCAAACCTCACACTTACCCTACTGTCATCCCATAAAAACAGGACAGTGTAAATAAAGAAATCCCCGCCATGATCTAAAGAAGTTTTGAAAATTTTGGGGTTTTCACGGAAGACAACAAGATAAAATGTTACGTTTCGGATACTGGGAAAGTCTTTGAATTTGTTGGTTTGGAAAAGACTCACTCTTGCATGGACCAACCGTTTTGCAGAAAGACACTTATTTTACACAATGTTCTCGCGTTCCGAGATTTAATAGAGTCGATAAAAAAAGCACTTTTCTTTTTGAGCAGATTAAAGTTGGTTTTCCCACCGATGCGTTGAAAGTGCTGTTGATGTGATTATTCTATCTCCCAATTCATATGTTTTTTATGTTTTTTTAAAAATATTTTAGCTAGTTTAAAATTATTGGATTCATAAAAAGAAAGATATTCTCTCAAGTTTTTTGCCGCGGAAAAACAGAAGAATGTGACGAAATGGCAATATGATGTTTGTCTTGATCAATAAGTGGAGCTTTTTTTACAGCTTCGTTGCCCCACAATAAAAATAAATTATGTTCTGTTGTGTCGGATATGTAACTAATGATATAGTCAGTAAACCACTTTCATTCAGAAGCATGTCACAATTTATTTTCTACCCCTCGGCACACAGTCAATGAGGTATTCAAAAGCAAGCAACCCTATCTTGCACAGGCTTCGAGGTTTCCATGATTTGGTTACTTTGTAATATAATGGTTTTCCAAAAGATTTTCAAAGATATTTTTAAGAGACACTGGTACTGGTATTCCTTCGGGACTGAAAAGGACAACCCCATAGCTTGTGGAATATATCTATGTTTATATTCAACATTGTTGAAATAAGGATCTTGCCCCAAAATAATAAATTTAAGCTTGTGTTTTTAGTCAACAGAAACGAGTTAAATAACAAATCAGGATACGGAAAAATGTTGTTTGTTTTTGCCTTATCTTCTGTTATTAATTAACTTTATTTTTGGATTTTTAAACAATATTTGAAACATGTCATCCCATGATTTGTGATATGCAATATCCTGTATTTTTACTCTTCCTGTAAATGTATTACCCCATGGTTCAATCTCTAAACAGCCATCTCGGTCTAATACGTCCATTTGGCATAATAGCCATGTTTTTTTATTTATCTGTTGTTTTTTCAATATTTAAAATTGAAATTGTTCGTATTTTTAATATCAAAAAGAGTGTGTTTAACATGAACGATTACGCAATAAAAACTACAGGAAGACTATGTTATGCTTGCCATTCTGCGGATATTATTATTGATGAAAACCAAGGTTTTTTATGTTTGCTGTGATTGTGGTGCTGTGTTGGAAAATCTGTTAGATTTTTCTCCAGAATGGAAACAATATGCCGATGCCGAAAAAACAACAGGAGATGTAGATCATCACTTAGTGCTCTTTTGCCAATATCTTCTCTCGGAACATGTGTACCAAACACAAGAAGATTAAATATTTTACAAAAGTGGGATATTGTTCCTTACAACGAAAGAAGTCTTGTGATAGAATTTAAAAAAATACAGGCGGCCTGCCAAAAGGGGAAATTCAAGAGACGAATAGAAGATGATGCAAAAATTAGCTTTAAAATAATAAATCAAATCTTTGAAAAAAAAGAATTTGAGCGGGCAAAAATACATAATTGTGGGGTAAAACAGACTTGGGTTAAATGCGGCATGCTTGTACCATTCTTGTGTAAAACAAAACGAACCTGTGACAATTGCAGAGGTGTCAAAACTATACGATATCGAAACTTCAGGTTTGATAAAAGGATACAAGAGACTGATTAATATTAAAAAAACTACTGTTAAAAACTTTGAGGTTCCTGAGAAATATTCTCCGGAGTTGATAAAAAAAACTACTGTTTGAAATTAAAAATTCGAAATGATTTGGCCGGCAAGGTAGTCCAATCTTATTTTAACATAAAGCTTTTAATAACTGGACACACGACTATTGTTTGGGGCGCTTGTTTCAGCCAAAGGTTTTTTGGACTTTTCAGACAAAATACATCTCGTACCTAAATAAGTTGTATATCAGTGAAACAGACATTTTTAATGGTAAATAAAAATACCTTACTTTTCAAAATCGGTTGAGAAATAAAAATTTCATGTGCGAAAGCTGTTTTTGATGGGGCATTTTCAATGCAAAATTCTGCAGCATGAAAAATCTGAAAAATATTTTTTTTTAGAATGTTTATTCAAAAATGGTTTTAAATTGTTGGATATTCATAAATTAAGACACCCTGAAAGTTTTATAGCAAAATATGAAGGCTAACTAAAGTTATATGAAATTTCTTAATTTTCTGCTGTCCCGCCAACAAAGAATTTACATGGGAAAAGCCACATCAAAAAATCGTTTGGGCTGTAAAATATTTATTTCTCAACCAATTTTCAAAACTAAGGTATTTCTATTTACCACTAAAAATACCAGTTCTAGTGAAATAAACTTGATGTACGTATTATTTAAATTGCTCAAGCTACTGCAGAAAAACCTTTGGCTCAAACAAGCGCCCCAAACAATAATTCTTTGATAGCGGCGTGCATAATGACGGTGTTGGAAATGTATAATGCGGAGGAGTCGATAAAGGAATGTGTTTCACAAGTATTAAATGTTTTTAATATTACTATTAGCAAAATATGCAAGGAGATAAGACCGTTTCAGTATATTTTATTATGTGATGAGATGACTAGCAGAATTGCAAAAAAACTTAGGAAATGATATAGTTTTATCAGAGGAACTGGTCAAAGACATGAGATATTTCAAAAAACAAATCATGTTACTATTTAAACGAAACATAAACGTAAAATTGGAAAAAATTAATGAATTTGTATCTCGAACTTCAGAGGTGCCCACACTTCTTGTCACATCCAGAGCACTAATATCATATTTTTCAGTAGTGCTCCAATTATTAACGGAATAAATTATTACTCTTGATGATATTTCCAATAGTCATGGAGCTATTCGGGGGAACAATAACAAAAGGTTGGACAGGGGGCGGTAGCGGTATAGGTGTAGGTGTAGGCACACAATTTGTTTCTAGCACGAGCAGAGATGGGAGATTAGGCACAGACTCAAGCAAATTGAAAGACATCGACACAGTTGGTGGCAACACAGGCACAAACACCTCGGCCGCCGGAACAATCATATTGTAGTAAAGATGTCTATGGACTAGCCTCTGCGTGACTGGATCTGCCACAAATGCAATTTGTGGAATTGCAAGACTTTTGCCACGACAGGGACATTTCATTTTATTAAGGTAAAACAATGCATTGCTTTCTGTCGAAAAAGAATTGCGTCCGCGCGGGAACCAATTTCCCCTACTGTACACACAATCAGAGAGATGCAAATGGGTCATGATTGATTCTACCCGTATGAAAAAATCGGACGGAAATGAGACGTAAACAACACGTAATACGGACGTACTATGGACTTAGTTGAAAAAGTACGGGTGGAAAGAAGCCGTACCCGTACTTTTCAAAAAGTACGTCTCGAGTACGCCCGTAAGTTTAGGACGTAATAATTCTATTTATAGACACGTACTTTGGAATTCCTATGGAATTTTTAACTTAGAAATTTACACGGGACGTAATCTCAGACATAGAAAATTTTGCGAGACATAATTTTGGACTTAGAATTTTTTCAGACACGTACTATTTATCATTTTAACTTAATCATTTGCGCGAGACGTACTTTCCAACTTAGCTGATTTTAAAAAATATTTCTTTAAGAATCAAAGTGGATCAATCAAAGGTAAAGTGTTTCCTTTATTAATACATTATGCAAACATAAAATATGCCATTTCAACTATTAATACATTATGCAAACATAAAATATGCCATTTCAATGATGGCTGAGAGGAAAACGAAAAAAACATTTTCTGATTTTGTTAAACAGTGTGCAACTGCAATCATTCATTTCCATTTTGAAAATAATTAATCATATACATGTACTCGTCACAAACCAACAGATATTGTTATAGTATTTCCTCTTATAGTAGTGCATGGACGCTTAGTGGAACAGGCATTCATACGAAAGTGAAATAAATTCACTAGGAAAGATGTAAAAAATCATTGAATTTTGATATAATTTTGGATGTTTGTATATGTAAAATATCACAGTTTATTGAATTTTAACATGTTTAAAGAACTTTTAAGAATGTTTAACCTTTTTTTTTAGTGGGGGTGCTTTTATTAGGGGAGGCGCTACTACTAGGGAAAATACGGTATATGCTAATAGATACTGTCGATCACTGTATGGTGAATTTCTATTTTTAACTTGCTCTAACTTTTAAAATACTTTAAGAGTGTCGACTTTTTTAAATAAACTACAACTCATTATCAATATTATAGATGTATAAAGTTTGAAGACAGCAATGATTAAATATAAATGTCATGCAAAATGTCTTTAAAAAGTTGTTAATGAAGAATTTGAACCTGTAAACTGACATTAATCTCTAAATAACAACAATTCATTAAACATTAAAGATCTTCCAAAACTGACTCATTTTTTAGAACATGATATACATTTATTATTAACCAAGTTATTTATAATTTGCAACACAATTTCCCGTCTCTGAAGGATTCCATAACCATTAATATAAAGCTAAAAAACACATGAGCGCTCTCGAATACATCTTCAATCTTCAATCATCTTTTCATTAATCGACTTTCAAGTCTGTTTGGAAATTTACAAATGTATGTTTGTTTTGTGTCATTGATGTGCACACACATGCAGGTTGATACTATACAGTTCAATGGCACCACTTTCAGATGTTTTGCTGCAAGAATATTACTGTTTTCAGTGTAATTTGCACAGTGAAAACATTCAATAAATGCAACTACTTGATCTGTTTTGTTTGCATCGTGTAGTTTACCAAAAAATCGCATTTGTCCAAACATTTCATTACCATCCAAATTAAATGAAACAGTCGAGTTATTTCTTCTGATCATTCTTGAATAGTCTAAGCCATATACAATATTTCCATTCAGCTCAATTCTGGCAAAACTGCTTATCTGTTCTAATATTGGTGCATGTCCTAGAAAGTCTCCGAGAGAAAAAAATTCTTCTTCGTTAAGGGTTATCCTTTTTGTAGTGCCAAGTATATAAACTCCATCTGTGATCTTTTCCCCCCTTTTTAAGTAAGTATGTTTATCGATTTCATTGAACAGAAGTGCAAGCTCTGTACCTTCAACAATACATTTCCTTTTCAGTTCAGGTAATTTCTGAACAAATGATACACCTGTGACAATTTGGTCATCTATGTTTTGTGTTCCCTTGATCAATTTTAAAATGAACCCATTTTTGTCTTCAAACGGAAAAAGCTATGTGTATATAAAGGTCCATATTCTCGGACACAGTCTGGTAAATGCAAAAGCTGGTGTATATTTAAGGTCATGTAACACTGGCTATAAAGTCTTGCTAAGTGCTTACAAAAGTCATTTAACAATAATTCAGCTTCAGATAGGTCACTTTCTGTTGATCTATATTTTAAAAGAATGTGAATGGCATTGACAAAATTGAGGTACTGCTGGAAGCGTTCTTCATTCAAAATTCCATTTAAAACAGGTGCACCATAATACAATATGAAAGATCGAAATTCGGAAGCTTTTCAGTATTTTAAGTCTGTTTCTATTGATCTGGGTACTCGAGTTATATCTAGTGTTGGTTGAATGTTAACTAGCCGAGAATCAACTTGTTGTACTAAATGACGATAGCTGAAGGCAAATTTGGAGAATTCTTTCGCAAACCACAATCGAAGTAGTAATTTCTGTACACCCCACAAAACACCATGCATATAATCAATATAAATCCCTAACACATTATCAAATCTTGGAAACAAAAGCAACCATGATGGCCCTTTAACACCATTCACAGACGTTTGTTTTTTTCCTGTCTGCCTACTGTCAACTGCAATTTTTGCATCTCTTGCGACACTTTCATTTGTTCTCGGTGGTCCTTTAGGTGAATCACAATTGTATGGATAAACATGTGCATGTCCTTTACCAACCTTAGCAGATTCTCCCTTCTGTATGCATTTCCAGCAGCTGAATGAACCATTATATTGGATGCCTTTACACAGAATACATCTTGCTGGCAAGTCTGCAGTTCCACACAGAAGAAAAACTTTGCTTTGGAAATCGCCCCTTTCTGGAGAAAAACAATTAACACCAGTGGCCATAGTTTTCATTGAGTCCAAAAGTGGCTTTAGGAATGTACCCATGTTTGGTTTTGATCTCCAAACCACAATCCAGAGGGAATCAAATTTTCTTTCATCATTCTCATTTTATACGGCAGTTCATTTATTACTAAAAATATATGCCATATGCTGATCTTACTACTCTTAAATACTGGTTCCCCGTCTGTATTAAAAACAAATGCAATATTTTCCGGATGTTGCGAATGTCCAGCATTGTGTACATAATACTTATATAGGTGTCCATCATAAATGTCCTCATATTTTCCAGGTGGCACATTCCTTATAAACCTATCACATACAAGTGGATAAAATCCTTTTTGTGAAAACAAGTTCTTCACTTGTTCGATGATGGGAATTTCAAGGAAATATTTCTGAGTTTGATTATTTATAGGTTTTCCACAATCAGGATTGGAACAAAAAGTTGTAGATTTATCCGAAATACCTAAATAGCAAGTTGAGCAGTAATAATGTTTTATCAGTGTGTTTTTGATTACACTTAAGTATTTCTTGAAGTCATATAGCGTTGTGCAGAGTCTGTGACCATTTGGTAGTGCAATAGCAATGATTTTTAACAGAATTCCGTCACCAACTAGATTATAACGTGTAGGGAATACTGCCAACAACAGCATGAATGCTCCTACAGTCACTTCTGCTCCAGGGTAAAACTTATCATTGTCTGGGTCATATTCTATATCCTCAGGAGCAGGCTGTTCAAAGAAAGTATCGGTTTGGACTGTGTCAAATATATCCTCTGGAGCAGGCTGTTCAAAGAAAGTATATGTTTGGACTGTGTCAAAATCAGGAAGACATGCAATCGGATCCCACATTTCTTCCACATCTTGATAATCATCAAAATCACAACTAATTAAGTTGGTATCAATATCCTCAGGATTGCTTGTTGTTTCAAACACATAATTTGATGTTTCGTTGCCTTGCTGCCTAAAGACATCATCACTGACATCATTACTATTGAAGTGGAAGACGTCTTGTGTTCCATCATTTTCTTTTGGTTCACTGTTTTCAAAGTCCTGAAATCAATAGACAAAAATTACATTTAGGAAACTTCACAAAATAGTAAGAGTCTAACAAATGCATCTAAGAGGATATTTTTGGTTTGGAGCGAATATAGGATGTATTTTCGAGAAGTGAGAAAACTTACATTTTCACGAGTGGAAATATTTGAGTTTTCTTACTTCGAGATGAAAACAAACCCTAATTTTCACGACAAAATAACAAATATTCTTTTTATTATATACCTTATGCAGAAAATTGTGGAGAAGATAACGCGCAACAACAATGAAGTCAACAACGTAAACAGTTGCATAACGTCACTGTTATAATTATGTTCACAGTGAAAATGTAAACAATAAAAATATAAGGTATTATTTTAATCATAAAATCCACTATTTCATTGGAAAGTATATAATAAATGAAATTATTAAGAATTCAAACATATTGCCATTTCAAGATATGGTACATGTACATTCAATTTGCATAAATGTAAAAAAACAATCAGTTACTGTAAATACCTGAACTTTTACGTTGTTAAACCAATGGAATCACCGATAAAGACTTAAGTCAAATTTAGATGTGTCAAATTGCTAGTCACTGATTGCTCATTTTATTTTGATGTTATAACAATATTATGTATTGTCAGGTATATCGTGCGTACTTATCATCCCACAAACAACCTTACTATTGCGGTTAGTTGTTTATGCACATGTATACTTGGAATAAGATTTGGCCTAATGCAGTATCCCAGATGTACTTGAAAGAGTGCTAGAGTTCCCCACTTCCATCAACAAACACAAGTCATTATCACGTTCACCTTAAATCAAACTGCATGGGCAGAGATCTGTAAGAAACACATGTGGTAACTCGCAACTTATTAACTAGAAGCCTGTCCAAGTTAAGTGGGATGTTTGGTGCACCCTAGAACCTGGTTTTAACCCCCACGGCCACTGACCATTCTATGGTGGTAACCCTATTTGTCAACTGTGTTTTGCTTTGTGACAACAAATGTATTTATTCCTTATTAACATTGCCATTCAGAATAGAATAGAATATTTTATTGTCATGTTCATAACAATGTGTGCGTTCAGGGTTCACCCATCGGCAACCAAGTTGGTTAACTTTGGGTAACCAATGGCCACCGATGGTAACATTTGGTACCAACGAGGCCATCAATACTACCTCAGGTCACAAGAAGATTGGTTACCAATGTTCTAATCGACGAACCAACAGCTAATGACCTTGACCAAGAGTACTTTCGGTAACCGATGGGAGCAGTCTTTGTATTAAAATGTTTGCTTCACTGTAGCCCGAATTCTTATATACTCAATGAACACCCATAAAGTTTCCTTTAGCCCGGACTACATAAATTAACTAGCCCGAATGACAGTTTACTAGTCCTGGGCTTCGGTGGGTTAATTCGAAGACTGGTCCGAGAACCCTGAACGCAACCATTGTGAACATGACAATGAACAAACAGGAAATCAAATCATATGATCATATTGCCATTCATGTTCGCCTTGTTTTACTGCGTTATGTGGAAGGCTGCATTTCCTTTCTTTTTTTAAACATACATCTACTTTTATAACACAGTGAACACAATAATAATGGTACCACTTTTACATAACAATATATCTCAACATATAAGTTTCGTTGCTATACTTTATAAGAACAAGTTTAAAATTAATACACACTTCGTCACTTGAAATGAAAGTAGGTCTCCTATTAAAACTCCGAGTTCAGAGATTCGGATGTACACACCTTATGTCACGTACATGTAGTAATGATGACGTTGTTCGTAGGAAAGCATAGACTCTAATTGTTAATGTTGCATCGGTGTGAAATTTACTGTGCGCTGACATTTTAAAAATCTAACTTCCGGTGGTCACCGTACTTCAACGAATTCGTAACTGAATAGAAAAACGGGGCCGATCTTACGAGCTGATTAACATATTTTTTAAAATATATAAAAATATTTATAATTCGTACCGGACATTGTGTTCGTTCATTGCTTGAACTGCATGTATAACGAAACGTGTCCGCAGGCGCAGAAGGAGTGGGGCCAGAGTAGGCCACGAAATCACTAGTTGATGATAAAGTTTTAAAAGTTCCTTCTATATATTCTTTCGAAATGAGAGGGTTTTCGTAAAGAGCCTTTCCGTACGGACTCCTTCGCCTTTTTTTCGATTGTGTTTGAGCAGATGTGTCCTCCATTTTTAGCAAGAGTCTACAGTTGGCCCGGATCGCCAGTAACTGGATCTCGATGCTGCTGGCCTGCAGACTGCAAACTGACAGCAGCACTGCGGCATTCGTATTACATCATTTCTAATCTCTGTTTTGACCGAGTGACCTTAAGGTAAATTAGAATATTGTGAGGTCTTCTTCCGCAGCCAAAATAAACAAATATCCCATCGGTAACCCCAATAAATTATGTGGCAACATCCTGAATGGGTATCAAGTTACTGCTTGGCCGCCGTCAGATATTTAGAGTGGACGCCATTTAAATTTCCACTGATTTTGTGCATCTCAATTGTTTGAAAGAAATCTGCGTAAATTCACAACCATGTTCGCCTGCATCCTTTTTTTGGAAGATTCAAGTATTGCTGTGGTTCCGAAAACGGACAAATAAATGAAATTGAAAACTGAATTCGTTGACAGGGGACAGTGTGAAATGATGTGGGGGAAAAACAACTTTCACGGCACCATCTTCAGAATTCATGGTAAGTTGATTCTATTCTTCTTATCACAATTAAAATGTGTCGCCTATCTCTGATCTAACTTCCTAAATTGCAGGCCTGTCGATTATATATTTATATTTTTTTCCTTATCCCAAAACCGATTCAGGTGCATGTTCGGCCAAACTTTTTTACATTTCATTCGATTGGGGGGTTATATAAACAAAATCAGATTGTAAAAGAAGCGATCTAAAAAAAAAATCTTCACAAATATCTTAACTTCGTAGCTGCGCGCGAAGAGAACAGAATATTTCATTTAAACATCTCGTGTCTTTTATCTTAACGCAAAACCGCTCAAGAAAGAATTTAGGTGTTCGGTCAAACTTTGTTACATTTAAGTCGATTGGGTTATATAAACAAACGCAGATTGTGAAACATGTATAAATTTATCTATTTTGTTTTAAATTTCGCAGGTTGCGTGCGAATAGAACAGAATAAAATAAAACGGAAGCTCGCAAGAACGAGTCTGGAAAACAACTAACGGCCTTGACTTTGTTTTAGAAAATGGCTCATTTTTTTCTTTTTATTGTCTTTGATAAACCGCGTTACATGTCATTGGCATCATAGTCATAAACACACACATATATATATATATATGTTTATACGCACTATTTTAAACGTTATCCATGGTTATGGGTTATGAATATCTAACTGATTCAACACAAATTGTGTTGTTGACAATCTTACGTCAGTTTCGATTCTCCCGAAAAGGCTGTCATTCCTCTTAGGCTAGAGTAAAGTGATCTTTAGTCGGACTTGATATTGAGACGTTTTTTACGTTGCCACAAACGCACATGAAGTTCAGAATGTGACAATAGCAACAGCGAACCAGTTTGATGTTCATTGTAACCTGACTGGACTCTGCAAGAACTTCATTATAAGTTATATACAAACCATAATTATGCGAGATTTTTTCAGTAGAGGATAACATTTGTGTTACTCGGTTTTTATCGTTAGGTTCTATTGTAAAATAAAAAAAAAATTAAAAAGACGATAATTTTCAAGATTTTGAAAGACGATAATTTTCAAGATTTTGATTTTGAAATATACATATTATTGAATCAGTTTGCATGAATGTGCATGAAATATTCAGGGTTTTAAAAGAATCATACTGAAGAAACTTAATTTTTTAACAGTAAACTTGGTTGAATATCAATGATAAAGACGGAGTTTATCACCTTACACAATGTATTGGTATGCAGTGCCCCAGATAGATAACTTTTTGGCCTTTTGGGTATTTCACTCATGAAATTAAAATTGAGTGAATTTCTATTTTTCAAAAATAATAGTGTGATTTGGGGATCAAATGTAAAACAAGCAAGGTAACTTACCCATCTTTATGTGAGCTTTATTGACTTGTTATTCATGACGGGAATGATTTTTTCACAATTCGTAGGTTTTAATTGTCACCTTGTTACCGTCATGTTTTTTCTGCAACGAGGGACTTTCAACGGATTGAAATAATATGTCATAAAGGAAGCTCATTACTATCGCCGTCGGTGAAGGGTCATTTTTGGCTTAAAAAAAGTTAAGGATAGTGGGATTATTTCTGTGAACGGTAACTCGGTTGTCAGTTACGTCCCCGTTTTGACATTTTAATCGTCTGCACAACGCAAACGCTTTCAAAAGTAAACAAGAAAGCGCCCAGACGACTACACAATAATAAGACTGGTATAGCGTACATATATAGCGTTCTCTTTTACTGCTCCACTTTTTCGATAATTATATTACGTCCCAGTCAACATAAACACCGGAAGTAAAATCTGCTTTTTGTAAATATTGGAATACGCACGAAAACATCAATCATTTGAACACTTTGACTGTCGATACGCTTGAAAATTAAAATGTTTGAGTGAAATGGAAATTGCTCGCGTATCTGGTACGCATGTCAGGGAAATTAATTGGGTATTTGGCAATTTTAATTGAGTGAAATACGCAGATACGCTGCTTATCTGGGGCACTGGGTATGTCTTATTTCTGGTCACTGATTTGTCAGTTTTTTTGATGATGCTCTATCATCAACATTATGGATATTACTGTATTCCACTTCCAGTATTATTTATTGCGAAGGAGGTATATGAAAACCCGTTCATTTAGCCAGTAGAGCGATACATGCCCTCTTGTTTTTATCGTTTTACAATCAAATTCAAACTAACCAGCTGTTACAATGAGGTAAAAACGATTTCAGAGAGCTCGTCCCATTTGTTTCTGGCTGAATAACTAATTACAAAATACTGGATTGCCATGCAAAAATATAGGGAGTTTTCTTCAACAGTTAACCTTTTCTTGTTTAATATATATTTAAGATGATAAGCCAGCAATGGAAGCATTTGCCAGAAATTGCAGCAAGAAGGTCAAGGAGATCACAGAGACAGGACCACTTTCTCAACCACCTGAGTTTTTGTTCAACACGACCCTTGGTGAATCGGAGGATGAATCTAGCGTACAGCCCCCGCAAAAAAGGAGAAGTACTGCTGTAACGGAGAAAACAAAGACTTCAGGAACAGAAACTGTCGGCAAAAAAAAGCAGAAAACCGCGAAGAAAGGTGTAGCAAAACAGACTGCTGTAAAAGAAAAAGTCCAGAAAGGTTTGAACTCAAACAAGGCCTCTGCACTTAAAGCTACAGAGTCCCTATATCAATCGATTTTTTCTTTGTAGGCGTGTCTTTATTTGTAACTTCATGTTCACCAGCTCATGTCGAAATCGGGTATTTAAGCGAGCAAATATAGCGAAGGAAATCATTTACTGTATATACATCGACCAGTGCACATCGTACCTATACGCAGGTAACAGTATTTTTTACAAAAAAAAAAGTTAGCCTCTTTCGGGGCTCGAACACACGACCTTCTGATTTCAAGTCCTCTGCTCTATCCACTGAACTACGACGCTACTTGAGAAAATAGTATACTAACTACCATATATTATGAGGCAAAATAACTTAACATATTTGAACGCAACTAATGATGGATCAATAAATATGCAGTCCATATTGTCGCACGTGTAAATTAACATTGCCTGGTGTAATACTGTATCTTATCAATATGAAACTAATACTTCGCCTCAAATCAACCATATCTCGACTTGTTATTTAGCGCTTTATGAGTTTGTGTGCGCGCTCTTGTTATTACGTAATGCCTATTTAGTGTTAAAAATGCTACAGAATACCAATAAATAGCAGTGGTCAAGAGGTTCAGCGTACATCTTTCAAAACTTACAAGTGCAAGGCTGTGGTTCAAATCCCGTTCCGGGCAACTATTTTTTTATCACATATATTCTGGAGCCGTATATTTATCGATGCTACCTGTACGGAGGCTAAATAAAAATGTGACATTTTACGTATCGATTTCTCCTTATATACCGACTTTTGGGGTGTTCGTCGATTTGAAACTACTTCACACGTGACTCATTCATATTCATGAGTTATTACCAGTTAAAATAGGGACTGTACAGCTTTAAGGTGCAAAAATCGTTGATGAACTGATTATAAGTGAATGTCAAAGTTCTATGTTGGGATAGTTTAACAAGCCGTCGACATCCAAGGAAAGCACCAAGGAAAGCACACCAGTGCAAACGTGGATCATCTTCAACACTGCCTTGCAGACAGTAGATGGTGAAAGGCGGAATGATCATAATGGACCTGGTAAGATGTCGGATTAGGGTTTCATCCCAAGTCATCTCTGTTACTTAAAAAAAAAACACTTGACACTCTCGATTTTCATTTTTGTTCTTCATCAAGCTTTTTTGCCATTGACTATATGACAAAGCACTTCTCATAATCTGTCTTCTGTCATTACTAAGTACTTAATAAAAATGTTTAAGCATTAAGTATACTTGTTTTCAACCTTTTAAAGGGACAATGTCCGTAACTTTTAGCTTATAAAGCACACACTAATTACATTGACAAACATAACACACCAACCATTATTGAATATTTACTAAATAAAACCAAGATTGTTTGACGGAATTCAACAGCGGTACGATTACACTCACGAGTAATAATAACTGCACATTGTTACAGTCGACCTCGCTCCCAACTGAGCTTAACGGGCTGCTTGTATTATGTAAGGCATACTATATAGAAAACCCTGTGCGCTAATAGATGTCACGTGGTCAGTGGTCAGCAGAAAAAGTAAATAATGTGGGTCCCACATTGTTTACAAATTATAATAAAAACTCTTTTTTTTTCGAATTTTACTGCCATATTTGCATCAACTTGTCCAATATCCCCAACATGGTAAAGTTACAGTATATGTTAATGCCCTTTTTAACAAATATGATTAAAAAAATTATGCTGGTTTGGTTTGAGTGCATGACTCTTTATAGTTATTTGTTCAATCAATTAGTTAAAACGTTGCAATTCCCTAATGATTAAAATATTTATACAGCGCTGTGGGATATTGTTTTAATGCTAAAATTTGTTTTGCATTCATGTTTCTACAGCTGTTCCAACGCCAGAGGTTTTAGACTTTTTCCGGCTATTGGTCAAACCTGGGGTACAGGACTATGTTAGAAAGTTCTTGGAGTATTATACGGATTCGGAGACAAACAATGAAGGCTATCAGGTAAGTTAAGAGCAACAAATAAGTTTTGATAGATATTTGGGTATTACCCCATATTTTGTTTTTTACTGATATTTGTCAAGTCGAATTAGACCTGTATTAGCAATCATTTTCATTTTAATTGAGTTTTATACATAACTATTAACCATAGAAATATTTTTTCCAAGTCGGTCAGAAGGTTTTTGTCTGGCTCGTCTATGTATTTCAGCACAGCAATCACTCAGCACAGCAATCACAATGTCGTCAAGTTATATGTTTGTCACTGCGTATGTCTGTGCGCCAGACTTTCGTTTATTTAAAGTATAATATGCATCTAACATCATGTGCAAAATTTCGGGTTGCTGCAAATGCCCTACTTTGGACGAAATGTAAGTTGCTACAACATCTTGTTCCTTTCACTTAACTCAACTAGAATGTTCCTTATGTGCATCTTACAAGTGCACATTTTTGAATACATGTAGCTGTGACCTACTTTGGTATTGATTAATTTTGCTTCAATATTATAAATTTGAAATATGCTGTGTAATCTAATTGCAGGGAACATATTATTCCAAAGAGTTCGACTTTTTGATAGACTCACCATCCCATGGTCACTTGAATACACCATATGATCTACCTACTCAGGATACCTCAGCCATGTCTCATACTCAAAACACAGCTATCAACACTCACATACCCGTTCAGTAGTGCAGGACACGCCTACCTCAACTCTGAATCAACCTACGCAGGATACCTCAGCCATGTCTCGTACTCAAAACACAACTATCAACACTCAAATACCCTGTTCAGTAGCGAAGGACACGCCTACCTCAACTCTGAATCAACCTACGCAGGATACATTAGCCCTGTCTCATACTCAAAACACAACTATCAACACTCACATACCCTGTTCAGTAGCGCAGGACACACCTACCTCAACTCTGAATCATCCTACGCAGGATATCTCAGCCATGTCTCGTACTCGAAACACAACTATCAACACTCACATACCCTGTTCAGTAGCGCAGGACACACATACCTCAACTCTAGATCAATCTAAGCAGGATACCTCAGCCATGTTTCATACTCAAAACACAACTATAATCAACACTCACATACCCTGTTCAGTACCGCAGGACACACCTACCTCAACTCTGAATATACTTGGTGCAGAACACACCACAAACACCCACTCAAAGCATACCATCTCAGAGCATGCAACATACACCCACTCAATACATGCACTATTATTTAGATCAGAGTAAGCCTCAAACATCCGTTCAAAGCACATTTGCAATGGGCATGGTAAATACAACCAATCAAAGCAAACCAGCTCTTAACATGTCATATACACCCACACAAAGCACAACTGCTCAGAGCATGTATCAAACACCCGTACAAAGCACACCATCTCGGGTAATTCCTGAAACATTCACTCAGAGCAACCAGTACTGAGTATGCATCATACACTAGCTCAGAGCACGCCTGCACAAAACGACCAATATACAGCAGTAAAGAGCACGCCTCAAACACTAACTCTGAGCACACCAGCACACAACACCCTTCAAACACCAGTACAGAGCACACAACATACCCCATCACAGAGCATGTCACATACAGCAGCTTAGAGTATGCTCGCATAGAACACAACCCATCCATTAGCTCAATGCAGTATGACCCAACCAACTCAGACAACTTTGAGAAGATCACCAAGAAAATCTCTGATCCATGCAAGATCGTCAACAGCCACTACCAGCTCTGGTGAAGCTTCAACTTCCAGCAGTGGTCAGCATTCAACTTCTGCCGCAACTTCCGCCTCTCAACAGTCAACTTCTAATGAGGTGAGGTTAAAAATAAGTTTTTTGGCTTGCACTAAGCCATTAAAACGCTAACAATATTTTTTGTGTTGGAATGCTACCAACTTAACCGAAAAAGCCATGCAGTACCCAAATGAGATTTCTTTACAGTCAATAAGGCGTGAAGGAAGAACAACCAGTTTGCCGACTGTAAAACAAAATTGAGTGTACTAGCAACATTTATACAAATTATTATATATTAATATTATATATTATTTAGTCGCTATTATAACTGGTAATTCTCATGAACATTTTGTTTTATTTCATTTCAGGGTATAGTTAAATAAGTTGATTTCTATTCTGTAATGGTAAGGAGAGAAGACCTCATAAAGGCACAGCAAGCAGCCCGAAAGAAGCTAGACAAAAAAACAGGATACACCTTGTGCCTGAAGCTCATTTACGCACTATTTTCTTTGAGGAATTGGCCCAATCACGAGTACAGGGATTTGGGCATCAGAAAGCAGGCGATCATAGGCCAGTCCTTGACACAATAAAGATACAGGCGATAAAAGGTATTAGATTTGTCCTCTTAATCATCTTCGGCAAACCTTAAAATATGTCTTTCTGTTTCCTAACTCTGAACTCTCACAATTGTGGGGAAAGGATTAAAAAAAAATCATTAAAATATTACAAAATCACACAATTGAAAAATATTCCAAAAAAACACAACACTATAAACAAACACAGAACTGCTACTAAAATGAGCCTTTCTTCAAGAGTTCACATAGAAACAGCCATTCATTTGTTATGGCTTGCCTAAACATTAATATTACTTGCTGAATGAAGTGTTAAACAGCTTAAGACATTGTATGGGTAATTTCGAGCCACCACAGAGAAAAGCAGTAAACATAGAAATCCGGGAATGCTGGCTTACTTGTACTACAGAAATTCTTATGATTATTTCACATGCTAGTGGAATCGACTCCGAACCACAGAACAGTCTAAATTTACTGGCCCTTCTATTTGTAGAAGAGCTTATTGATGAACATATTTAAGGTATTAAAGCATTTAGTAGAGAACAGGGTATTAATCAAAAAATGGCATCAGTTTCCTTCTCTTAGGCCCGCCTTAAGAATTATAAACAAAACAGAGAATGTACATTCAAGCAATCTTCTAAAAATTTAATAAATTAAATTGCTCGATTTCATTTGCTGAGGAAATTCTTTTTCTAACAAAGTATAATTTTTCTTCAGAAAAGGTTTATTATTTTTCATGTTTTGTTTAAAGACAAAGATGTGTTTATGTAAACGTTGACTGATTAGTTTATTTATATCTAATGATAATCGATTTTATTCTTCAATTTTTCAGAATACACTTTGGGCTGGATGAGGGCATCTGGTTTACCTTTAGTTGAGGGAAGTAGAATGAATGTTACTGTTACGGAGGCAATTGGATACGCGAAAAAGAAATTAGCGAAAAAGTGAAGGACACAAAATTACATAATGAAGTTGCCAGAGTTTTTTTTAAATTGACAGTTATACTGCAACTTCTGTTTAATACTACAGGGCAGCTTCAATCCTTAGACTTAATGAATATCTCTTTTAACATTTTTCTTTACATGATTTTTTTTTTAATATGAAAATTTCACACCTAAAAGAGTAGCTTTTTTGTATACACACATATACGTACATTTTTTGTTCAAGTGTTGTCTATAGTTTAGCTGTTTATTATTAAAGGGGACTGCCTCTAGAATAGGTCAAAACTGAATCATTCTTCCATTATTTAGAAATTGTATTGCAAAGTATTAATTTTGTAAAAGAGCGACAAACAATATTTAACAACATATTATCTGTCGATGTGTAAACATTAAAATTCCCTCAAATATCTTGATACTGTACAATTATATCTGTAGAGTAAACTAAGTCTAACCCACATTTTTCAGTTTCATTTGATTTTTGTACTTTGTTTACATTTGTATCAAGACTTTGTTTCATTATTTTTTGATTGAATGTATTATAGAGGATATTTGTTGGTTTGGAGTGAATATAGGATTTATTTTCATCGAGAAGTGAGAAAACTTACATTTTCACGATTGCTTTAGCACGAGTGAAAATAATTGAGTTTTCTCACTTGGAGATGAAAATAAATACTATATTCACCACAAACCAACAAATATTTCATTTATTATATACGCACAACCTTGAAACTTAGAAAACAGAAAAAAACATAATGCACCTAAACAAGGAAGTCAATAACATCAACACGCCAACAACGTCAACAGTGGCATTACGTCGTTTTTGGTATTTCACATGTGAAATATAAACATATGTAAGGTTTTATTTTAATCATAAAATCCACTATTTCACTGTAAAGTATATAATAAATATTGTTATAAGAACACATTTTCTGCACCTGCTAAGTTTAGGAAGCACCTTTATGTGACATTTGTTTTGTTTAGTTCAGTTTATGAGATCAACCAAAAAAGACAATTCTTGAACATTTAACCTTTAATGCTTACTGAACTCGAAAACGACTTATTTTTTAATTAAACTTTTATAAATTGAATTACTGTTTTTGTTACTTTCTGACAACTTCAATGCTCACATAAACTCTTAAATTAAGCCGGATGGCTAGAAATGCTTTGTCGCAAGAAAATGCTTTAAATAGCAATTCCTTTTTGTGGCTCAGTTACAGGAATAATTCACTTAATAGTGAATGTCTTGGGCTCAAAGCGTTATGCTGTATGATTTGTATCCATGGTTACGTATTTGTGCACCACATTTCAGGCACATTTGAAAGTTCAAGGTTACTTAGCCGTATAAAAAGTACGTCCGAATATTTATTACGTCTCGGACATGACTGGTAATGGTACTTTTTCCAGGGGGACATTTTTGTCCAAACGTACTTCTTTGTCCACACGTACTTTTTGTCACACGTACTTTCTTACGTCTAATTTACTTATTTCGGCTCTTTTTACGTCTAGTTTACGTCAAGTTTCCAGGTGTAATAATAATTCACACGTACTTTTTGGCACGTACTTTTTTCCAGGACGTACTTTTTTACAGGAGTACTTTTGTCCACACGTACTTTCTTTGCTCGTACTATTTTACATATTTCGGCTCTTTTTACGTCTGGTTTATGTGAACAGTACGCCTTGAATTCCTTAATAGATTAAATAGAATAATCTTCAAAGTCCAGGCGTATTTAAAAAAAAAATATTACGTCTCATTTCCGGGTGGAATGTTTCATACAGGAAGTATTAACTAGCAAATAGTAATGGGGACATCTTTGACAATGTTTTTGAATTTTTCCACATGTAAAATATATATATACATGAAAAAGTTTTCCACTGGAAGAAAAACACGCGTGGGATTAGTTTTTACTCCCGACAACAACAATGGTGATAACTACACTATGATGAAAAATATTACAACTTTGGAAAACTTTTTGATTTTTTTGACCTTTCTGATAAAATATTTTTGAGTTTGTGTTATAAGTTTTTTTCTTTCGAAGATGCTCAAAATGGATAAAAAAAAAACACGCATTCCCCGTTTAAAACACAAAAACAAATTATGAATTCTGCTTTAAATGTTTACGGAAAAAAAAATATTGCTGACTCTGCTTTGGCTAATTATTTTATTTTATATATAAAAAAAGACTTCTTGGCAGGATATACAGAAAAACTCATGGATATATTATTATACGGGGGACGATGATATTATTTTTTTCGGACTAAAACACAAACGTCCTTCGCTATTCTGATTTGTATTCAACCAGGGTTAGTTTTATCATTAAAACGTTTTAAATCAAACCAATATTGTGAAATTTATAACAAGACATATTGATGCTAAAAATCAAAACTGGGGGAAATGAAAACAACAACCTCGGAGTAATGGGAAAATGTTTTGTGAAACATATAATCACAAAGATAAAAGTCACACTAAAAAATTAATAGTAATATTATATATACATGACGCTGTTTAATTACATCAACCCGAATGTTGTTCCTACCTATGCATATACAAATACGTATGACACGCATGATGTTTTAAGATTTCATGACTTTGCAAAAAGGTACAGCCAAGTGATGATGCTGGATATACTTGAAAACTTCTATTAAAAGTCTTTGGACAAGTGGTTATATAATGAAATGGCTTACATTTTAAAACATTTTATTGTTGATGGTAAGTTTGTAAAACTTGTGTCCATCAATACAGTATACCAAAGTAATGATATAAAAAAGGCAATGATGAGGTTTTTGAAAAAAAATATGATTATATATCTGACACGTTTTTAACAAAACCAGTTCTCAAAATGCTTTTAGACAAAATATGCAGAAGATACTATTTTTCATACGAGCAGCTGCCCCATAAAAAAATATTTATTAAAAACGAAATAGAACAAAAAATACTCCGGGTCATATGGAATAAGTTATCTTTTTAAAGGTTTCAAAAAATACTTTGTTAAGTTATCGGAGTGAGATTCCCCCAATAGAAATATATGCTTCAGAGGCGAATACACTTTTTCCATTTCGAACAAAATTTGTTTTATTTTTGTATTGCAATCTTCTTCGATGTATCCTGTTGCTGTTATTTAGTATTTTGGAGACGAAACGTGCATAACTTTTGAATCTGCAACATCCAAGCATTTTTTCAATAGTTCGTTTCCTTTTGGTTAAACTATTGTTAGTTCAAAATACTGATACATTATCATTTCGTTTTTGGACACTCTTTGATTTATGTTATCTGAAAGTTTGGATACAATAGTTTCATTTCGAAACACCGTAGAAAAAAAAAATTGCGGGTCGGACATCAGGTTGTTGAATATTTCTTTTGGTTCTTCCCAAAACCCATAAACCACTTTTTTGAACCGGCGAGCATAATAGTTTTGACCGTGTAATTCTGTGATTAGATGCATGTCATCAAAAACAATATTTATATTTTTTATGCATAAAAACTCTTGCAGGTAATCTATCCGTGATTTTATTCTCTTGTAACTCAAGAACACCTCTTCGTCCGGAGAAGATAAGACCAACATTGGATAAATTTCCCCAACGTTAAAGAATGTCTTTAGGTGGTTTTTTTTTACTAACTTCTGCCGCATCAAAATGAGCGGGCATGTTGTCATAGTCTATCATATCATAATATATATGCAGTTTTGCCCAAATGAATTTATTGTTACAAACACAACATCCCAATTGGATGGTCTTTCAGATTCATAAAACATGTCTAAAAATTAACAATACTCTTATTAAAAGATATCACACATTCAATTTTTAATTCTTACAGCAGCGTACACAATCCAACAAATATAGTCTTTACTTGCAAGTAACAAACTTATACGTATGTTTTTGTCTGCAAACCTTTGAAGATATGTTTTGAAATGTTTCAAAAACCATAATAAGCGTTTGTTTCTCCTGTGTTTCATTTCAGTGCTATTATAAAAAATACAATCATTTTTTGAAAAAAAATGTAAGCAAATCCATTTGTGGTCTTCTATGTGCCAATTATATAACACTCTTTGAAATTTAGACATCTCCCGGTTAAATAAAACAATAAAATCATGTTGTGTTGATATTTTCAAAACTGTTCTTTTGTGCAAAACTCGTAGTTTCTTATCATTTTTAAGAGAAAACTATGATGCATAATTTTTTTGATAACGTGAAACGCAAACTCCTTATCTTCTTATATCTTTAGCCAATTACGTTCAATAAACAATGCCGTATTATCATCCCCTTGTGTAAAATCATCAGACTTGTGTTGAAGATTGTTGGCAAAATAGTTCTTTTCCATATATTACAGTCTCGGCCTTGCCGATATCATAACAACATCAGAACTTTTTAACTTCTTATCGCGAACTTTTAGCATGACATGTGTTTTGTCAATTTTATTGTTCTCGCAAAAAGCTATATTTTTTTTTCTTTTTGATCTGGTTTCAGATATCTCCACTGTTTTTTAAAACTGTCAAGCTCAGTGTCTGATAAAAGAAGATCCAAGTCTTCCCTGCTGGGAGTTGCCTTGGGTAGTTTTTTTTCAAAGAAATTATAAATTATTTTTGGTTGATGTTTTTATCAATATCCATTCTTGACAAAATATTAGATTTTATAAGATAATGCAAATGACACAACACAGAATGGTTCATATGATAAACAAAAGATAAAAAAATAAAACACATAAATAAATCAGTTTTTAAAAATGAAATATATTTTGATGTTGCGTTTATTATTTATATAACACATTATAATGCTTTCTCCTTTTTTAGCTCCTGCGGGGCAGAACTTGCAGAAAAGAAATCACATATGAAAACGAAATGAATGAAATTTATCTGGAGCTCGGACCTGACACACATGATGTTATTACTGGTAATAAAGACACCAACAAACAATTAATAAAAAAAAGACCAGAACTGGTAAACAAAATATGCGGCAAAAACAGATATTGCTGCAAAGCGTATTTTTTAACAAATACTAGATTATTTTATCGCATCAATTAAAAACAAATCATTCTATTAGTAACTGGATTAGTTTTTTTAGTTTATTTTTTTCTAGGAGTATTCGATATATAACCTTTTCCCCGGCGTGCAGATTAATAAATCGAAGGCTGTAATTACATTTATCAAGTCCCAAATTAAAAAAATAACATTTTTAAAATACTCGCCAATGATATAGATTTTTCTGCTACTAGCCCAAATATGCTTTTGCATCCATTCGCCAAATTTACATATTCATACATGCCCCATTTTTTTTTACCAGACTGGTTTCAATATCTAAACTATTTTCTTTTTTGCAATAATAGTATATCTCATCCAGTAAACTTTGTATGTCAGAAAACTGTTTTAAAATCTTTCCCCTGTTTAAAATTACAATAATGTTGGGTTTCTAAAGCGTTTTCAAAAACCATCAGATCGAACAAAAAATTTCGCATTTTTATTTTGTTTGTTACAGACAAGTATGATTTTTACTTTTTTCTTGGGTGCTTGTAACAAAAGAATAATATTGAGCATTGTTCACAAGACTATATTTTTGCAACTCATTTTTTTTGCTCAAGCATTCTTCAATAAAACTATTTAATTTTTTCGGGAGATGGTTTTTAGTTTTATCAAATTTGTCCCAAGATATGTTGTTTTTTTTTAATCGTTAAACCATGACATGATACTCCAATCGCTCGTGTGTGCAAAGATAGAATCAATAATCCCTTCTATCTTTTCAAATCGTGTGTTTCTCGCCCGAAGACACAGTATAAACTGCAAAGAAATACGCCTTGCTAAATTTCTCAAAAAAACAAGATATGTGACACGATAGATGTATGTCGTATAAATTTTGTTTTTATTGGAGTTAATTTGAAATAATTAAACAGTTTTGCTATTTTAAAGAGAGTTGTGTCAGGCAAGTTATTTATTGTTTTTGAAATTTCAGAATCAAATTGACGTCTGCCATTTGAACAAAAATTGGGTTTGGTAAAAGTCAAACTGTTTGCATCTTTTACCAAATACAATCCCCTGGGAATAAGAAAAAACAATTATTTAATTTTAATTTTCTTGAAAATATAAACAGAATCTCTCGTGCCCTGGTGCATGCAACATATAAAAGAAACCTATCGTTTTCGTGCTGTTTTTCATTAAGATAATATTTATTTATTAGAGAAGTTTCGACATCAAATAAAATAACAAGGACTATCACAACCTGACTTCTATGGTGATGTGATCTATAAACTTCGTAAGATTCTTGGACATGATCACTTTCATACAATCTTTGTTAAACTTGTTAAACAGTTTATCAAAAGAGGTTATGACCCTATCATTTTGCAACGTACTGCATGCTTGGTGGTGGACCCTTTTACAGTTCGCCACTATGCTTTCCTCTTTAATTGTACGGACAGGCTGTGGACCCTATGATGACGCCTACCATTGGGACGGTGGCGTTTGATGTTTGTCTATGATCTTTCTTGTCGTGCCCTAAAAGCTACAGACGCCCTATATCAATCGATTTCTTCTTTGTAGGCGTGTCTTTATTTGTAACTTCATGTTCACCAGCTCATGTCGAAATCGGGTATTTAAACGAGCAAATATATCGCATGAAATCATTTACTGTATATACATCGACCAGTGCACATAGTACCTATACACAGGTAACAGTAATTTTTACCGAAAAAAAAAGTTAGCTTCTTTCGGGGCTCGAACACACGACCTTCTGATTTCAAGTCATGTGCTCTATCCACTGAACTACAACGCTACTTGAGAAAATAGTATACTAACTACCATATATTATGAGGCAAAATAACAACATATTTGAACGCAACTAAAGATGGTTCAATAAACAGTCCATATTGTCGCACGTGTAAATTAAAATTGCCTGGTGTAATACTGTATCTTATCAATATGAAACTAATACTTCGTCTCAAATCAACCATATATCGACTTGTTATTAGCTCTTGATGAGTTTTGTGCGCGCTCTTGTTATTACGTAATGTCTATTTAGTGTTGAAAATGCTATATACGGCTCCAGAATGCACATATATTCTGGAGCCGTATATTTATCGATGTTATCTGTACGGAGGCTAAATAAAAATGTGAAATTTAACGTATCGATTTCTCCTTATATACCGACTTTCGGGGTGTTTGTCGATTTAAAACTACTTCACACGTGACTCATTCATATTCATGAGTTATTACCAGTTAAAATAGGGACTGTACAGTTTTATTGATTTATTCTCTTGTTGCTCTGGTTTCTGCCAAGTCACTGAGTACCTTCATTGTGGCTTTCTAGGCTATTGGTTTTTTGTATTATATTTACACGAGCATATTTGTGTTTTACTTATATTGCCTATTGATGCTGCCTTGTTGGCTAGAGATTAGATCATGGCGGGGATTTCTTTATTTACACTGTCCTGTTTTAATGGGATGACAGTAGGGTAAGTGTGATGTTTGGTGCACCCTAGTGCTAGAAGCGGTTTAAACCCCCAGTGGCCTTTGTTTAAGATTACCCCACCCCTCAAAACATGCTCAAAAATCAATTTTAGCAATATTTCAAATGTCAATAAATAAAACAAAAACATTTCCTACACATATCAGAGTCATGTCTGCACTCATAATGCTCTTGCATATCAAGAAATGCTAAATTTTACATACCTACTCCGACGTTTTAAAAAGTTATTCCATGATGATCACCCCGTGAGTCAAAATCAGCCATTTTACCTACTTTTTGGACGTTTTTGATAGGTTCATATTTTTCTATTTATCATAGCCTCCAAAAAAAACAAAGAATGCTTATTCCAATACACTAAAATAAACTTAGAAGTACTCAAAACTGAGAAAAACATCAAACTTATGCTTCAAAATTATTATAAATACCATCCATGGACCTAAAAGATGCTTAGTTGATTTCTTTCTGATTTACACCATGGACATCCATGCGAAACTGAGGAGTGCCCCCTTAAGGGAAAGTTTTCCTTTTAAAAAAAATTGAAACGCCCCTTTTTCCAATTCGCGAATTTATTCTGAACGTCTTGACATACGAATTATTGCGATTGTCCAAAGATTGGCCTAACAGCACTTTTTTAAGATAACACTGAAATAGCTTGTTTAACAGCTTTTTTGCAAACTTTTTTCTTTCGGTCTGGTTTTTTTTCATAGCATGAAAAAGGTCTGAAATGTGCAATCAAAAGTCATTTCCACTCTAAAAAGTTGCCTCCTATGGCCCGATTTATATCAAGCCGCTATATTATGCGAATTTTTTTTTTATTTTAACACTACATGACATAATGACGTCATGTGAAATGACGTCTCGCCACATGTTATTCTATGTTTAACGTCATCTTACTATGACATCAAATTAAAATAGCAACCAGTACTTAAACGGGACATTACCATTAGCAAACTGTCAATATAATGAAACAGTGTTAAGGCAAACCCAAGAATTACGCCAATGGTTAGTTCTTAAATGGCAAAAAGCCCACCTCAAACTTAAAAAATCCCACTAAAATTGCATCTACCAACCGCAAGACACATGGGATCTTGAGATATCGCAAGTTAGATATCTCACGATAAGTTGCGATAAATTTGAGAAATTGTAAGATATATCTCCATTTATTTTGAGATATTATATGACTCAAGACACATTGAAATATCTCAAGATAATTATCCCAAAACAATTTCAGAATCTCTCAAGACAGTTATCTCAAGATAAATTGAGATATGCATTGAGATATCTTGAGATTAATTGAGATATCTCAATATTTCAATATAAATTGAGATATCTCAAGACAAATTGTGATATCTCAACATGGAGTATCTCAGGATTAATTAGACATTTATTGAGATATCTCAAGTTACGATGCATCGCGGAATATTGCAATATATATATTTTACTGAGTTGTTCATAATCTGGGTTTTGTAGCAATGCGGGTTTGCCTTATTGACAAATTCCATTCTAACCGAAGTAATTCTCTTCGCAAACAAACCGAATGGTAACAAACAAAATATGTTGAAATACAGACAAAAAATCCTTCATTTGACTGTTTTAGTAAAAAAAGGTTGGACCCTTAAGGGCACTCCACAGTTTAATGTACATTTCTCAATCATCAAACCCATGACAAGCCCTTAGCCTGAATCCTTGAGCAAAAATAAATCACTTCATCGTTGTGTCATATATTTCTTAGAAGACAATAAAATTACCCATGTTTCCATAACAAATAAAAGTATCAAAAAGCATTTTCTGTACAACTTTAGTCCCATTTCTTTAAAATAACCCAACCCCTCAAAACATGCTTAAAAAGCAATTTTAGCAATATTTCAAATGTCAATAAATAAAAAAAACAATTCCTACGCATATCTGGGTCATGTCTGCACTCATAATGCTCTTGCATATCAGGAAATGCTAAATTGTACACAGCTACTCCGGCGTTTTAAAAAGTTATTCCATGCTGATCACCCCGTGAGTCAAAATCAGCCATTTTACCTAATTTTTGGACGTTTTTGATAGGTTCACATGTTTGTATTTATAGCCTCCAAAAACCCCAAAGAATGCATATTACAATACACCAAAATAAACTTAGAAGTAATCAAAACTGAAAAAAACATCAAACATGTGCTTCATAATTATTATAAATACCATCCATGGACCTAAAAGATGCTTAGTTGATTTCTTTCTGATTTACACCACGGACATTCATGCGAAACTAAGGAGTGTCCCCTGAAATGTCATTACTAGAATATCGCCAAAACTCAATTATGAAAGTTAAGATACTGAAAAGTTGAAAGTTTTTTGTTTTGTTTGTTTGTATGGTGTTACCATACATTCTTATAAAGGTACTTAAAATACACAAAATATATATTTCTCTATAGTAAGAATACAAATATCCTACTTTGTCTATTAAATTAATTGTATCTTACTAATACACAGTCATGGAACATTAATCATTATAATACGACTATATGTAAATACTTAGATAGCAACCAACTCAACCAATAGTATGAATGGTTTCTCTATAAATATCAAATAATGTTATGACTAAATAGTTACTTATATTATATGTGTTCATTATATATATCATATTCTGTTTAAAATATCATTTTTGGGTAGATGTGAAGCTGTGACGATGAGAAGCTGTGACAGCGGGGACACACTTGTCCCTGGTACCGCCACGGAAGCTGGATTGGTTCATATCAGTTGGATCTATGTTGGTTTAGACAACTTATCTGAATTTCTTTCTTTTTATTAGTCTTAATCTTCTTATTTGTGTATTTATTGACCCTTATATCACAATTTATATCGCGTATTCTCTTTATACTTTAGCTCACTTCTTCCTATACTAGCTTCTCTTAATTCTTTACTTTATCTTATGCTCCCATTCACAGCCGCGAAGCACAGGTCGTCTTCCGTTCAATGATTGTCAAACTTTGACTAATCAACGTACCCTAAATATGTAGATGCAGATATGCAATTATCTTTTCTTTTTTTCCTGTTTAGTCCCGAAGGTGGGACTGTCTTCAGTTTCTCAATCAAGAATTCTTCTCTTGTCCTTCTGTACGTAGTGATATTGTCATTTACTTTCTCTTTTATACAGATACGCAAGTCATCTACCGAATGCCCACTCAGGTTAAAGTGGTTAGCAACTGGTTTGTCTCTTGCAGCCTTGTTATCCTACATGTGCTCTCGAATCCGTATCCATAGCAATCGTTCCGTCTCCTTCACATTCTTCCCATGATAAATATATTAAATTTCTAGTGTCAAATGTCCCACCTTTTTTAACATTGAATGTTGTGCCGCCTGTCGATTGAACTTGATCGGTCTGTTGATAATGTTTGCAAATAGCGCATTTGTCTTTCCCACATGCGTAATTCAAATTCTTATCCTTTGCCCCCAATACTTTATTTAATTTTCCATGTATAAGTATATCTCCTAGGTTTCTGACACGTCTATATGAAACCAGAGGTGGTTCTTCAAATATCTGTTTCATTCTCTCGGATTTGTAAAGTAAATGCACGCGTGATCTCGAAATCTCAGAAATATCAGGGTGGTGGCATGAATAGGTAACAACCAAGGGAACTCTGCTTTTCTTGTGTGTATATTTTGTTTTATTTAATGCTGTATACCTGCTGATCCTGTCTACTTTACGTAATTCCTTCAAAATCAATGCCTTCTTACATCCTCTATTCATCAGGTTAGTCGTCAATTCTTGTTTTTGTTTTTCATAGTTTTTCTCTTGACTTCAAATTCTTTTAATAGGCAAACCGAGTCCATATGGTATAGCTGTTTTAGTGTGCTTTGGATGATCTGATTTTCATATGTACATAAAGGTATGGAACGCCATGACCGTCTTATGATGTTGCCGATTAATATATGCATTGCATTTCCCTTTATGTGTGATAGCTCTTTCATGATATGCAGTGGATTTTTAATTATATGTGGTAAATAAATCTTTATATGTGGTAGAAAAGTATTTATATGCACTAGATTAATCATTATATGCGATAGATAAGTCATTGTATGTGTAGATAAACCATTATATGCAGTCCAGTTATAATTTATGTAGTGCATTTATTACTATACGCAGTAATTTATCATATATATGAGGTACTTTGAGCATTATATGTGCTACATATAATAATATACCTAGTGGATATGTCTTTATATTCGGTGGTTTCAGGTCTCACAACACAGTACACTTTTACTATTTTGGCCTATATGAATAAAGTTTACTGGGCCATTTCGAACCTAAATTTTCTAAGCTAAAAGTCACTTATTTATGAAACACAGTCATTTGCCCACACAAAAAAGTACAAAATATGGTACGTTGACCAGGTTGGTGTTTTTTTAATTGGAGTGGTGGCATCCTTTGCACTATTTTGGGCTTTTATTCCAGAGTTTGTACCAGAATTCCTACACTGCTTCAACCCCCATAAAACTGTCATATTCTGGTGTCAGTGTCATCTAATAGCTGCACATCCAATTTCAGACTGTGTTCATCTCACCTGCAACAGCAATACATATATCTGTCAGCAATTATTAAAAATAATTAAAACCGAACAACACACTATTACTTTTTATGGCGTAAGTTTTAACCTACCGTGGCTTTCAAGGGAGCTAACTGTATAGTGAGACCTTCAATTGCATAATATTCGGTACAAACGGCTTTATACGTGGTGCATTTCTTAATGATATGCAGTGCTTTTTCTATTATATGCTATGGTTTTTTTCATTATGATGATGGGATCAATCGGAACACTCGTTTTTATCTCTACTGGCCGAAGGGATAACAATTTGTCTGTCGTGCGTCCGTCCGACGTCCGTCATCCGTTAACTTTTGCCTTGTGAACACTCTAGGGCCTTCATTATTAATCGGATTTTTACGAAACTTTGCCAGTGTCTTTATATCAATGAAAGCTCGGAAAAGTTCAAATACAACCAGATCGGATTAGTTTCACCGGATTTAGGGTCCTTGTGTTTTATCAAAGATTGTTAATAGTAGCGACACAGCCAAACAAGCTCT
The DNA here is from genome assembly GCA_037043455.1 of Cyrtodaria siliqua. Classification (NCBI taxonomy): domain Eukaryota; kingdom Metazoa; phylum Mollusca; class Bivalvia; order Adapedonta; family Hiatellidae; genus Cyrtodaria; species Cyrtodaria siliqua. The sequence continues at coordinate 127,796 of JAWPHD010004382.1, forward strand.
GTTATTGAGAGTTTTTAAAATCTTGGGAAAAGGTGAAAGAATTATCGAAATCGGATGATAAACGAAAAATATATGACCATTTAAAGGTTGTTCTAAAACGAATATGGGAGCAGCCATTTTTAGAACTATGACTTCATAATTCCATATTACCATATATGGAATATTGATAAATATCATTTAAAACGAAGAAAATCAAGGCAAATGAATGAGTTTTTTTACTGGTCATATAAAGCATTATTGCCATTACGTATGACATATGTTTCATACAGTTGCTGTCATTTTTTTTCCTATAAATCAGTAAATTTTAATATTTATAAATATTCCATATATGGTCATTTAGAACCGTGATGTCATAGCTCTCAAGATGGCCGCTTCCATATCCGTTTCAACAGAAACTTCAAATGGCCATATCTTCTTTGTTTATCATCCGATTTTGATAATTCTTTCACCCTTATTCAAGTATTTCAGAACTCTCAATAATAAAGACGGTTTGGCTGTGTCGCTACATTCCCTTTAATAAAAGCTCGGGTACGTTTGAAAACTAGCCAGATCAGATCAGTAACACCGAAGTTATGGCCCTAGATTTGCCGAAAAATGCCATATTATGTATTGTGAACACTCTAGCACCTTCAGTTATTATTTGATCTTTACCAAACTTGCAAAGATTGTTAATATCAATAAAAGCTCGGACAAGTTTGAAAACCAGCCAGATCGAAGCAGTAATACCGGAGTAATGGCCTTGATTTGCTAAAAAAAAAGCCATATTCTGCCTTGTGAACACTCTAGAACTTTCATTTATTATTTGATCTTGATCTTTACCAAACTTTACCAGGGTCTTTATATAAATAAATTCTCGGAAAAGTTTGAAAACCTGCCAGATCGTATTAGTTTCACCGGAGTTATGGCCCTTGATTTGCTGAAAAATGCCATGTTCTGCCCTGTGAACATTCTAGCACCTTCATTTATTATTTGACTTTTACCAAACAAGCATCGATTGTTAATATCAATGAAAGCTCTGAGAAGTTTGAAAACCAGCCAGAACAAATCAGTAACACTGTAGTTATGGCCCTTGATTTGCTGAAAAATGCCATATTCTGTCTTGTGAACAATGTAGCACCTTCATTTATTATTTGATATTTACCAAACTTGCATAAATTGTTAATATCAAAGACAACTCGGACAAGTTCAAAAACTAAGCGAGATCGGACAAGTAACACAAGAGTTGCTTTTTTGCGCTTGATTTAGTTAAAAGTGCTGTATTTTGCCTGGTTAAGAAGATAGGGCTTTCATTTTTCATCCGATCTTTGCCAAACTTTTCCAGGTTGCTAAAATCAATGACAGCTTGAACAAGTTCGACAACCAGCCAAATTGGATTATTAATACCAGTGTTATGGCCCTTGATTTAGTCAAAAATGCTGTATTTTGCCTTGTTAAGACAATAGGGACTTCATTTGGCCAGATGAAGGTTTGCAGGGATGATCAGTATCAAGCCTAATTGTGCATATTGTCACCGTGGTCAGGGTGAATTATTTGGGCAGAGTTATGGCCCTTTAAAGGTTTTAGTACACACGCTTCGTCTGGACTAGTTCTCCTGAACCCCTGGCCGAAATTCAACGAAACTTTGCAGGGATGATCAGTTCTAAGCCTAGTTGTGCATATCATCACCGTGTTCCGGCTGTCAGATTTTTGGCGGATAATGGTCCTTTATAATTTTTGAATACACAAACTTTGTCTGGACTAGTTCTCCAGAACTCCTGGCCGGATTTCAGCGAATCTTTGCAAAGTTGATTAGTATCAAGTCTAGTTGTGCATACCATTGCCGTGTTCTAGTTGAATGATGTTTGGCAGAGTTATGGCCCTTAATGGTTTTAATGTACAAACTTTGTCGAGATTAGTCTCTTCTGAACTCATGGCCCGATTTCAGCGAACCATTTCAGTACCAGGCCTAGTTGTGCATATCATCGCCGTATTATGTGGAATAATGTTTGGCACTTTGAAGGTTTTAGTACACAAACTTTGTCCGGACTACTTCTCCTGAACCCCTGGCCGGATTTCAACGAAACTTTGCAGGAATGATCAGTAAAAAGCTTAGATGCGCATATCAATGATGTCACGCTCCCCACCACAGGCTCAATTTAGCTATTAGAGCGAATACATGCCCTCTTGGGCCTCTTGTTTAATTCATGTTACGATTAAGATTGCTACACAGCGTTTAAATATAAACGACTGTAGACTGCTCCACTGCGCATGTCCATTTTTTCACTCAAACAAGCGACAGTCACAGGCCGATTTTTGAAACGGTAGCTGTGTGACGGCTGTAAAATGTCGCCCCCACTACAAATCAGTCGTGTTATTACTTACTGGTCCTTTGGGATCATCAAGCCCAAGCAGTGTGGCTTTAAAGTAGAAAATCAATTAAGCCGGTGCTTGGAGGCGTGAGAGGTGTTGCACTAACATTACATCTCAATAAAACCGAATCTGTTACTTTTAACTCTTGTTTGTGTTTGTTTCTTCCAAGGGATCCCATTTTTAGTATTTGTTGTTAATACGTAAAGCGGATTTCAACTGCGATCATGACCAAGCGTCTGATCTACGTTCTATAAAAAGATCTAGACGTTCGCAGCATTACTCGAATGTAAATCGAAGGCTTCCATATGGTTACGTCATCGCGCCTTAGATTCCCGCCAAAACAAATTAAAACTATCATCCAAATTTTGCAATTTCATTCAGCCGATTACTTCATCAATAGTTTATTTACATGAAAGCAGTGATAAAACCTTCATCTGCATTGTAAATAACAAACATCCAACGCAACGTATACATCAACACGTGTGTCTAACGGCCATATTGTTTACATAGCAACAGTGCACTATTTTCTGTGCCGTTGCCTTCCGGCAAACAAAATGTCAAGATTTTGAACATTCCGAAAGTCGATATACACACGAGGCGGGATCCCGAAGAATGACGGGATTGGCCGAGCGTTCACGATTGAGATCTAGAATGATGGGCTTTCCATATTCACTTCGCATGTCTCGTATATCAAACGCAAACATAATGCAGGTGTTTTTTGTTTTGTTTCTCAAATGGTGTTTAGGGTGTTGTTTTCGAAAATTTCCAGGGTGACTAGTGTGTTTGCCTTTTTGTGTTCCATGGGAGGTGGTTTTAAGAGGATTGGGGTGGGGGTAAGGAAGATGTTAATAGGAGGGGGTAAAGCATCGATTTCAGGGGAACGCCTTTTTCATGGTGTTTGTTACTGTTTTGTTTTTTGTTGTTGTTTAGCTTTTTTTAATCCGGTGAGAATGGAGTCGGAGTTCTGGGTGTGTGTGGGATAGGGATGTGTTTTTCCAAGAAAAAATGAAGGAGCTAAGAAAGGGATTTTCATACCATTAAGGCGGTATTTTGTAGATTTTCCACGTAGACTTTTCTATTTTTATTTTATTGTTTAATTCCTGTTTTGTACTCTGGCCTAAAAAAACACATTTCTCAGAGTCGGGTTAGGGTGGGTGCGTGAGTGTGTCGAGTATGGATATTATCTGCAGTACCCATTCCTGCCTAATTAGAAGTTCATTTACGTCTAATCCTCGGATTATGATCCGCCCACATCCGCCACCTGCTCTCTGGAGAATATACACAAAATGTCTAAAAACAAAAACTTTGTATAGTTTGTGCTCAAATAGCTAAGTGCCAAAGAAAGATACACTCGTAAAGAAATGCGTCAAAGAAAGGAGCGTAGCTACCTGTATGTAGAGCATGCAAAAGAAAATAAAACAACAACATAATTAAGAAGAAGTCCAAAATACAATAAAAATGAGGGGGCATGGGTATAAGGTAACGTATTTTCTTATTTAGTTTTCCATGAAATTTCAAAAATATCAGGCTAATTTATCAAGATGTCAAAGGCAAAATATACCTGTAATTTCTAGAGTGTATTGGGGCAATGATCATACAGTTTAAAAAATAAATAAATGGCGCAGTTCATCGAGTTTGGGGAGACGTTTGTAGGACTAAACAATTAGGCAAAACGTTATTCCAAGCGTTATTACACAATGTCTACTTTCGGAATATTTAAAAACAAAACCCTCCTCATCCTGCTCTATATATCTCTGAAAATATCCTTGTTACAAATCGTTGTAAAAATTATTGGAATAATTCTGTGCTTTTAAATTTTCTTGTACGCCATCTGTTGTTATTCACCCATAATCCTTGAAAATGAAAATTGTCGGGAATTCGGAAAGGTCTTGCTGCAAACCAGATATGAGTGAATGCATATCCCTTAAGTTTAGCAGAAATAACACTGATTTTCTTCATTTTGTTTACGGAAATGTTATAATATCTTTTAAATGTCGTAATTATTCTCATAATATTAATATGTTTTCATATTTTTTTACAAATCCTAGTCTTTCAGTGTTTAAATTTCATATTCAACACATTATTGTAGAATTTTGTACAATGTTTAGTGAAAAAATTGATCATTCAAAAGCGCTGTTTCAAAAGACTGCCCTTCCATTTAATGTCCATTTATCATTAAATTAATTTTACACGTTAGCTTAAAATGTTCATTTTTAAGACAATGCCTTTTCATCTACCATGCTTAAATTCTAAATCTGCACAGATATAACTGGTAATGTATGAGAAATTTCAAAGGTCTTCGACAAGTACTTAAAGAGAAACAGGCATTTAAAAAGTAACAATTAGCATAACTGAAAAAACTCAGGCGAAAATGCCTCTGTATGTATAAGTGATGTGTATTAAATGTTCCATAACTTTCGTCACACAAAAGATACAGCATTCATTTTACCATCAATGGAATGGTATTGAAACTCTCTTTCATTTGGTTTCAAAATCAACACTCACGATGAGCACACAATTGTTAAAACGCGTTAGTGACAGAACTTATTGAATGACCCTCGTATGCGTGTGTTTCAGCGAACATTTATCAGATATAAAATTCAGATTATCAGACAAAATAAAGTCAATTAATAGAACAATTCATTATTAATTATATCAGGTAAATATTAACACACAACACTTTGTAATGAAGTATCATAAACAAATGTTGTTTCGTGTCTTTGATATATATTATTAAAATGATCTTTAATATCAAAATTATCCCTTGTTTCTTCTAAAACAATATCCAATAGTGACTGGAAATAATTCAAGAACGGATGCGTGACATCGTTTTTGACGAAATTATCATCAAACATTTATTGGACGCATACAGATGCACCAACCTCATAAAACTCTGGACACGTAACAGCAACAGCAGTAGGCAGCAGTATTATTAGTAGACAGCAGTAGCATCAGCAGCAGTAGTAGCTATCAGCAGCAGCAGCAGCAGCAGCAGCAGCAGGCAGCAGTATGCATCATCAGTAGTAGGTGGCAGCAGCAACAGCAGCAGTAGTAGCAGCAGCATAAAGCAGCATCAGTAGCAGTAGTAGGTAGACAGCAGCAGCAGTAGGTATATAGCAGCAACAGGAGGCAGCAGCAGTAGCATCAGCATCAGCAGTAGTAGGCATCAGTAGGCATCAGCAGTAGTAGCAGTATCATTAGTAGTAGAAATATGGAAAAGAATGGAGGAAAGAACTGTGTTGGAGGAGGAGGAGGAGGAGGAGGAGGGGAGGAGGAGGAGGAGGAGCAGAACATTGACCTATGTCGAGGCACAACAAATTTCTTCTTCTTCATCAGTGACTTGTTGATACTAAAGTCGAACAGACATTGTAGCATTCACAGAACGCCGTCAACTAATGTTCCATTTTCGGAATCAGTGAAATAAATTCTGCTTCCAAATGATGATCGCGTGTTGAGTACGACCTACGTAATAATGCAACTATTCTACATCTATAAACCTACATAGTCCTACTAACTGTTAGAACGCAAACGATTATTTGATTGCGCTTTTCCAATCAGACTTGGCAACGTGGCGACGTGTTTCTGTTCTTAAAAAAACAACATCAAAAGCCCCATCTAAAACTTCAATCGCCAGAACTTGTTTATACATACTATTAGATGTCATGAATTGATGAAAATCAACCAAAAATAGAACAATGGGATATTTAATAAATATTAACGACTGAATCCAGGAGTATTCCTACAACAGGATTGGTTTGGTTAAATAATTGTATCTTAAAACATAATCCCGATTTCCATCAAGCTTTTCCGACACAACACATATTCCAATTCCAAAATAACCATTGCAATAATTATTTAATAAACCAAATCAAAATTCAAACGAAAAACGTACATTTTCTTCTCTTACTAAAAGGATCTTTTCAATATATACACGACGAGCTAATAAAGGGGACAATCCTGCGTTCTTTAGAACTTATTTTTTTAATCCACAAGGATGATAGATTCATTAAACCTCGAGCACCGTCTACATATACTATGACAATAATAGCAACTCATTCAAATTTCAATATATTCATGTATATAAGTTGGTATAAAGCATTTGGGTTACCGACTGAATGTGTGCGTTATATAGACTAAATGAAAAAAATTATGTTCGCTATATAATTTATATACTGTATACATAGTTCCACGTAATATTCTAGAGAAATTCCAAGATGTTTTGTTAAAAGGGTTGCATTTAGAGAAAAGACAAAATTGTGCTGTTGTAGACTTTTTATTCACTGGAGAGGATGAGGAGGAGCAGGAAGGAGGAGGGATGAGTTGGAGGAGGAGGAGAAGGAGGGAGGAGGAGGAGAGGTTTTTGCTTCTGCTGCCTACTGCTGCTTCTGCTGCTTCTTCCGCTGCTTGCTGCTGCTGCTGCTTCTGCTGCCTACTGCTGTCTACAGCTGCTGCTGCTCTCTACTTCTGCTGCTGCTGCCTACTGCTGCTGCTGTCTACCTACTACTGCTTCTGCTGACAACCGCTGCCGCTGCCTACTGCTGCTGCTATCTACCTGCTACTGCTGCTGCTACCTACTGCTGCTTCCGCTGCTGTCTACTAATTATGCCTACTGCTACTACCTACTACTGCCGTTGCTGCGACCTACTACTGTTGCTGATACTACTGTTGCTGATACTACTGCCGTCTACTGCTACTACTGTTGCCTACTGCTGTTGCTGCTACGTGTCCAGGATTTTAATTAGGTTGGCGCATCTGTATTCGCCCAATAAATGTTTGATGGTAATTCGTCAAAAACGATGGCACGCATCCATTCTTGAAATGTACAACATTGCTTTAACATACGAAAGTATCGTGTTTTCCTTCGACTTAATGAAGCTTCCAGAAAATATATATGATATACAGACGAGGCGGGATCCCAAAGAATGACGGGATTGGCCGAGCGTTCACGATTTTTTTTATAGAACATAGATCAGACGCTTGACCATGATTGTAGTTGGAATGCGCTTTACGTGAGTGATTTCTTTTTCGCTTGTTTGAGTGAAACGGGACATGCACAGTGAAGCAGTCTACTTAGATTTCCGATAAAATCGTAACATCTTAAACAATTGATCTCATCATCATAATGAAAAAAACACAGCATATAATAGAAACAGCACTGCATATCATAAGAAATGCACCACGTATAAAGACGTTTGTACCGGATATAATGCAACTGAAACCACCGAATATAAAGACGTATCCACCACGTATATTAAAATATGTACCACATATAAATCAACAGAAGCACTGCATATAAATACAAACCTACTTCATATAATGTTCAAAGGACCTCATATACTTAATAAACTACTGTATATAGTAATTTATACCACAATAGCCTAAATACACACTATGCATCGTGTAATATCCGAGGATATACGCAGCATATGTTAGTTATTGTGGTATAAATACAATAGAGCTAACGCTCGTGCATTATCTCCCCGTGCACGTGCAAAACGCATGCTCTATCCTATACAAATGCACTACATATAATGATAACTGGGCAACAAATAGTGGTGTAACTACTACATACAATGACTTATCTATCGCTTATAATGATTAATCTGCTGCGTATAAATACTTTTCTACCACATATTTGTTTTTATTTACCACATATAATTAAAAATGCACAGCATATCATGAAATATCTACCACATATAAAGGGAAATACACTGCATATATTTATCGGCAACATCATAAAACAGTCATGGCGTTCCATATAAAGGTGTTTGTATGTTTCTTTGCAGTAAAGGTCTGTTTCTAATTTTCAATCTTTAATTCTACCCATGTGTCCAAATACTCTATCTTTTCAAAACTATATCTTAGGGTTACTTTTGGATGAATGTTATTTGCATGTTGTAGAAATTCTTCCAGCTTTTCACGACCCTTTGTCCTTATTCCAGTGCCATCATCTATAAATCGTTTATAAAGTAATGGATTTTCTGGAAACTCTAGCAGGCTCTTGTCCCATTTTCGCATATATATATACAGGCATAATTTTCCTAGCCTTGATCCAATCATGGTCCCATCAACTAGGATAAAAGTATTGCCATTAAACGCAAAGTTATTGTTTTCTAATACCACCTTAGTCATCTCAAGTCCCTGTTCATCTGGAATGCGTTTTGTTGTTCTGCTACTCAGTGCTTCGCGACACTTCGTATATAGATATAACCTATATATACTGTACAGATATAACCGACCTATACTGTACAGATATGACCGACCCATATTGAACTGATATAACCGACCCATGCCTTACTAATAAAACCGAACCCATTAGATGATTTTGCCAGTATGAATCATCAACCAGTGTATTGTAGAATTATTGTAATTCAATTTTCTCATTTATTTTTTAATGCTGTTTGTCATAATCTACTTTGGCCAATATTCATACAAATGGATGACACCTTAAAAACTTCATCTGCGATAACACCTCTCGGCAAATCCTGATATTTTAATAGGCGGCGCATGTGTTATCATAGACATAAAGGGTTTTACAAGCTGAATATCAAGTGAGCTAAAAAAAATGTTCTTTTCTAAAATGGGCTGAGCAGATTTGGCCCAGCACGTTTAACTCAATTATATACAGAATACGTGCTTATGTGCCGTTAAACAACAAATCAATTTCATTCGAAAACTGATTTTCAAAAAATCCATTGACATAATCAATCTGTAAATTCCTCTCAATTGGTATAAGTAATAGATAGAGTCTGGTCTCAGCGAGTTGGTTTATTTAAAAACCGAGATGGGCGTAGCCCATCGAGGTGTTTAAATAACCGACCAGCTGAAACAGACTCTATCATTTTTGTAGCATGGTGTACTTAGTAACACTGTGACGTCATAGTGACCGTACTCTAAATTCCAATATCCGGTAGTTGTAGTACGGCATAGCCACGCCCATTTAGTTACCCCAAATTAAACGATTTAATGCTCTGCATTCATCAAAGGGAGTGTCACCGACCATGCTACAAAAACATGTTATTCAGTAGCGTTTCCTTGTGTCCTTTTAGACAAATTGTATTTTTATATGGATCTAGTTTTTTCATTAATGATTGTTACTTGCCTAACCAGTTCTTATTATAAACTTGATATTTCAAATTATATTTGTTCTAAATTTAGCCTCATATTGCTTTTTAAACTAATTGTTATGCTAAAGGAGTTATCATCAACGAATAATGAATGGGCATGATATGCTCTTGAATATTGAAATTGATTCATACATCAGCAGGAACGCCAACGGGCAACGAATGAGAATAAATCAAAAACAAATATTGTACTAAAATCGAAAACAAATGACTTTCGGCGAAAATGAAACTAACTATAAATGATTAATGTTTATTATTTCCGAACATTCACATGTCACTAATTATGTTATTTCCAACTCTTACTGGAATGTAAAAGTCAATAAATGTTCCAGTTTTTAGTAATTGAGCTCCTAACACTGCTTTTAGATGTTGTGTCACGGCAAGAATTAAATAACTACATGTGAACGCAAGAATACAAGTCGAACATGTAACATTCAACGAACACAGTAACCACAAAACAATACAATAGGATTATTACTATAGTAACTTGTTCTGGAAGTTTCATCACCTGCCAGATCAAGTTACTATAGTAATGATCCTTTTATTATATACCTCTTTACATATCATTAAAATAGAATGCATGTATAATAAAAACAAATTAAAACAAAATTGTATTAAGTCAAATTAACTGAAAACCACCAACTGGAAAGACATGAAAACATGTACATTACACGTGCATGAAAACATGTACATTACATTCCAACAACTACACATGTGTTCATTACACATGGGTAAACAATTCAAATTCTGGTGAATTTACCAACTGACATAATGCTAAATTAATTAATTTACCCACAATGTTTACAAATGCACAAACAAACATTCTGTAATTTCATGTTAAAACATCCATTGTTCTTAATAGATTACTAGCTGGGCAATCCCCAACATTCTAATCTGACAGTTGTGTATTGGAAAATCCAAAATCTATTTTTAGTAGTATAGTGATATAGATTCAGAAAGGAAAGGATTTTGTATTCTAAATAAATTTTGTTTAATGAAATCTGTTTCAAATTTAAATATATTATTAATAATCGGAGAGAAAAATGTTCATGAGATGACTATGTTTATTTTCGGTCTGAGATATTCGACGGAACCATGTTATTTTTAGAGCTAGTACGAACTTTTGCACTTCTACCATTCTAAGACCTCCATATTTATAATCTTGAATAATGGTAGTTCTTTTTATTTTGTCCCTCAAATTATTCCATTTTTGTTTTTGTAAAATAGTGTTTGTATTAATTTGATTTCATCTACTGAAGGATTTGATAATCCAGTAATTAAATGGTTGAGTTTTGAGAGGGCCAACATTTTTAAAACAACAATTTTACCAATAGGAGTGAGTATCCTTTCAGACCAAACAGCAAGTAATTTTTTTGATTTCTTCAATTTTGGACTCATAATTAATATTTACCAATGAGTTTAAGTCTGTTGTAAATATCACACCTAAAACAGTAAAAATACCATTTTCCCAACAAAGATTGTACTCAGGACATAGTTTGACGTTACTTTTTATTCTTGATCTAAACCATATATGTGACTTTTGTTTTGTCTGTATTGATATTAAGGCCGGAGATTCTTGCATAGAATTTTAATGTTAATATGGAGTTATACAATGATTCTTTGGAGCCATCTAGAGTCAAACTTGTGTCATCAGCATATAGTGATACTTAATATTCTTTGTCATCAATGTTAATACCTTTGATATTTGGATTACTTCTTAGTAATATTGCTAATACTTCGGCGCAGAGAATGAACAGGTATGGTGACAGTGAGTCGCCCTGACGACAGCCTCTCTGTAAATAGAACCATTCCGACATGTGCCCATTTACAATAACACAAGATTCGGTATTTAGATAAAACAAGTTTTATCCAACTTATAGCTGAAGGCCAAAAATTAAAAAATTGTAAAATTGTTTACATAAAAGACCATGATACTCTGTCAAATCCAGTGGCAATGTCAATCAAGAGCAGAAGTCCTGGAATACGATATTTTTCAGCGTAAAATAAAATGTCATACAGTTGTCTTATATTTACCCACATAAATCTACCTGGTAAGAAACCAGTTTGATCTTCATGAATAATAAAGACCAGATCATGTTTTAGTCTGAAAGCTATGGATGATGAAGCTAGTTTATATGATACATTTAATAAAGAAATAGGTCTCCAGTGTTTTAGATATAACTTATCTGTATTGCCTTTAGGAATGCATGTTATTACACCTTGTCTTTGTGTAATAGAGAGTTCACCCCTTAAGTAAGCATAATTTATTGATCTAACTGAAACGTGCACAATATATCTCGAGACGAATTTATAAAACTCAACTGTAAATCCGTCGTTACCGGGACTCGTGTTATTCGACATCCTTTTAAGACATTGGAGCGTATCTTTATATATAATTGCTCCTTCTATGGACTGTTTTAAGGGTTCCTTTAATTTTGGTATATTGGCATTTTTTAAAACTTCGTTCAAGTTGATATCTTCTGTTTCTTTAGCTTCATATAATTGGATTCAGATGGGAAATGGTTGGCAAATTGAGGTATTAGATGCACACTAAATAAATCGAATAAAATACAAGCCTTTGCGATGTAGCTCTTATTTAAATTTACCGAAAGAACCTGCTAATGCTAAAAAAGGACTAATAAATATAAAAAATGAAGATAACGAGTGCTTTAGATGGTGCCACCTAGCTTCTACGTTTCCTGTTAAAAAGATCTTCAAAGAATAACAAAGTACAAAAACCATATTGGTGATCTTGATATCAAGGGAATAACATTTCCTGTTACTATCAAACAAATCCCAAAAATAGAAAAACAAAACAACATTTGTTTTAACATATTTGGATATGAAAATAATCAAGTATACCCTTTGTACATATCAAGAAATAAAGCAGAGGAAACATGTGATATGCTTTTGATCACCGAAAAAGAAAAAATCATTATGTATGGATAAAAGATTTTAACAGGTTAATGTATAATGAAACAGTACATACAAACAATGGTTTTGCAGAAGATGCTTGCAGTGCTTTAAATTAGAAAGGGCGCTAAAAACATAAGCCTGTTTGTCTTTCACTTAATGGAAAACAAGTTGTAGAGATGCCAAACAAAAATGAAAAAGTTAAGTTTAAAAACTATGACAGGCAACTAATGGTTCCGTTTGTTATAGCTGATTTTGAAGCAGTAACTGAAAGTATTTCTTTAGCACCAAATAATCCTAAAAAAATAAGGCACGGAAGCATACCAGCAACATACTGATTGTGGCTATGGATATAATGTTGTTTGTTATTATGATGATCAATATTCAAAGCCAGTTGTAACGTATAGAGGACCAAATGCTGTTTACAAGTTTTTAGAAAAAAATGATAGAAGAAGAAAAGTGGTGTAAGAAAGACTTAAGAAAGACTTGTTGATGTCGCCGGAAGAAGAAGCTAAATTCCAAAAATCTAAACCATGTCATATTTGTAGTAATGGTTTTTCCATAACTCTTAAAAATGATGACCCAAGTCGTACATTAGAATATGAAAACTCTGTTAGAAAAGTTAGAGACCATTGTCATATAACTAAAAAGTATAGAGGAAGCACTCATAACATATGTAATGTTAATTTCAGACGAGCTACAAAAATACCTGTTGTGTTTCATAACTTGAGAGAATATGATTCTCACTTCATAATGCAACACATCGGAAAGTTTAAAAAAAACATAAATGTTATACCAAATAATACGGGCTATTACTCCAATAATAGCCAGAGTTATTTGGAGGCAGCACCCACGGTTTTGTTAGCTTGCTCTGCAATTGTAATATTCGTTTAATTGCGCATGCGCAATCTAGTTTCTGCCTTTCCCGTCCAGAACTTAATGACAGCGGTATGTAATTGTGTTCATGTTATGTTAAATAATGGTTTTTTCTCCCTTTCCTTTGGGTCAATTTTTTTATTTGTTTGCAATAGCATTATGAGCTTCTGTTAATAAGTATTTCGCCATAATTTCTATTCCAGATGCTTTCAAATTAATCAGAATTTTGATGATTTGTGTTTCGTCTGGATGCTTTGTCTCGTAACGTCAGCATAATTATACAGCTTATATTGCCGTTAACATGGATTTATATGTACACATAATTCCATGCCGTTAATTAGGATAATTTCTGAATTTAAACTGGCGTGCTCATATCAGGGAGTACGTAGAGAGTTTGTAATGCATGTTAACTTTGTAATTAATTTCGATAACCCTTTCTTTCCTTGCAAGTAAGCGTGTGAAGTACAGAGGTTCCCGCATGTATAATGTATAATTTGCAGGCGACCCAATTCGACGCATTCCACCAGTGCACACTTGACTCAGCTGTCGTTATTGGACACTTGCCAGAAATCCGCTCACATTGTAACACTTATTGCGAATTAATGGCTTGAATTTTACATACGCTATTGTTTCAGAAATGGCACAGTATTAAATTGCATTAGCAGTTCACACACTTGCCAGAACAGACTCGGACAAATGTAAGGTGCTTGTTTCATAAACAACAACAATATTAATATCTCGCATCAGCTTGCAGAGTTGTATAGGATTTCTCAAATAAATAAATAATTTACATAAATAAATAAATAAATAAATAATCAATAAATAAATAAATACATCATTAAATCAAATAAATAAAATTATAATAATAATATTAGTAATAATAACAATAGTGAATAATAACACCAGCTTCAAGAACAATAGTGTTAGTATCAGCAATCATAATAATAATAATTATGATTATAATAACAATACTAGCATAACTAAAAGGGAGATTTACATTTCATTACATAAAACTATATAAGCTTCGCAACTGGTTAGTGACTTTCGTTTTATTCTGTTTCATGAATCGAGCCGGCTAAGTGGTAGTGTCAATCCAAGCAGGAAGGTGACTCTGGGACTGGGCTTGCTGTATGGAGAATGTGACGGCGGTTCACAAGCTAAATAGCAGTGTGACGTGCTGCATCTGCCGATATACATCAGCACTCAATAAAACAGCTAAGGTAATGGGGTGGAAAGCTAGTGTGCGCATGTGTTTCACAGGGTCCGCAATTATTTCTGCAAATCTAATTCTTGACTGTATGGCCCGCATTGTAACCTTGGTTCTCATGTATTGAAAATCGGCACCACTCCCATTCATACGTATGTTCTAGTACGATATTTAATTTGTTTCCTGTCCATATACGATGTCATCGTTCTAAAAGAGGAGTTTAGTACTGGTTCCTTCCCTGGCACAAAATACTTATTCAATCAGCGGATCTTCTTATTAAGCCACTACAACATACGTTAACATGGTAGAGGCGTCTTATTAGCTACTTCATGAGTAGCATTTTTCCAATTTAGCCGGTTGCCGTAGTTAGGAAATTGGAATGTGATTAGAGTCTGATACCCCTCATGGAAACACTTGATTATTTTATGGACGCATGCATTTCAATTTGAGGGATAGCCCCTTAACATTCAAATTGATGCCAGTACGTGTAGCGTGTTCTACTAACATGTTTGGCCATCTAGGGTTCCTACTGCGGACAGCAAGTCCGTCGGTTCTATTACGGAGTTTCGTTGGTTTTCGGTGCCATATACCCCGTAAAGGTCGCGTTATCGTCATGGACTGTTAACGGATCATTTATGATAGTCGAGGGCTGTGGCTGCTGTTTGTTTTTTTTTTGTGTTTTTTTGTGTTTTTTTTGCAATACTTGTCTTTTCCTTCCGTCACCCTTTAGTCGTAAAGGCATTCCTGTTCGGTCTAGTATCACAACTTTTACGACGGTTCAGGTAGTGATAGCAGTGTCAGTAGGAGTCTCTGAGCCTAGCAACAGAGTAATGATTTTCCGTATTGGTACTGAAGCACTGGTCAAAGTGATGTCTATTAGGCATCCACGCCTTTCCGTCTTATTCATCTGGGTTAGGCAAGCCAATTTTATCATCCACACGTACTTTTATGGCCAATTTAGACAGCCCTACGCATGCTGTTTATTTTGCCTCCCTGCACGTGATTATTTAATAATTGGTTAACCGTCACTTTAATATAGACAGACATTCGAACTGTCAGTCATTTTCAGGGTGGCAGACATTTAGGTCAAAGTTAGTAATAATCAGGCACCCATGTTTTATTGTCTTATTTATCTCATTTATCAATCACACGTCATTCTCTGGCCAATACTATTTCACGAAACCCTTTGGGCACAGCTTTGAGACATACGAGCTCTGGGTGTTCAGGCGGTGGTACTATAAACCTTATAACTACACTAATCCCCCTCCCACCTCCACCATGCCGAGTCATTTCTTGTTTTAGCACGGCATCCCATCGCGAAGTCTCACGATTTCCGATCGCATCTCTATACGTTCAGATGACAGCCTCTTACTTTGTAGGTATGCGTGGTTTTCAATCATTTAGACAGCCTTACTCATGCGGTATTTGGATCCCCTGCACTTTAGCAAATAGTGGGATAACCGTCAAGTAAACACTGGTTTTAAAACTTTTAATACAGCCTTTGAACAGGTTTGTAAGGCGGATCAGAGTGGCAGAATTTCAATTGTCACCTTCTAATTTTAAACACTGACATAGTTTCATCCGTACTGAAGAGTCTTGTCTCTGCTAATCTTGAATATATGTAGGTCAGTTTAGTTATTCGCAGGATTCTCATGAGGTTGTTACCGGAAGCGAAGATGACCTAGTTCAGCGTGGTTAGAGGTGAGCGTGTCGCCACTTCGTCCTCGAGAAGGATTTACGGCTCCCAGTAGTCCAGGGGGAACGAACCCGAGGGTTCGACGCATTGGGTTTACAGTCATGTTGACTCAGATATGGTTATATGTGCTTGGGCGATTCGCAAGCACAGTTGGGGGATGACTGAAGTCAATCCAACACTTTCTATTAATTTGTTGGTTCTTTGTGAGGACTATGACTTCATTTAAAAGTTGGTTGTGCACAGTCAGACACGTGGTTGCAACGTTGTTGAACTTCGTAATAAGCGAGGTACCAGTTGTTAAGTAGGCCTTTTGTTCACGACGTTCAATGACATTATAATTATCAGGAGGTTACGGCGTTTACACGTCCATGTTGGGAAACCAACTCCTCACTCCTGCATAAATGGCGTCAGTACCAGATATGTTCTTTCGCAAGTTATATAACGCACATTATTTTGTATTGTGGCAGGGCGCGGCTCACGTATGATTCATACTGTACTGTATGCGCGTTACATAATCGTACAATGATTTATCCAATTTCCTTTGGCTGTGAGGGATTCGCTTTTGCCAAAATTATTTTCTTTTGGCGGTGGCATCATCAAAATGTAATTCTGATTGCTGCTATGTGGCATTATCATAATTTCATTTTGATCGCTGCCATATGGCCGTCAGCGAATCCTTCAATTCAGTGAAATCAAAGTTAATGACAATTAACAATTATATAATTAGTAAATTTCAATGTAATACTGACCACTGTTTCCCAGGGTCGGGATTACAGCATGAAATATTAAGCCTTTTGGGGCTTATTGTTGGTGCATCATGCCTAGTTCGGTCGTGCACATTATTGTAATCTTTAGAAAAGAAATAACTTTCAAGTGACTAAATGAAGAAACATTTTACTTTAGAATTAGAGTTTTGAATAAACATTTTATTTAAGCCTGTTGGGGCTTCACTAAGGGTATAAGGCTGTTGTACCATGCCCTCTTTTGTTTAAGCCTATCGGGGCTTCATATTTTGTTTAAGCCTAGTGGGGCTTCATTAAGGGTATCAGGCTTATGGGCCATGCCCTCTTTTGTGAATCATGTTAAGGGCTGCCATTATATATGTATGTGTTGCCGGCAGCCCGCTATTTGGAGCCGCGCCCAATATTTGCCAAAACTATTTAATATACGATGAAACCTTTTAATAAAGGATAATATTTTCTTGTGTGTTTGTCAAGTTGGTGCCTTCCTAATAATACGGGCTATTACTCCAATAATAGCCAGAGTTATTTGGAGGCAGCACCCACGGTTTTGTTAGCTTGCTCTGCAATTGTAATATTCGTTTAATTGCGCATGCGCAATCTAGTTTCTGCCTTTCCCGTCCAGAACTTAATGACAGCGGTATGTAATTTTGTTCATGTTATGTTAAATAATGATTTTTTCCCCACCCTCCACACCCTTTCTTTTCATCGTTATGTAGTTCTTTGTCATACTCGTTATTAAGTTGATACATTACTTTTTGACATATTTCATCTGTTTCGTTTTTATTTAGGCCAAAATTGTAAATCCCCCGTTAGGAAAAAAGATGCTGCTGTTGTCTGCATATCATTTCGGGCACATCCTCGGTACAGAACTAGTGTGGCTACGAAAGCAGAACGATATACCAGAGGATCCGTAATTGGTGCAGCTCCAGAAGCGGAACGATACAACCGACGACGGTGCCGGTGCGGGTCGGCAGCAGAATGGTATAGCAGATGATAGACAATCGGTGCGACTCCAGAAGCAAAACGATATACCAGAAGATCGGTGCGGCTCCAGAAGAATAGCCGTCTGCGAAATTTTCAATTTAGTGAAATAACGTTTAATGACAATTAACAATTTTACAATTAGTTCAATGTAAATACTGACCTCTGTTCCCCAGGGTCGGTATTACAGCACGAACTATTAAGGCCGTCAGCGAATCCTTCAATTCAGTGAAATCAAAGTTAATGACAATTAACAATTATATAATTAGTAAATTTCAATGTAATACTGACCACTGTTTCCCAGGGTCGGGATTACAGCATGAAATATTAAGCCTTTTGGGGCTTATTGTTGGTGCATCATGCCTAGTTCGGTCGTGCACATTATTGTTATCTTTAGAAAAGAAATAACTTTCAAGTGATTAAATGAAGAAACATTTTACTTTAGAATTAGAGTTTTGAATAAACATTTTATTTAGGCCTGTTGGGGCTTCACTAAGGGTATAAGGCTGTTGTACCATGCCCTCTTTTGTTTAAGCCTATCGGGGCTTCATATTTTGTTTAAGCCTACTGGGGCTTCATTAAGGTTATCAGGCTTATGGGCCATGCCCTCTTTTGTGAATCATGTTAAGGGCTGCCATTATATATGTATGTGTTGCCGGCAGCCCGCTATTTGGAGCCGCGCCCAATATTTGCCAAAACTATTACATGGAAAAGTACATGACTTTTATGTTAGGACAAAGAAGGATAAAAATATCGGACAGGGATAGCAGCATTCAAGGACGACAGTCAACCACAAAACACAAAAACAAACATGCAAACAGACAGTAATACCATTCTGTGAAAAGCGAAATAAGGGCCAATAAGTATTTATTAGAGATACGAAATAGAATCTTATCAAAGATCCATAAGAAATAATATAAGTAAACTTACGGACTGTTGAAAGAGGTCCAAAACTCACGTCAGTGTCTACTGCAAGATAATGAGGAAAGTTAAGGAAAACCCTAATAAAATGGGCCAAAATGTCGATGAGCACAAAACCTTCAACGCGGTATATGAAACACACGTGTTTAAGGAAAACTGGATCACTGAATGTCATACAATCCCTGTAGGATGTAAAAATAACAATATTGATTGGATGTACGGGGAGACTTTTTACGGTCGCCACACGGCACAAACAACACAATTGTGCATATAAAGAAGGATAAAAATATCGGAAAAAGTTTGGTGTTTATTGACAGTTTCCAGTTTATGTCTCAATCATTAGAAAATTTAGTAAAAAACATCTCTTCGTTTCAATACACCTCTCAGGAATACTCTGGCGACAAGCTAGAATTAATAAAAAGAAAAGGTGTTTATCCTTATGATTACATGAACAGTTTTGAACGTTTTAAAGAAACTAAATTACCTGGCAAAGATAGATTTTATTCTCAGTTAAATGATGAACACATTTCAGATGCAGATTATGATCATACTAAAAAAATATGGAAAACATTTACGATTAAAAATATGGGAGAATATCATGATCTGTATCTTAAGACTGATGTGCTGCTGCTTGCAGACGTTTTATAAAACTTTAGAAAAATGTGTTTTGAGTATTACAAATTAGATCCTTGCCATGACTTCAGTAGTCCTGGTTAAGCCTGGGATGCATGATTTAAGATGACTGGTATCCAACTTGATTTAATAACTGATATTGATCAATATTTGTTTGTGGAAAAAGGATTAAGAGGTGGTACGAGTTATATTGCAAATAGATATTCACAGGCTAACAATAAATATATGAAAAATATGCCAAGAAAAAAGAAAACAAGTACATAATATATCTTGATGCTAATAACTTGTATGGGTGGGCCATGTGCCAACCGTTGCCTACTGGCAACTTCAAGTGGGTTGATAAGTTTGAAAAAGGAAAATCAAATAACATTATTGAGTCTGATATTGAGTATCCCAAAAAACTGCATGACTCGCATAATGGTTATCATCTTGCCCCGGAAAGTCTAAATATCAAAGATGAGTGGTTGTCAGACTATTGTAAAAATTTAAAACATAAGTTTAAATTGGGATCTTGCAATGTTAATAAACATGTCACGACATTGAAAAAAAAATTATGTTGTGCATTACAGAAACTTAGAATTGTATAAAATGCTTGGATTAAAGGTAACAAAAATACACCGCATACTACAGTTTGACGAATCAGAGCGGTTAAAGACATACATAGCCTTTAATACTACCAAGAGAACGGCTGGTAAAAATGCTTTTGAAAAGGATTTCTTCAAACTAAGAAACAATTCAGTTTTTGGTAAAACTATGGAAAATTAGAGAAAAAGAATTAATGTTAAATTACCTCACGACGAGGAGGTTCTCTTAAAATAAGCACCAAGACCTTCTTTTATTTCTTGTAAAATGTTTAATAAAAATGTATTTGCTATAAACAGAATAAAAGAAAGACTAGTTTTGAATCGTTCTTGTTATGTTATGTTGTATATGTGTATTTTAGACTTGTCAAAATATCTAATGTATGATTTCCATTTCACTATATCAAAAATAAATAAGTTATTATTTATTGATACCGATTCCTTGTATTATGAAATAAAAACAAAAGATGTGTATGCAGACTTTTACAAGGATAAAGAACTTTTTGATAATTGTGATTATGATGCAAAAAGTAAGTTTCATTTTAATGATAATAAAAAGGTTATCGGTAAGATGAAAGATGAAACTTGTGGAATACCCATTGTTGAATTTGTTGGGTTGCGAAGTAAGTTATATTCATCCATATAAGATAATGAGACTGGTACAAAAACATGTAAGGGTGTTAAAAAGTGTGTTGTTAAAAACAAATAGCACACGATGACAAAGATATTTTGTTTAAAGCAACAGAAAGTCACAATGAGATGAAAGTTATTAGATCGCAAAAGCATAACATAAGCAGCTATGTAATAAATAAGAAAAGTTTGTCAGCTTATGATGATAAAAGATACATACTAGACAATGATCAAGATACATTGGCCTATAAATAAATTCCATGATATGCACAGCGATGATGAAGACTACTGTCCGGTTCCGTCTGACTTTGTTTAATGAATTGCAAATGTTATTAGTTGAATAGTATGAGAGAAATATTCTGTTATTAAAATGACAAACTGGATTGATAAGTAGTATAGAAAGGAGGGTGTGTGTGAGGAGGGGGTGGGTGGGGGTGGGGGGGGTTCAGCGCTAGTTTCCTAGAGTGGGTTTGCTCAAGCAACTTATAATATGTGTCAGTGCTTTTGGCTCAAGTATGCTATCATTTATTTTTTTGTAAATGATGGTGTACTTAAGTTAACAACCATGGCTGACAGTTTACAGTTGCTTGGGTTTGAAGCCCGCTATGGGAAACTGCGCTGGAACCCTCCTTGCTATACGACTTCTGTTTTATAGATACGTTATGATTAGTCCCTATATGAAATATCAATATTACATTTGAAAATATTTAATATTAATATAATAAAATATGTATTACATATAATAATATACATATCAGACAACTGAGAGGGAAATCATGTTGATGGAATATGATATGATAGAACACAAATATGACACTGTACGTTAACACCGCTTACATCTTCTCTCATCTCTACCGCAGAGGTCAACACTTGCATCTGACAGATGTATTCCTCCGATGGCTATACATTATTATGCTAAATATGATTTAACGATATTAATGTGTATATGGCAATCAATAAAATAAATTCCATGTAACAATTTATTGTTTATTCCTGATCCATTTCAGGTGGATGAATTAAATCGGGATCCAACGAATATAATACAATTATTTGCTTACGACATATTGATTCATTTGACTAATCTGGAACGGTATAGGAATTGGCACCACTCTTCTGACATCCAGTATGTTGGAAGATTAAATAATATATAACACAGAACTGTTCAATTTACCGTTCAGTAATTTATACGTTTTTTTCTGGTCCCATAGGAGTAGAGTCGTATATTGCATGTCAAAGGTCATCAAAAGCTTCATTCCATTATTCATCATACTAGATGTGTAAAATTTAGTGATACATACGACAGAATATGCAGCAAACGCAGAACTTTTTTCTTTAAAACGGAAAATTAACAAGTTTCAAGTTATGAAACTTATGAAAACTCTGGGATTAATTTGTTTTGGTCTATAAAAAATTCAGGAGACGTTCTTGATAACATTTTCAATAAACGTCAAGTTTCATCTATAAGCACTTATGATTTCTCTACACTATATACAACTTTACCAAATCATATTATCAAAGACAAGCTAATTTCTCTTATTCAAAAAACAATCGCTAAAGAAAATACTACATGTTTGGCCTGTAATAATATTAAAGCGTTTTTACTAACGGCAATTTAGACAATTATACTATGTGGACTTGCTATGAAGTTTGTGAAGCACTCATCTTCCTATTAGATAATATTTTCCTCAGGTATGGAACCACCGTTTATAGACAAATTGTTGGTATCTCTATGGGTACGAACTGTGCACCACTTGTCGCAGATTTGTTTTTATTTTGCTATGAAAGAGATTTCATGTTGAGTCGTTCACCAGATGCCCAGGCAGATGTTATTGAAGCATTTAATGACACCTCTCGGTATCTGGATGACATATTGAACATTGACAACCCTTTCTTTCCAAATATGGTAAATAATATTTATCCTAAAGAATTTCAGCTTAACAAAGCTAATATGTCTGATAATAACGCTTCTTTTCTTGATTTAGATCTCTCGACTGAAAATGGTGAAATAATTAGCAAAATCTATGACAAGAGAGATGATTTTAATTTTGACATTGTTATTATCCCCCACTTGGATGAGGATGTTACCCGAGCCACTTCTTGAAATATCTATTGTATTGTTGCCATTATAAAACATCAAATAATAATCAAATTATATGTTTTCACCTTAAAATTGATGAACACGTTTTAAATGACGTGGCAGATGTAACAAGTGTTCATACTCTTTAAGGGAATATTAACGAAAAAGAAAAGTTTCCGTGGTCGGTCTTGGGTTGTCCCCATATTAAATTATCAAAAAGTGTTGCTCTTCTTTTAACGTAATAGGTAATTTATTACCCAAACGATCATCAACATCTATTTAATGTTATGCGAGCTGACGTTTTGTCATCTGCTATGACTAACGCAATGGCATCGGAACACCGAGTTTGTATCGAACTTTGAAATACTTTAAATTGACTTTGTTATGCCTGCATATATAACAATTCCGTTAACCTTAGAAATACATTTGTTTGTTTGTATGGGAATACATAATCAGTGAGTTTGTGTTATTAGCCACTATCCTTCAAGGAGAAAAATGATCAATTAGACCCACAGCATCCATAACTAATAAGTAATAACATGTAAGTTATAACAAATAAGTAATAACTAATAAATCATAACTAATAAGTCATAACTAATTAGTCCCTCCAGAGCTTCACCCGTACGTGAAGAACATAAAACATTCTAAGTGAATACGTCTTTGAAAATATAAGATAGATTGTCAGTATGCTAAACAAACATATAGTAAATAACTTATCAACGATAAGCAATTAAAATATCGCTTCTGGTTGGCTGATACGGTAGCACCTTCTATCCAAGATGTACGGATCGGCAGAAAGCCAATACATTAACAAATATAAAAAAAAGAAAAGGGAAACGTCATCATTTTGACGAACTAAATGCGGATGGCCAAAAATACTATTATTAATACTAATATTATTTACAATTATACAAAAACAAATTGTATTTACAACCAAGTGTCGAAGATGATCAAGAGTAATGTGTGCCTCATGCAGTTTTGATGCCATCGTTGAAGTTTTGTGAACATTAGCAATACAGTTCATCATAGTTCTGGAGTGTCAGCATCATAGGTTTATTGATATTTGCAGCTATCCACGACGTTTTGTTGTAAACCTTCGCCTCTCACCGATGCAGTTTCGATCCCACTGGGAGCTCGGCTTGTAAGTGAGAAGGTGTCGATTCTTACCGAAGGGAGGTGTACAGTACTGGTTCTATCCAGGAAAAGTGTGCGTCCACCACAAACAATCGACCGTCATATATAACCTTGCATGTGTTGAAAATGACGTAAAACACCATATATACAAACAAACAAACAAACAAACAAACAAACAAACGTCATAAGTCTATGGAGCGTATGTGATAGGAAGTGAAATACGCACAGCCAAAACGTCATGACGACGACGTCATAGCAACGACGTCAAACAATCCAGTTGTATCGCATTCTCGAAACAACATCAACATGGAAGATACATGCGAAAACGTTTACAAACCGTTGTTTATTCCGATATAATTACAAACTGCGAACAATACACATATTTACTGCATTCTGATTGGTCAGTCATTCTTAAAAGTGTCCTGTTATTTCTCAATAACACGTCAAAATAAAATAGTTCCAGTTGCGCAGGCACAGACTAAAGTGAATTTGATTTGAGCGGCGAAAGGGGTCCGGGATATGCTCGGGCTTCCAAACACTGTATCAGGAAAACATGCTGAACGGTTCCGACTTCCAAGCTTCTACCTGGATACATGCCTGGGTTTCTTATCCCTGTTTCTTTCCTAGTCACGATGACGCAACGAAACGTTACTTTTTTAAACCGTTAACGTCACAGAACGAAAGTAAATAAACACTAGCATAATACAGATTAAGATATTCAGTAAAGGTAACGACTTCAGCTTAATATTACAATCGCAACGCTATTGATGATTATGTGTATGTCATGTTATTTTTAAAAGCTGAATCAATAAAACCAACTGATATTTTAAACCTTTTTTTCGCTGGTAAAATGGTGCACTCTGACAAGTGCAGGGAGACCCTTTTGGGGATAAAGAGAACATATCAGAGAAAACGGTTTTTGGCCGGGTTCTGCAGTGCCTAAAAGCAGCTACGCCACTTAGAAACATAGTTATTTTAGGAAACGTAAAGATCTAGACCTATACCTTTGGGTGGAGTAGATTTCAACTGAAATTAATTTCATTCAGAGCTTACTGGGGCATGTGAAATAAAATGGACGGTCAGCAAAGATTATCATTGATGTAAGTTTGTAATTATAAAGATTGTTTTTCATTTTTTGCGATGCTATCAAAGTATAACACGTCAATGATGTGTCACACATTTTGTATGAAACCGCTTCGCTGCGCTACGTGGTTTTATACAATTTGTGACAAATTATTGACGTGTTATACTTCGATAACATCGCAAAAAATGACAAACAATCATTAAGTAAAGTATAAGGTGTTGAGAGGTTAGCGTGATTTTGCTTGTGTTTTATGCTATTTGCGGTATATTATTATATTAAAAAGCAAACATTTTTCAATTTACTTCCTACAGGATACACATTTCACAAAGGCAGAAAAAACACTACATGCGAACACAGTGGCGTTTTGAATGTTTTTTCAGTAGCTATACAGGTCAGTCAAGATGGGTAGCAACTTTAATTAATAATAACTTCGAGTTTAAGCTTAAGAGCACAAAAAGTGACACAGATGGTAACATGCTTATTTTAGATGCAACCGTTAGGGACAAACATATTACCCTGATTAATATATATGGACTTAACAGAGATTCTCCCAACTTTTACCGAAACTTGGGAGATACAATATGAAAATATGATAACCCTTGTATAATTACCGGCGATTTCAATTTGATTTTAAACCCAGACATTGACACATACAATTATGTTAATATTAATAATCCAAATGCCCGTGATGCACTTTTGGGATAAATTGGAGAAACAATTTTATTGACTGTTGGAGGGAACAACATTTGGAAAAAAAGGGAATACTCATGGTTTCGTAGAAATCCGTTGCAAACAGCTAGATTAGGTTTCTTTTTAATATCAGATAGTTTATATACTGATTTAAATTATTAAAAAATTCTCCCAGGATATCGTACAGATCATTCAATGACTTTTATACAGTTTAAGTTTGGGAAATTTATAAACGGTCAATCCTACTGGAAATTTAATAACTCTTTACTAAAAGATACACAATATGTTGAAGCATTAAAAATAGTTATAGATAACACTAAAAGACAATATGCCTCAGAAAATCAAAATTATAACATGGATATAAGCAACATACCATTACAAGATTTAAGATTTAATATACTAGTAGACGAATAATTATTTTTGAGACTCTACGTATAGAAATTAGAGGTAAAACAATAGCATCCTCATCCTATAAAAAAAGTGGAAGTAAATAAAAAAGTGACCTTTTAAAACAAATAGACATTTTGGAACAAGAAACAGAAACAAATGTTGAACTACTTAAAGAAAAAAAAAATAGTTGATATTCGTAAAATTAAACTAGAGGGTGTTTTTATAATGTCTAAAGCAAAATGGATAAATGAAGGTGAAACAATTCTAACTATTTCTGCAGATAAAAAACAGGAATTATGTCTCAAAATACATGAACTCCTTGATATCTTCCTCGGGGACTGTTTTAAAAACAAAGAATGAAATTTTGAATGAAAAAATATCACATTTTAAAACATTATATGAAGCTAAAGAAACAGAAGATATCAACTTGAATGAAATTTTAAAAAGTGTCAATATACCAAAATTAAAGAAACCCTTAAAACAGTCCATAGAAGGAGCAATTATATATAAAGATACGCTCCAAAGTCTTAAAAGGATGTCGAATAACGCGAGCCCCAGTAACGACGGATTTACAGTTGTTTTATAAATTCTTCTCGAGACATATTGGGCACGTTTGAGTTAGATCAATAAATTATGCTTACTTGAGAGGTGAACTCTCTATTACATAAAGACAAGGTGTAATAACATGCATTCCTAAAGGCAATAAAGATGAGTTATATCTAAAAAAAACTGCAGACCTATTTCTTTATTAAATGTATCATATAAACTAGCTTCATTATCCATAGCTTTCAGATCAAACTGGTTTCTTACCAGGTAGATTCATGGGGGTAAATATACGACTACTGTATGACATTTTATTTTACTCTGAAAAATATCGTATTCCAGGACTTCTGCTCTTGATTGACTTTGCCACTGCATTTGACAGAGTATCATGGTCTTTTATGTACAAAGTTTTACAATTTTTAAATGTTGGGCTTTCAATTAGAAGTTGGATAAAACGTTTTTATCTAAATACCGAATCTTGTGTTATTGTAAATGGGCACATTCAGAATGGTTCTATTTACAGAGAGGCTGTCGTCAGGGCGACTCACTGTCACCATACCTGTTCATTCTCTGCGCCGATGTATTAGCAATATTACTAAGAAGTAATCTAAATATCAAAGGTATTAATATTGATGACAAAGAATATTTAGTATCACTATATGCTGATGACACAAGTTTGACTCTAGATGGCTCCAAAGAAGCATTGTATAACTCCATGTTAAAATTCTATGCAAGAATCTCCGGCCTTAATATCAATACAGACAAAACAAAAGTCATATGGTTTGGATCAAGAATAAATAGTAACGTCAAACTATCTCCTGAGTACAATCTTTGTTGGGAAAATGGTATTTTTACTGTTTTAGGTGTGACATTTACAACAGACTTAAACTCAATGGTAAATATTAATTACGAGTCCAAAATTGAAGAAATCAAAAAACTACTTGCTGTTTGGTCTAAAAGGATACTCACTCCAATTGGTAAAATTGTTGTTTTAAAAAGTTTGGCTCTCTCAAAACTCAACCATTTAATTACTGGATTACCCAAACCTTCAGTAGATAAAATAAAATTAATACAAACACTATTTTACATCTTTTTATGGAATAATTTGAGGGACAAAATAAAAAGAACTACCATTATTCAAGATTATAAATATGGAGGTATTAGAATGGTAGAAGGGGAAAAAATCATACTAGCTCTAAAAGTAACATGGTTCCGTCGAATATCTCAGACCGAAAATAAATATAGTCATGTCATGAAAATGTTCTCTCCGATTATTAATAACATATTTAAATTTGAAACAGATTTCATTAAACAAAGTTTAAATGGAATACAAAATCCGTTTTGGAAGGATGTTCTTATCAGTTACAAATAGTTTGCTGATCAAGTTAAACCAATATCTTGGCAACAACTTCACTCAGTTAGTATATGGTATAACCCAGGTATTAAGGTCGGAGGCTCTAGTGTGTTTTACAAGAGATGGTTTACAGGAGGAATAACTTTTATCAATGACATTTTAAACAAAAATGGAAATCTTTATTCATACAAAGAATTTAATGAACACTATAATATACAGTCAAATTTTCTTGAATATGAAGGTATTATAATTGCTGTCAGGAACTATTTGGTAAAACTGAATATTGTGCTTCTAGCCTGTACGTCCACTAATCCTATCCTTTATTCTACAAAATGAGAAAGGCTGTCGAAACATATATGACATCAATTTCAGAATTAATGTATATTCCAAATCATCAAGTAAATGGAAAAATTAAGTAGTTAGTGTTCCGAACTTTGAATTTGAAAGATTATATACCTTACCTTATAAAATAACAAAAGATCCTCAGTTACTTTAGTTCCAATATAGAACCAACCATAGGATACTTGGAACAAATTACCTTTTATCTAAAATGAATATTATTAATAACGATATGTGCAGCTTTTGCAATAATGCACCTAAAACTATCCAACATCCGTTTTGGAACTGTGGAACAGAAAAATTATTTTGGTCAAAACTTCAAACTTATATTACAGAAAAATGCAATACAGCATTCGTGACTTAAAAGAAACATATATTTTATTTGGAAATCGTAAATTTGATACAGTTTTAAACAAAATCATCATGCAAGCAAAACTTTACATTTCTCAAAACAAGATGCAACTTAAAATTCCACAGCTTAACCTTTTTAAAACGTATATAATATCTTTGTACAAAGTTGAGAAACTAATAGCATATAAAAACTTAAAAATTAATAAGTTTGAAACCATGTAGAGTCAATACCTTGCTATCTGTGGAACTGGAGTACAATACTTAGCTGATTTTTCCATTATCAAACTGTAGCAAATAAACTTAATGTTTTCATTCTGGGACATGCAAAGCTTACCTTACTAATCAAAAATAAGATACCCTTGCTTATATCTTGGTCTTTCTTAATCAAACTTCTTATTTTATTTTAGAACAAAAAAATTGGAAGTTGTGTATATTAATCCTTTAAAACTATCCTGAAACATTGTCCTTTGATAATGGAACTGTATACAGATTTATTACGCAGGATGATTTTTTTCTCTTTCCAAAAACAAAATATGAGGAAAAAACTCGGAGGCAGTGCATGGATTTCATAACATGAAACAATGTTTATTTTTGATACTATAACATTAACATTATCTGTGTAAAATAAGTTTGTATGTATTATGTATTGACAATGTAGGTTGTACACTGGGTTTTGAAACAAAATATATTCTTTACATTTATTTGTTTTTCCCCCAGAGTTTACAGAGATTCACTGCAATCTTATAGCATCCATATATTCTCTATATAGCAATCATACTATGTTTTCCAGCAAAATTGTTTTGGAAATACCTCTGGATTGCAGTGGGACCTTTTTTACACTCCGTTAAAATTGTACATTGTATAATATTCTTCTATAATTGTAAAGAACAAGAGCATCAATAATTGCAGGGCAATACATAGTCCCTCACCGGCCCAGACCAGCATTTTCCGGACATTTCCTATGATGGAGGTAAAAAATCAAGGTCAAGCTCACAATGACCTTATTTTTGTACGCTATCCCAAGATGTATTCACATACCAAGTTTGGTATATCTAAGTGGTATAGTATTGAAAATACGGTCCGGACAAGCATTTTCTATGACAGAGGTCACAGGTCAAGGTCAAGGTCACAGTGATCTTATTTTGGTACGCGACACACCGCTATCCCAAGATGTATTCACATACCAAGTGCAGTATCTTTAAGTGTTATAGTATTGAAAACGGTCCAGAAAAGAATTTTCTATGAAGAGGTCACAGGTCAAGGTCACAATGACCTTATTTTTTTACGCGACACACCGTTATCCCAAGATGTATTCACATACCAAGTTTGGTGTCTCTTAATGTTATAGTATTAAAAAATACGGTCCGGACAAGCATTATCTATGACAGAGGTCACAGGTCAAGGTCACAGTGACCATATTTTGGTACGCG
Organism: Cyrtodaria siliqua; assembly: GCA_037043455.1. NCBI lineage: Eukaryota > Metazoa > Mollusca > Bivalvia > Adapedonta > Hiatellidae > Cyrtodaria > Cyrtodaria siliqua. Next base: position 157,842 of record JAWPHD010004382.1, read on the forward strand.
ACACCCCGCTATCCCAAGATGTATCTACATACCAAGTTTGGTATCTCTAAGTGTTATAGTATTAAAAATACGGTCCGGACAAGCATTTTGTATGCATTTCCTATGACAGAAGTCACAGGTCAAGGTCAAGGTCACACTGACCTTATTTTGATACGCGACACACCGCTATCCCAAGATGTATCCATTTACCAAGTTTGATATCTCTAAGTGTTATAGTATTGAAAATATGGCCCGGGCAAGCATTCGGAAGGACGGACGGTATGACGGACGGAAAGACAGGCTGCAAACCTATAGTCCCCCAAGGACCGGTGGGGGACTAATAAGAAAACCTCCCCATTTATTATGTCTCTTTACAATATATGCATTTATTCACTTGATTATATTTCCTATTACTTTATTTACAAACTAATTTATGCATATTACATGTTTCTTATGTAACGTTTGTTGAGGGATGACCCACCCCGACCCTCACAAACCTATTACGGGGTGAATATGAAATATAATTTTTATTTTTTCATAATAACACTTTTACAATATTTGCTTAGAAATTACACATTGCATTTGTGATATTGAAAGTATTCACTTAAGACATGACTAATAAAAGTATTTATTTTATGACATGACTAATCTAGAAATATTTATTTTATTGCAGGACTTCTGTGATCTATATTGACTGAACCCGTATTAAAATCTCTGTATTAAACCATTGGGTTACTAAACGATGACCTAATTCTAGTTAATACGATCGGTGAACTTTTTTTTTTCCGGTTGAACGACTGCCACCCGACACACATGCGGGGGTCAGTCACTAAGCTAGGACATTAGACTAAACAAAAACATCTCTGCAATATGTCTACACCATGATTGGTTTATCTTTTATATTTCTGTTATGTACTTACGACATTCATCACATTTTTCTCAAGATTATTTGAACAATTGCTTCACGCTGGTGGTTTGGACTGGCCAAATATGAACGCGATAAAATGTAAAGCAAGTTACCGTCATGATGCCATGACGCCATAACGCCTTCAATCTGACATAATTTACGAGTGAAAAATCATAAAGTCTTTAAAAGCCACGAATCTCAAGTCCAGACTGTTGGCGCATGTCTTTGAGAATGCTCTTGATTCGGTTAAAGGCTCATGCGGTGCCTTATGGATTGATCTACAGAAATATATCAGGGTACCATATATATATTGTGTGTACTCCCAATGCAAGATAGTGGATAGATGTTATACGTTGGGTCTCACAAGATATTTTCTTCGCCTCAAAGCTTGCTGTTTGTAAATCAGAATGTTGTTTTTTTTCTAAAGGAATCTCATGAGAAGAATGTGGACTGTATGTTCCACGAACATGTAAGCAGAAGAGCTTACGAGCTTACAACAAAATGTATTCCAGATGAACAGGTACTTTAGATGACTAAAGTTGACTTTAGTCTCCCCGTGCTACGAATCAGTAGACTAAGTGTTATTTTTACTGGTCCTTTGGGACCAGCGAGCCCAATATAGGTGGCTTTGAAGTAGAATACCGCTTAAGCCGGTGCTAGGGGGCGTGAGAGGTGTTGCTTCTTTCATTACTTCTCATGAACAGACTCAATTAAACCAAGTCTGCTGTTTTATTCTCTTATTTGTGTTTGTTGCTCCCAAGGGATCACCTTTATCAGCATATATTTATCAATAATCGAATTAAGGATAAAAACACAATCAACTGTACTTTTGTGTTGTCTGAAACCAAACTGGTTATCTGACAAAAAATTATATGTTTCTGCCCATTTTCGTAGTCGACAGTCTAGAATTTGAGAAAATGTTGTAGAAAAACTACTCGAAAGCATAATACCATGGTAATTATTCACATCATTGTTGTCGCCTTATTTTATACAGGACAAGAATACCATTTGTCAAGCTATCTGGATAAATTTCGCTTTTATATATATGGTTAAAAAGTTTACATAAAGTTGATGATAGAATAGTGCTCCCTTCTATAAACATTTCCGAGGTAAACGAGTCCGTCGCCAGACCTTTTTGTCTCTTTAACATCACATCACAACATTAGCTGTTATGTTCCCCTATCTTTCATATTATGTAAGAGTATGTGATGTGGGATACACTGAATACTATAGCGTGTGACCATCACATCACAACATTAGCAGTTATGTTCCACTATCTTTCACATTATGTGAAAGTGTGTGACGTGTGATATTCTCAATACTATAGCGTGTGATCGTCACAGTTTTGCGCGTGATTACAGTCCATGATATTTCTACTAGATCAAAATATACGGCATTGGAATTCTCAAATGACCCAATCTAACAAAGGAACATTTTACAACTCGTTTAAAATAAATCTTGAAATTGAAAAGTACTTTAAGCTTCTGCCTTTATCAAAATGTATCCAAATTTATCAACTTAGAACGGCGAATCATAATTCCCCATAGAAACTGGTAGATGGAATGGAACAGCGGAAAACGAAAGAATATGTCACTTATGAAACGCAAATAAAATAGGAAATGAACAACACTACTTAGTAGAATGCAGTTACTTCTGGAACAATAGGCAACACCTTCATTCCCTGATTAGACAAACGAACCCCGATAATGATGTGAAATTTCTTCTAACTTTATCGACATCTGAAAATCTCTTAAAATTTAGTGATTTTGCTACTTACATGTTTAAGAATTTTCCACGTGAAACACTTCGCTGATTTATGCAACTGATTGATTCAAACACACTCCTTACATAGTCTCAATCATTATAACGGCCTTTATTTGGTATGTATAGAAAGATAAAAATATCGGACAGGGAAAGCAGCATTCAAGGACAACAGTTAACCACAAAACACAAAAACAAACACGCAAACAGACAAACGAGATGGCAAGCGTAATAAAAAATACAAACGACATCACAAACACAAAAGAGTTGACAATAGGGCTACCGCCTTGGAACGGTCAGTGGCAACAAAGGCCTCTGGGGGTTTAAACCGGTTCTAGGGTGCACCAAACCTCACACTTACCCTACTGTCATCCCATTAAACAGGACAGTGTAAATAAGGAAATCCCCGCCATGATCTAATCTCTAACCAACAAGGCAGCATCAATAGGCAATATAAGTAAAACACAAATATGCTCGTCTAAATATAATACAAAAACACAATAGCCTAGAAAGCCACAATGAAGGTACTCAGTGACTTGGCAGAAGCCAGAGCAACAAGAGAATAAACCATTAAGGGCACGACAAGAAAGATCATAGACAAACATCAAACGCCACCGTCCCAATGGGCTTTAGGTAGGCGCCATCATGGGGTCCACAGCCTGTCCGGTCATCGTACAATTAAAGAGGAAAGCATAGTGGCGCACCACCAAGCATGCAGTACGTTGTAAAACGATAGGGTCATAACCTCTTTTGATAAACTTTTTAACAACTTTAACAAAGATAGTATGAAAGTGATTATGACCAAGAATCTTACGAAGTTTATAAATCACATCACCACAGAAGTCAGGTTGTGATAGTCCTTGTCGCAGAAGAGTCCTTAAATAACTTTTATATTTGGAAATAAGATCAGGGTTACGATAATAAAACTTTGCAAAGTTTATGGTAACGGTAACCCTGATTGAGTAGCTTTTAGTTATACACAGATTACGAATATTAAAGTCCTCAACTGGAGTACAAGCTCTTGAAAAACGAATAAGTTGAGACACATACACCCCATAAGAAGTTGCTCAGGGAACATCCCCATCCAAGTGAGGATAATTAACAATGTCAAAATTAAAATCATCTCTCTTGTCATAGATTTTGTTAATTATTTCACCATTTTCAATCGAGAGATCTAAATCAGGAAAAGAAGCGCTATTATCAGATATATTAGCTTTGTTAAGCTAAAGTTTTTTAGGATAAATAGTATTAACCATAGTTGGAAAGAAAGGGTTGTCAATGTTCAATATGTCATCCAGATACCGAAAAGTGTCATTATAGGCTTCAATATCATCTGCCTGGGTATCTGGTGAAAGACTCAACATGAAATCTCTTTCAAAGCAAAATAAAAACAAATCTGCGATAAGTGGTGCACAGTTCGTACCACTAGGGATACCAACAATTTGTCTATAAACGGTGGTCCCATACCTGACGAAAATATTATCTAATAGGAAGATAAGTGCTTCACAAACTTCATAGCAAGTCAACTTGTATAATTCAACTAGTATAATTGTCTAAACTGCCGTTAGTAAAAAACGTTTTAATATTATTACAGGCCAAAAATGTAGTATTTTCTCTAGCGAATGTTTTTTGAATAAGAGAAATTAGCTTGTCTTTGATAAGATGATGTGGTAAAGTTGTATATAGTGTAGAGAAATCATAAGTGCTTATAGATGAAACATGACGTATATTGAAAATGTTATCAAGAACGTCTCCTGAATTTTTTATAGACCAAAACAAATTATTCCCAGAGTTTTCATAAGTTTTATCACAATATCGTTTAACGTGATCTTTAACGGCAGTAAGACAAGAAGTTAAAAGTTTGGAGATGTTTGTTGTAGTGCAGACACTAGAATTCGAAATAAAGCGGGCCTTATATGGATTTTTATGTAATTTGGGAATCCAGTACATAGTAGGCAGTTTGTTTTGCTTTTCGTCTACCCCAGCCTCGAAAGTAGTGCACCGAGTGATATGTGTGAACACAACATCCTCCTCAGTACAATGTACTGGAGTATACGAATTGGTGCTGGCGAGTTCCAGAGATAAAACACTGACGTAATGTAAGCGTCAAACAATAATTACATTATTAGCTGCTTTATTGGGAGGAACTAAAACTAATTTATTATGAAATTCCTGAATTCCCGATTTTAAATTACGAAAGGAAAACCTAGGTCTCGGAGGAAGTAAAGAGGGGTTAGCGTTATAAAAGTTAATACGTGTATCTTTAATTTGAGTTTGGGTCCGCATGTTCTCTACGACACCATTTTATACTAAAATCTTCAATGGAGTTGGCGATCTGGGCACGACAGGCATTAAAATCAATAATTGAAGGTAATCTATATTTAGGACCTTTCGAAAACAAATGCCGAATACGTTTATCAACAATATCAAAATTACCAGTGATAACATGACCTGCTGGAGCATAGCAACATTTTGATGAGTTACATTCACATTCCTTAGGATTTATTTACTATATCAAGGTCAGATTTTATTATTAATTACAGGACTTTCGTAATTTTTGAAATATTTTGGGATAGAATCAACTACATGAGCATCTCGAAAAATACTAGGCAGTCAATAAAATCAATACCTTTGTTAATATATAGTAGTTTTAGAAAATTCCTGACGTGATCAGACTCCTTGTCAATATCGGGTCGGAGAACATGTTGTGTGTAACTTTGAACTATGGAAGCAGTGTTATACAAGGGATCTGCACGAATGAAAATTTTGTCTGCTTCCTCGTCGATCAACTTCAGTGAAGAAATGGAAAAATAGGTAAGCCGTGAAAGCATAGAGTGCTTTCCAGACTGTTTAAAAATAGCAGGTGAATCAGCGACAGAAATAATTACACGCGATTTACGTTTGATTTTACCATTACGCCTAAGACCGTGAGACATAGAGTTACGCTTTCGAATAGAAAATATAGAAAAAATGTCAATATTAGGATCTTTTGAAATATTTCCTTCTTGATAAATATTGTCGTTAAGGCCAAGTGGAGAGGGTGTCTGTAAATATTTCATCCACTTAAGTTCTGCAATATGTCTAGCTTTTATTTTAAAGCTTTTAGTAGCATCATTATCAAAAATTATATATTCAACCGGTTGAACAGTTACGTTACTAAAATTATGATCTGACTGACGAAAGTGTTGGCACAAGTCATTTTTTTACCTTTTTAGGATTACCTGCATTATATTAGTGTTTTTGAAATCGAACTTTTAAGGAACGACCTGTTTGTCCAACATATTGTATACCCCAACGTGGTGCATTTCAAGTCAGAACATAACTGACGTGAGATGTACGTCAATCAACATTTGAAGCTAGACATACATTAAACAATCTACCATTAACAGCTGATTTAATAGTGGACTTGCAAGATAAATAATTGCAACAACTGCACCTCTTAGCATTGCACTTATTATTAGAGGGAAACACAGTCAGTCTTGAATGAACTAAATGATTTCTGAAAGGAGATTTTATATGGTATTTCCTCAAAACAGGTGATTCTAGAGGAGTTATGGAAACTTTTGAGCCATTATTAAAAATCCTGGTAATATTATTAGAAGGAACATGAAACGAGGTTGCCGAATGAAGATTATTTAAAGGTGTAAGGCGTACATAAGGTTAAGTTCTAAGAAATGAAGAGTTATTTTTTGGAATTTGTATTGATGACGCAGAGTGTAACCGTAGAGGTGAAAGATTTATTTTAAGAGTTTTTACTAATAGACTCATAACTGTTTTTGGAGAGTAATACCATTCTGTGAAAAGCGAAATAAGGGCCAATTAGTAGTTTTTAGAGATACGAAGAATCGTATCAAAGATCCATAAGAAATAATATTAGTAAACTTACGCACTGTTAAAATAGCTCCAAAACTTGACATCAGTGTCTAAACCAAGATCATGAGGAAAGTAAAGGAAACCCCTAATAAAATGGCCCAAAATGTCGATGAGCACAAAACCTTCAACGCGGTATATGAAACACACGTGTTTAAGGAAAAACTGGATCCATGAACGTCCTACAATCCCTATTGGATGATTAACAACAATATTGATTGGATGCACGGGGAGACTTTTTACGGTCGCCACACGGCAAGTAAGATTACTAGTTTATTATGCCTAATCATTACTAGTCTTCATATATAGTTCATTGCTGGACTTGTGTATAAAGATTATTTGTTTTGCTTTTTTAAATCCCTTATGCTCTACAATGTGACATAAATAAGCTAAATATATCGGTAGGAACATAATTTACAAATATAGCATTTGTTTCCCCCACCAATGAAATGTACTAAATGAACAATTTTCTTGTCTTTGGATACACACTATAATATATTATTTGTGTTTTTCTTTTACATTTCCTCTTACTGCATATATGTACACCTGACATGTAAATAAAAAGAAGTATGATAATGGACCTTTGGAAACGGCCGAGCACGACACATACGAAATATTGCAGTCTCGGTTTGATTGAGACTGTTCATGAGCGGTAGTGAAATATGCTAGCTACCGCTCATGCCCTCTAGCCCCGGGTTGAGCAGAACTCAATATTCATAAAATCTATAGTACACAATTTTAACCATCCCAAAGATGGCATGCATACGGCGGTGGACATGGAGTTATATGCTTCCCCATGTCGTACGGCGTATGGTCCCAGTATCTAATAAAATTAAATGCCCCGAAGAGCGAAATAAACATAATGGAATTTAGTTGGGAAGTAGCGGTTATGAAGCCTGCGTATCACAAGTAACAGCCAAAAGACTAAATTAAAAAGAAGACAACATATCCTATAAGTGGTTAAACAATACCCAAAGCCTTTTATAGGCCGGAGTAGTGGAACCACCAAATCAAAAATTAAGTAAGAAAACAGAAGCAATTGAAAATGTACCACCGATAACTAAACATACTTATCGGGCTCAGCGATCTCCAAAGATCGAATGAATAACAGTACTGATTGCAAGCGCGGGGAGACGTTTTACTGCCGCCACAGTTATGTTCTGTTTTGTTCTGCTAATTCTTCTAATATGAGTGTCTGATGTGAAATCACTTATCACAGTTAAGTGTGATTTAATTTGTACATCTGTACATTAATAATTAATATCATCGTATTTGTATAATATATGTTGTGCTATTACTTTTTAATTAAGTTTGTATGATTTTGTGTTTATCTTAAATATATTTTGTAAATCCCCTACTCTGGAGGAAATAAAGAAATAAACTGGCTGAACATTACTATAACAGTAAGTTTTTAAATTTAAAATGTTCGGACATAAACGTGTCTTTATATTTCGTTTCAATAAGCTGAGTATTATTATGATATTGTATCAAGATATATTCATCGTTACTGTGCATATTTGTTAATTTTTTCATATCATAAAATATTCATTGTCATGCATATACGAGATATATTTTTTTTACTGTTTATATTATTGTGTTATTGAAATGCTCTCCACTTGTGGGGAAAATAAAGAATTAATCAATCTTAAACAAATTCTTAGTTTCAAAAACTAGATGTGTTTGTACTTACACTAACTGAATTTCTTTAAATGAAAGTCCCACATATGTAAAGTATATTTGTGTAAATTCGAATATCTCTTTCTCTAGGTTTCCGAATGTTAATGGATGTAAACGTTTAGTTGTAACATGCTACAATGAGTCAATGATGTAGTGATTGTATATTTTGAACCAGTTCAGATATCACTTTTAAATGTATGTATGCTATAATGTCACATTTGACAGACTACCTTTGCCAAATTTACGGTAGAGACTGTTATACCACACAGCCTATTATTGTTTGTAAATTGGCATATTTGGTCTCGAAGGGTTAAAGGGACACTGTCCGGAACTTTTAGCTTATAAAACACACACTAATTATGTTCGCAAACAGTACACACTAAACATTATTGAATATTTACTAATTAAAAGCAAGATTGTTTACGGAATTTAATCGCGGAACAAAAAAAGATAATTCGCTTCGTGCGTTTGAACTCGCAGCCCAAACTAAAATTACACTCGCAGTAATAATAGTGTGCGTGAGCGTAAAGTGGTCGACATCGCTCCCGACTGAGCTAAGCGGGCTATACATATTTACACAATACATACTATGGTGAAAACCTAATGCGCTAATGGAAGTCACGTGATCGCGCAGAAAAGGTAAATATTGTGGGTCCCACATTATTTACATATAATAATTAAAACTTCTTTTTTATCAAACTCACGAATGTATTCCTACATACTTCTTAGGGTCTATCCTCATGTTTTGATGTATACATTTCACTGAATAAAAGTCAGACAGTTATTTGGTTAATTTCTGCTTACTTATGGACAGTGTCCCTTTAAAGAGACACACCGCAATGTTGCTACTTGTTTTTTTAACTTGCCGGGTCCCGTTAGTTTTTCCACATAACTTGAATTTGTTCTATCATCGATATTAATTAATAGAATAGTATAAAGCAAATTGCATATTATTAACTATTGATTACATTGCACTAATGATATATTCAAACATGGTAAAGCAACGAAGACAATTGGTCGGCTCAACATTTAATTTAATTATATGCAAGCATGTTTAAAGTAAAAATGATACTGAATAAATAAATCGAGAGGCTATATTAATGATTGATAAAAACTTAAAAATTGCCTGGCAACGTCCGCAATGCTCCGAATAGATTGAATATTTCTGTTCTTCGTATGTTGTAACTTGGCCAGTGGTTTACTTTGCCACTGACCGTTCCAAGGCGGTAGCCCTATTGTCAGCCCTTTTGTGTTTGTGATGTCGTTTGTATTTATTATTACTTTTGCCTTCTTGTTTGTCTGTTTGCGTGTTTGTTTCTGTGTTTTGTGGTTGACTGTCCTCCTTGAATGCTACTTTCCCTGTCCGATCTTTTTATATTTCTTGAAATTTTGAAAGATGGAATCCATCTATTCATAGCAGACAACTAAACCAGTAATTTATGTTGATGCGCTTTTAAAACAAATAAATACGCCATGGTCGATGCCGACTACATTGTGTTAGTTCTGTCAAGCATCTTTCCGTGTATTTCACAGGAAACATACCGACACATGATATGTTTCAATCGGAACGGCATGGGTGATTTTATGGATAAGCATTGGCTATTATTCTTAGAATCATGCTTTATTATCATTGCTAAAGGGCATGTAAAACAGCCCAATTATTGAGAGTTCTCTCAAATTTGGGAAAGGGTATAAGAATTATCAAAATCGGACGATAACCAAAAAAGGTATGACCATTTAATGGTTGTTCTAAAACCTGTTATGGGAGCCACCATTTTAGAACTATGACGTCATAGTTTTAAATTACCATATAGGGAATAAAGATAAATATCATTTAAGGCAAAGAAGATCACTGCACATTTCAAAATATTTACTGGTCATATAAAGCTTTGTTGCCATTAAGTATACATATTCTCATATAGTTGGTGTACTTTGTTCACTATAAATCAGTAAATTTATATTAATATTCCATATTATGGAAATTTAAAACTGTGATGGCGGCTTCCATATCGGTTTAAAAACAGAACCTTCAAATGATCATATATCCGGTTTTGATAATTCTTTCACCCTTTGGCTGTGTCGCTACATTCCCTTTAAGGATCCGGACTCACTACACAACTATTAAAGAAAGGTAAAGCAAATACAGATTAATTCAACACTTGTAGATATGTATAAATAATGCCACAATCATTAAATTGTCCGAGTTTTTACTAATTAAAGTAAAACCATTGATTTGCAAATATTGCAATACTCTATTTCGATCGTAATATTTAAACGACCTTTTAACGTTCTGTCACAGTATGTTTCCAAAATACGGGAAGCTGGCTGTCTTTCAAATGGATTTAAAAAAAAAAACATTCCCTATAAAGACCATAGTGGCAATTAAAGCAAAGAAATGGATTCTTAAACTAATTATAAATACTTGAGAAACTTTTTTTCCTTTCGACCGAGTTGTCCGAGGGATAGTCTAAATTATTTAGTTAATTTTGTTAATTATTCAGATTTTGTGAATAACATGTCCCAGCGTCATGTGTTTTCGACGGTCGTAGCAATTCGTCCTTATATGGTCATATACCACTATTGCATTTCCCATAGGCCTCCATTATAGCCTTTTGGCCTACAACCCCTATTCCTATATCGGAACGGATGATAAAACCTAACTGTTTTTAAAGAACTATCTTAGAGACACTCAAAAATGACCAGCAAATTGGGGATAATCTGATGCTTTCAGCCTCTAATAGTTCACTGAAGGTGGCCACCCCCAGAATGGCAGTAAAGAAATTTTACTTTTTGCAAATATACTCTCAGTAAAATTGTATCCATAAAAATGCAAATTTCAGTCAAAATATCCTAAATCAACATGTTTTATGATGGAAACATAATATTTTGATGTTTTATGGGGATTTGTTATGATTTGGGTAATTTAATCCAATCAGAATCTACCTTACAATCTGACTATATGCCCTAATAGACCCTATACTTTTTTCAACCAATCAGAAGCCCCAAATCAATAGTGGTATCTGACCTAAATAGACATTTAAACCTAACTGAAGTTTGTTTTTTCTGGCTAAATTGTTTCATACATTCATTCTGAGGAAAATGGTGTCTTTTGTTTTTAGAAAAAAAATGCTTTTCTACAAATTATGAGGGCTTTAAAGGGCTTCGGCTGATGTCAAATTCATGCGATTTTTACGCGTAAATCCAGAATCTTCAAAATGCCATATCTCGACAACCGTTCCAATCTTTTGTTTCAAATAAAGTGATTTTGAATTGATTTCATCAATAACATGTGATTTTCAACCAGATGAAGCTCTCTTGAAAATCATTTCTACTGAAAAATTATATTTGTGATTTTCAGGGCTCAAAATAGCAGATTTTACCCAAAAAATGCCATTGTTTTTGTATATATTCAAACTCTGCCTTCAAATGGATTAATTAACATTATGCAGCAGTTTATATATGTGAAACCATCAAGAAAATGCAACTTTTCACTTTAAAAATGACAAAAAAAAATTCTGAGAATATTCTCCCCAACTCCATTTTTAAGGCCATGCCATGTTTTACAATATGCTCATTACCCATGATTGCCTGTAACTGTACAATTTAATGAATTTTTTATTAGATATTGTTTGTGCCACCTTTACAGGTCATTTTCATGCAACCATGCAGCCAAAAAGCACTGTTGACAGTACAGATCCATGAAAATTCATTAAAATGAAGGGGGTGGGGTAGATAAAAACTTAATTTTTTTTTAGAAAATGTCATATTTTTTGCCAACTAAATTATTTAATTTGTAAAATGTATTAAACCGCATAACATATTTGCATATCAACACTAACCGTCAAGACGCGATGAACTCAGAGTCAGAGTTTACCTCAACAGCTTTTTCAAAACAGACGTAAGCGCCTTTTCGACATCTTAGCAGACAGACGCAGCTTGTCGCTTTCTGACATTTTTGCCAAAAGAATGTATGCAAAGCCCTCAGAAATTAATAAACTTACTAGATATACCTTTAATTGAGTCAAATAGGTGCATTACAGGCCAATTGTGTATACCAGGTGTCAGGTATGGCTAATTGTGTGTCCACAACCCTAATAAAAGAATTTAAATTACCTATATTGCATCATAAAACTTTCAAATATTTAAAAATCATTAAAAAAGTTTCAAGAAAAGTCAAAATACAACATAATTCAACATTTCTCACACTTTCAAATCATTGTGTTAGAAAAAAGGTATGTCTACTTTCACTTTTACCACATGCAGAATCTAGCTTTAGGTCATATACCACTATTGCATTTCCCATAGGCCTCCATTATAGCCTTTTGGCCTACAACCCCTATTCCTATATCGGAACGGATGATAAAACCTAACTGTTTTTAAAGAACTATCTTAGAGACACTCAAAAATAACCAGCAAATTGGGGATAATCTGATGCTTTCAGCCTCTAATAGTTCACTGAAGGTGGCCACCCCCAGAATGGCATTAAAGAAATTTTACTTTTTGCAAATATACTCTCAGTAAAATTGTATCCATAAAAATGCAAATTTCAGTCAAAATATCCTAAATCAACATGTTTTATGATGGAAACATAATATTTTGATGTTTTATGGGGATTTGTTATGATTTGGGTAATTTAATCCAATCAGAATCTACCTTACAATCTGACTATATGCCCTAATAGACCCTATACTTTTTTCAACCAATCAGAAGCCCCAAATCAATAGTGGTATCTGACCATATGTCGTATTATTTTCATGATTCAGAGGTAATCACGTGACGTTTTTCTTAACACACATAGAAGAAAGTGTCATCGCATTTGTTTAAAGCAAACGTCTAGGGGGATTCTGACAATGGGACCAATCAGGCGTAGCACTGACCATTATTTGTCGTCAAGCAAGGATTAAAAGTGCCTGCTACCATTCTTTGAATCTTTGTTATGACGAGACTGGTGATTGAACCCATGGCCTCCCACGTAAAAGGCAGACACTCTAACCACTACACCACTGGACTTCGATGCCAAAGTGCGTTAAATGTGATCGATGAAATACCCAATTTCGCCATGAACTGGAACACGCCTACGAAGAAGAAAGCGATGTTGGCTGGGCAAGTTTTGACATACTGAAGTCTTTTAAATCATACTTTTATTTGACAACAGATATGGATATAATGTAGGATTTAAGACGGTAATATATAGGGAATTTGCAAAGTTATGAAACTAACGCATGTCTAAGTATTTTGCACATACCAGTCTAAGCAGAAGGGACAATACGAGTATATATAGTCAATTAAATCCATATACAATCCCATTTTGTCTTTCTCAATATTCCTTTTTTACGAACATGAAATTAATATCCTAAAACAATTCACAAATGTTACCTAGTCTAGATCATCTGCAACGCTTGCTTTTTGTAAAACAACCGTCTAGAAGTTTTCTTCTAATAAAATGTTGAAGCGATGTCAGTTTTACCGAAATAAGGGTATCATTTCTGATTGGTTGACACAGACACACCAGATAGATGGAACGACAGAAAGACATTTCACTATTTCATTTAATTAAACAAGCGATGAACATAAAGCTGATGGTCAAAGATACTAAAATAAAACAAATAAAAACTACGGACATGTGGTTCCGGTTTCAAATGTTTCTGAATAGTTCGTATCTAAAATCAAGCGTCGAAGATATTCAAGATTAAATATCATCTTACATGTGTTAAACGGGAAGTAAAACCCATTCGTTCATACCATTCCGATTTGGGAATTGCGTCCTGAACATACATTTGAGACTGTCATTCCAGTTGATGTATTTTAAAGTATCACTTAATTATAGAAACCATCACTTAGGGACAAATGTTGTGTTTTTATGGTGATTACACAACCACTGTTCAGAAGTCTAGTCTGACCTCGTTTTCCCTTTAAGGAAACTAACCCGCCAAATAACGACACAATTACATTACAAACCAGTTTATCAAAACTCTGTCCAGGTGTTCAGGTTATATAATAATGTATATTTGCCGATGAAAATAATAGGATTTTTCAGGGGTTCTTAAAATACTCGCGATTGAATATGCGTATGCTCTTAATTCAACGCTGAAGTTTTAGGGTTTGGCCTGGCTGATAAGAACCGTTTATATTGTGTCCGCTATAGAGTTTGGATTATCAAAATATGTCAGTTACCTCGTCGTCAGCAGATTTAGGAACGGTGTACATATTTTGTAAAAATGTGGCAGTTGCTGGCGGGATAGCTACTTTTTTTCTTCTTTTTTTTTCTTTTTTTCTTTTTCATAGCTACTTTTATTGTGTCTGGCTTCCAGAATTGCTGATGTGGACTGGTTATAGAAAGTCCTAGGCTATTTGCGAGATAAACACTCTATCAAAAAGATAAAAAGTCCTACATTGACAAATGTGTGAACATTGACAAATGTGTGATGGCAATGCGTATTACATTGAATGTGGCAGAATACCGCATGTTTTTTGCAACAAACTCTTTTTCAGAAGGAGAAGACAGAGCGTTTGATTCTGTGATAATAAACCATTAATGTGCATGATTATCAGCTTATTTCTTCAATCATACGAAGTACAAAAAAGCCGAGTATATATAATGAGCCCGAATTAAAAAATGTTTAACAAATTTGTCAATATAACCACTTCAAAATGGATACGTTACATTTAGCCATTTAATTGATAACCCCTAACTGCTATAGATTATAGCAGAGAAGATTAATACACCAGTACTGTTATTTGGTTAGTATGAACTGATTGAAGAAATTGAGATTAGCACTGTGGGTGTTACTGCCAGTCAATCAAGAGTGTTATTTGGTTAGAATTACCTGATTACAGAAACTTAAATTAGCACTATGTCATCTTGACATCAGTTAATGAGGCTATTACTAAATGCATGTGAACGATCCAAATCAATATACGACAAAACATGTTGATCTCGTGGTATTCCTTGTGCTTTGATATTCACTCAATCAGATATCCGTTTAATGTGTTGAATCAAAATGCTTCGCTTACAGGCATGATATAAATACCGCTATACTTTTACGAAAAATGTTTTGTACATGAAGTATAATTTTTCATAAAAGCTGAATGTTAAATAAATCTCTTGCAACACTTTCATATCAATATTCTTTTATTTCGTTACAGTTTATAAAATGTGACCTTGACCTGTAAATGTAAACAGTACGAGAACAACGGGAAATTTAAATTAGATTCAATGCACTCCGTAACTGTATCGTGAGTGTCGCGTGACGGATTCGTAAATATTGTCTTTGTTGTGCAGACCTCCTTCTTGTCTGGGATTTTTTGTAATTGTTGATGGATTTCCAAGTCAGTAGAGCATATTTTGGTAAACCAATGTTGCAAAACGAAGAAAAATATATACCTGATCCATTCTCTAAAAAAGATTCCGAAAGAAACGAGTGTGTAATTAATTTCCAGCCTTGTATTTATGTTTACATATACTACAACACAATTTCTTCTTCTCTCTATCCCTCTTCTCTCTCTCTCTCTCTCTCTCTCTCTCTGTCTCTCTCTCCTGTAGGAGGGCCTTTATATCATTGGATTGAAAATCACTTACTTAAGATAATGAGTCATAGTTTATTAAATTGGTTCAAAAGTTATGGCGAGTTAAAAATATAAATCTTACCATACGTGGACGACTTCGAAAAAAAACATTCAGCCTCAGTTTTGGGGTGTACTACTAATATTTGCTGGTTTGTCGTGAATATAGAATAACGCACTCGTGAAAATATAAGTTGTTAACTTCTCGATGAAAATAAATCCTAAGGTCACTCCAACAAGTATCCTGTATATATTGAATATTATCCAAGGTAAAGCTGTATACTACTAAACACTCATAAATAGATATAAAACAAGTTAACATTTAGCTATATTAAATACACCACTTTGTTGATAATTTGTTATTATTTTTACAACAAAAGTAAAACTAAAACACCAATCATGAAAAACCTGCTTCTATATTGTGTATATGTTTACAGCATACAAAGGCTTTATCAATAATATTACGGGCTAATACTCGTTACTAGCCAGAGCTAATACTCGTTACTAGCCAGAGTTATTGGGAGGTACCCCACTGTTATGTAAGCTAGATCTGCTATTGTGGTGTTCCTTTTATTGCGCATGCGCGGGCCTTTGCATTCTCTTGCGGCCAACAATTTAAATGAACGGTATGTAATGTTTTAGGTTGACTAAAATTAAAATACTTATTTTTCCCTTTTCTTCAGGTCGTCTTTCTTATTATTTTGCAGTTTTATGTCGCTCAGACATCCTCCGCCATAGTTTAAATTCATGATGCGTTGAAATTAATCAGAATTTTGAAGATAATGTTTTTGTCTGATTGTAAATCCTTTGTCTCGTAACGTAAACATATTCTATGTGGCCGTTAATTACGATCATGCATTCTAAGATCATTTGTCTCTTATTGACGGAATTATATTGTTTGTAGAGCTTTGTACTGCATATTTCCAGTGTATTGTTGTTTGGATTTCACACCAATATAATGATTTGATTTGAATTTAGTAAGCACATAAGTAGGCGGGCGCCATTATTTCTCACGCATCATATTTACATTCGTGACCTAATTACACACATTCCATCAGTACAAACAGTGAAGTAATAAGAGATTACTTCACTGGTACAAACGACCCACCAGCACTGACTGGCGTTATTGGAAATTTGCCAGAACACCGCTTAACACTGTGTCTTCAGTAAGGGCAGATCTGGGCATATTATTCATTGAATGGCATTCGACGTTACCACATTGGCGATAACAGAATAGGAAAATGTTTACTAAATAATAACAATTCTAATAATTTTACATAATGATCTTGTAGGGCAGTACTGGTTTTCCAATTAATAGCAATAACAAATAATATAATAGTAAATAATAAAAATATGAAGTAATAAATCAATAAAATTGGAGAAAAAAAAAAAATAATAATACTAATAAAAATAATAATAATAATAAAAAAAATAATAATAATATTTTAAAAATAAAATAAAATAGTTGAATTGAATTGGGTTTTAAGGTGCACCAACACATGAAAGGTTATATGGCGCTACACAGGAATAAACATGCCAGGCTCATCCTCCATGTACATCGAGATAAAATATGGAGAATAGGCCTAGAACCTTCCACCTGCAGAACTGCAGAGTTGCTGCAAATTCTATTGCAGACACTCCATTTACGCTAGAGCCAAGTTTTATTGTTTTTCTGCCACTGCTCTAGTGATTTGAGTGAGATGGCACCTGAAACAATGCTGAGGTCATGATGAAGACCTTTAATGAGCATGAACAAAACATGATAAAATGAACATGAATTTGAGGGTTATACCCCTCTGCCTACCCCTGCAACTTGGTCTACAGCGGACCTATTCTTTGCCCCGGAACCACACGGGGTAAAATAAAATAGTATAATAATAATAAAACTGGATGAGCTCGTGTTGAGTATGGGTTAAACAAATTAAATAAATATTTAATAAATAAACAGTATTACTATTCGTATAATATAAAAATAATATAGTAATAATAACAATAATATAATAAAATGTATAAAAATAACATTAATAATAATAATAAAACAATAATAATAATTTTAATAATAATTTTAATAGTAATAAAAATAGCAATAGTGCTAAGAAAAGAAAAAAACATCAGCTTTACTAATGATATATTACATAATGTTACAAAATAAAAAATAACAAAAATAAATACATCAATAAATAAATACAAAAAATAATAATAATAATAACCATTATAAAAACATTATGCATCAATAAATTCATAAATATATGAATGAATAAATAAATATATAATTAGCTAAATACATAACATATATCAATGAATAAATATATAAATAAATAAATAGATAAATACATTTTAATAGATATTTGAGATACATGTACCTTACATACACAAACCAGTAATAACAATAATAATAATAATAATAAATATTTATAATACTACTTTTAATTCTTAATTCTGAGAAACTGTCCAATTGGTGACCAGGAATTTCAATTCTCTAGATACCGCGGTCTTTTTCTTAGCTGTTCATCCAAGTTTACTGTTCAAATTATGATCTTTACAGTACAATTATTTTACA
Source organism: Cyrtodaria siliqua (assembly GCA_037043455.1). Lineage (NCBI taxonomy): Eukaryota > Metazoa > Mollusca > Bivalvia > Adapedonta > Hiatellidae > Cyrtodaria > Cyrtodaria siliqua. The sequence goes on from JAWPHD010004382.1 coordinate 176,159, forward strand.
ACCGTGCAAATTTCATGCATTTTTATGCAAAATGCTTCCATAAATATTTCTTTCAAAAGCGAATCTTAAAAATTATCATCTGTTTACTCAGCCAAATATTTCTTATTTTACTATAGAACATAAGGATAAAACCCGAGAAACACAAATGTTCTCACCTAGTGGAAATAGATTTTTGCCAATGCAAAATTATCATTAGCTTTAATAATAATAATAGTAATAATAACAATGATAATAATAACATAACATACTTCGAAGGGAAATGTAAAGTAAATTAATTAATAAAACTAGATATGGTTAGAAACTAGTTCTTCATTTATGTTTTATTCTGTTTCATGAATCTAGCCGTTCAAGAGGTGTTGTGCCTTCCGGGCAGGGAAGTGACCAGCCAGTGTCAGAGACCAGGCCTGCTGTAATGACGATGTGGTGCGCAGCTCGTTTAATTGCCCCGGTTGGGGTGGACAAGCCTGAATGGTCCGGGCACAGCAAATCATCAGCCTTTATACTGGTTAGCGGCGGTGTCACAACATACATCAGTAAAACCCACAACAGACCTCAGTAAAACCGCTCAGGTAATGGGGTGGAGGCAAGTGCGAGCATGGGTTTCACAGGGCCCGCATGAATTTTCCAACTTTATTCATGCCTGGTCGGCCCGCTTTGTTACCATGGTTCTCATGTCTGGCCAATCGGCACCACTCCTAGTAATACTTCTATTCGAGTAAGATATTTTAATTTGTATCGAGTAATCGGGTTCAAGAATTGGTTCTCTCGAACACTATATTCAGTCAGCTGATATTCATAATGAGCAACCACCACAGATGTTAACTTACAATAGGCGGCTCATTAAATACTTCCCGGGTGGCGCATTTCCTATTTTGCCGGTTGCCTTAGTTAAGAACTCGGATTGTGATTTGAGTTTGATACCCCCTCTTAGCAGCACTAGATTATGTTCTGGAGGAATGAATTTCATTTTCAGAGATACACTTCATAACAGTCCAATTGCTGTCAGGATTTGTGGCATGTTTTACTATATTTGATCATCTAGGGGTTGATGGAATGTCTTTTTTCTCCACTATTGAGTTTAGATTTTTCTCGGTTCCATATATTTCGCAAAAGTCGAACTATCGTCATGAAGTATTCACGGATCATTTAATGATAGTCGTGGGCTGTGGCTGTTGCTGTTGCAACACTTTGTCGTTTTCAGTCCTTGACCTTTTACTCGGAAAGGCACTCCTATAAGGTCTGATATTACAAAAAGTTGCAGACGGTTCCGGTAGTGTTAGCAGTTTCAGTACGAATCCCTTGGCCTAGCCATATAGTAATGATATTGAGTACTGGTACTGAAGCACTGGTCAAAGTTATTAATAATTAGGCACCCACTTATTACCGTCTTATTCATCTGGTTAGACAAGCCCACAGCCTTTGCAGGTTTGTAAGACTGATCAGATGGGGCAGAAATTTAATTTTCACCTTGTAATTTTAAACACCGACATAGTTTCATCCGTACTGAAGAGTTTTGTCTCTGCTAAATCTTGATTACAATGGTTATACGACAGTACCCTCCACTGTCTTTATTGTCTGCCTCGATGCGTTCCTGCGTTTTGCTATTCAATCGTGTCTCTCTTTTCAAGTCTACTATCTCTCACACAACTGTTGTAAACTGGTCTTTCTTATATAATTATAGTTATTGGGGTTAGACTTTACGGAGACACCTGTAATTTTACCTTATTATATTATGAATGGACAACTTTAAGTCTTATAACATGTGCGCAATTTCTAATACGTTATACAACTGTATAATATATATGTAGCAAAAGTTAGTTATTCGCCGGATTCTCAGCACTCAGCAGGTTGTTAGCGGAAGCGACCTTGACCTCGGTCAGCTGGTGGTGAGGCGAACGCCCCCTCGCCCCCCCCCCACCAAAAAAAGAGTCGAGGGGGGACGAACCGAGGGTCCGTCGCGTTGGGTGTACAGTATACTGGCTCAGCTATGGGACTATGTGCTTGGGTGATTTTTAAGCAAAGTTGGGCGATGATTGACGTCAGTCCCACCCATTCCATTTGTTGGTCAATGGTGGGGGCTATGACTCAGTTTTGCAGTTTGTTGGGCACAGTAGACAAGCGGTTGCAAAGTTGTTGAACTTTTTCCAGCGAGCTACCAGTTGTTAACGCAGCTTGTTAGGCAATTTGTAGGTTCAAGTGTCGCTATACCAAATTAGACGTTGTGTCATTGAACACCGCACGCAGGTCTCACGACATGCTATGAGATTCTATCAGTATGTTTCGGTGTTTACACGTCCATGTTGGGAAACCAACGCCTCACTCCTCCTAAACAAATGGCGTCAGTCCAAGAAATGTTCCTTTGCAAGTTATATAAAGCACATTATTTTTGATTGTGGTAGGGCGCGGCTCACGTTATGATATATAATGTACTGTATGTGCATTGCATAATCTAACAATGATATATCCAATTTTCTAAGGCTGTGAGGGATTCGTTTTTGCCAAAAGTAATTTTTTTCTTGGCGGTGGCATTATCCAAATTTCATTTTGATTGCTGCTCTGTGGCATTGTCAAAATTTCATTTTGATCGCTGCCATATGGCCATCAGCGAATCCTTCAATTCAGTGAAATCAAATTTAATGACAGTTAACAATTTTATAATTAGTCAATTTCAACGTAATACTACCACTGTTTCCCAGGGTCGGGATTACAGCATGAAATATTAAGCCTTTTGGGGCCTATTGTTGGTGCATCATGCCTAGTTCGGTCGTGCACATTATTGTAAACTTTAGAAAAGATAATTAAATGAAGAAACATTTTACTTTAGAATTAGAGTTTTGAATAAACAATTTATTTAAGCCTTTTGGGGCTTCACTAAGGTTATAAGGCTGATGGGCCATGCCCTCTTTTGTTTAAGCCTATTGGGGCTTCATCTTTTGTTTAAGCCTATTTGGGGCTTCTTTGATCAAGCAATTTAATAAATGATACTGTTTTCTTTTGTGTTTGTCAAGTTGGTACCTTCCTAATAATACGGGCTAATACTCGTTATTAGCCAGAGTTATTGGGAGGTACCCCACTGTTATGTAAGCTAGATCTGCTATTGTGGTGTTCCTTTTATTGCGCATGCGCGGGCCTTTGCATTCTTTTGCGGCCAACAATTTAAGTGAACGGTATGTACTGTTTTAGGTTGACTAAAATACTTATTTTTACCCACCCACCTCACCCTTTCTTTTCCTAATGATGTAGTTATTTTTCATTTTTCAACATATTTCATCTGTTTCGTTTATGTTTTAGGTCAAACATTGTAAATCCTCCATTAAGAAAAAGATCCTGCTGCTGTCTGCATATAATTTCAGGAACATCCATGCTACAGAACATGTGTGGCTTCGAAAGCAGAACGATATACAAGAGGATCCGTCATCGGTGCGGCTCCATAAGCGGAACGATATACCTGATGATCGGTGCCGGAGCGACGTCGGCAGCAGAACAATATACCAGAAGTTCGATAATCGTTGCGGCTCCAGGGTATAAGTCTGATGGTCCATGACCTCTTTTGTTTTAGCCTATTGAGGCTTCATCTTTTGTTTAAGCCTATTGGGACTTCTTTAAGGGTATCAGGCTTATGGGCCATGCCCTCTTTTGTGAAACATGTTAAGGGCTGCCATGATATATATATGTGTTGCCGGCAGCCCGCTACTTGGAGCCGCGCCCAATATTTGCCATAACAATTTAATAAATGATCAAGCAATTTAATAATGATAATATATTCTTTTGTGTTTGTCAAGTTTGTACCTTCCTAATAAATGTAAAAAGCATCAAAGTAAGACTGTTCTGAAATAATATTAACTCTCTGGCGACAGAGTGGAGTGGAAAATAGTAAAAACTGAGAAACAGGAGGAAGGAATATTACTCATGCGTTAAGTAAACAGTATAAAATAAGATATATTGTAGGCTTGATTACTTTTTAATATCCTCAAATATAGTAAATAATATTACAAAGTGTAAAATATCTGCAGGTCTACGTTCGGATCATTCATTAGTATATTTTAACATTAACCTGTCAAAACAAAATCACGGTCCCGGGTATTTTAAACTCAATAACAGATTACTTTTAAATGAGGATTATCAAATAAATATTCGAAATGCCATAAAAGAAATATCCGATATAAATAAGAACGCTAACCATAATACATTATGGGAATTGATTAAAGGCGCAATAAGGAATGAAACAATAAAATATTGCTCTACTAAAAAGAAAAGGGAAATAAATGAAGAAAGCACAGTAACTAGGGAAATAGATACATTAGAACATGAATTATCAAACGACCCAAACAATGGGCAATTACATGAAACACTAATAATAAAGAAAAATAAACTGGCAGAAATAATTGAAAAGAAAACAAACGGAATAATCTTGAGAGCAAAAGCACAATATATCGAAGGAGCAGAGAAAAATACTAAATATTTCTCAAATTTAGAAAAGAAAAGATCGGAGAGAAAAACTATTACACGATTATTAATATATGGTAACGAAATTAAACATCAAAAAGATATAATTGCAGAAACAAAATTATATTACGAAAAACTATACAAAAAAGTTAACCCAATGGATTCTAATCACGATTTTTTTCCTAATATAATTGTTCCGAAACTAAACGAAGAACAGAAGCATAATCTTGAAGGAAACCTTAATGAATACGAATGTACAATGGCACTTAAAGATATGAAAAACAATAAAAGTCCTGGCTCAGATGGTTTAACCACTGAATTCTATAAAATATTTTTGGAATGATTTAAAACTTTTCTACTTGAATTCGATAAACTATTCATTTGACAACGGTAACTTAACCACGCTACAAAAACAAGGTATAATAACGCTCTTACCAAAAAAGGATACGGAACTTACAACACTTAATAACTTGAGACCAATAACTTTATTAAATATTGACTATAAAATCGCTACAAAAACAATCGTAAATAGAATTAAAAGTGTTACTCCACATATACTTAATGCATCACAGACCGGTTTTATAAAGGGGAGGTATTTAGGGTAAAATGTAAGACTTTTATTTGATGTCATGGATTATCTTAACGACAACAAAAGTCCAGGTTTACTTTTTTTCGCAGACTTTGAAAAGGCATTTGATAGTATAGATCATGATTTTATTTTTTTTACATGTTTGAAATATTTTAACTTTGGTGATTCAATAATAAATTGGATAAAACTATTTTATCATGATATACAAAGTTCTGTATCAAATAATGGACATAAATCTAAATTCTTTAATGTACAAAGAGGAGTTAGACAAGGATGTCCACTGTCATCAATTTTGTTTATTATTGCTATTGAAATTTTATCGAATGCTGTAAAACTTGAGAAAAACATTAAGGGGATAGTTGTAGCCGAAGAAGAAATTAAAAATTCATTTTTCGCCGACGATGCAACGTGTATGATAGATGGTTCACAAAAATCATTAGAAACGTTTGTTAACATTATTGAACAATTTCGAAATATATCTGGGTTAAAATTAAATACAGATAAAACAACTATTTTAAGAACTGGAAGCCTTAAAGATACTAAAATTGAATACTGTAAAAACAAAAAATGTCGATGGACATCAGATAAAGCAGTTACCTTAGGGATGGTTTTCACAAATAATAGAAATAAATTACATGAACTCAACTTAAATACACAAATTGATGAATTTTATACGTGTTTAAATAAATGGAAAAAAAATGATTTATCATTGATAGGTAAGATCACAGTGATCAAAACTTTTGCGCTTCCATATGATGACCGAGATATACAATAAAATAATCAACGTATATAATTAAAACTGTATAAAACAATACAACGACATCATTGATTTAGCCTAAGTCTAACACTCCAATACTCCTGTTCCTACTATCTGTCAAATCTTGCTATGTCTGCTAATTCTAAATTCTTCTAAAGTTTCTTTTAGGGCATACATGTATTATAAGATGTTGCATCAATGTAACACATTGCTATACAACTGTACGTTAAAGTTCATAAATGCTTGTAACATTTTGTGATATATTATGCACTGAGAGAAATAAAATATTAAAAACGATAAAATAAGTGTTAAAAGACTCGCATAAAACTAGAAAAGTGTGATTCGTCCAGTAACCCTATCAAAATAGAGGAATAACTCGGACAAAAATGTAAAAGTAATATCTTAAACTATTTTGAAATCCTGAAACACCACAAAACATCAGAAATACCGAATACAATTATGGACCGTAAAAATGATGCGCAAAACCAGCGCACAGATACACCAAATAATATATATTTCGTACCATACAGATCACCGTTTTATTTTACAAAGCTATTTGCGACTAAAATAAACTAAAATGTGTCAAATGAACTAGTTATTAAATATGTATGATGCTTTCAGTTATTAATGAACAAAATATTATTTTATTACAAAACAATTATGTTAAATTACTCCAACCACGTTTTGCCATATAAGTAATACGGTATGTTTTTTAAAAGCTAAGTGCCTAGTTAACGGTGCTACGTGACTTGAATTATAAGTATACATAACTATAATTAAACATCATTGCTCTCTACATGTGGAGAATTCAAACAACCTACACCCTTTAAATGTGCCAACTTACATAAACACTGAAGGCCATACTTTTTGCATGTGCATTTTGCTGTTTTACAGTCAGCTATACACTTACAATAAACTACCTTGAGTAATGTGTTCGGTGCAAGTGGTTTTTTACTTTGTTATTTCCAATCATGTTGCTGTTTTTACTGTATAGCCCCATCGACTTAGTGTAAGGTGTTAATGTCCTTTCCAAACCTGGCGGGATATCTCTATTTACACTGTCCCGTTTGTTGGGATGACAATAGGGTAAGAAGCTGGTTTGGTGCACCCTAGTCCTGGAACCTGGTTTAAACCCCCAACGATATTTTAGTCAATGACCGTTCCAATGCGGTAGCCATATTGTCAATCCGTTTGTGTTTTTGATGTCACATGCCGTGCTTATTAACTTGTTGTTTGTTTTAAAGCTGCTTTTTTATAGTCTCTATCATCCAGACACACGCAAGCTGACTGCGAGCGCTAGTGTATGGACTTCTTTGAGAGAAGTCTCGCGAGAAGTCTGGATGATCGAGACTTTTCTCTTCTTCTTTTTTGTTTTTCTGTTGACTGTTTCTGTGAAAGCTACATTTCCTGTTCGACTTCTTTATCTGCTTTAAATTTTACCTACTATAAAGGATAGGAAATGCTTTTCATCAGTCTCAGCTATGTCCCTCTTTTCAATGATCTATCCATTGAAAGCGTCTGCAGTCAGACGTAATTGCTTACAGTTCTTATACTATTGTTAAGCTAATATATTTCCAATAACCAAAGCCCTTGAAATTAGTGCTAGGGCCTAAATTTGCATGGATGAACAAAATGGGTTTACAGATATTGGCATCCAGACTTGGTTGGCTATTGCTGATTTTCCAAACTGTTTCTTTTTTACATTTTCCGTTGATTCTGATATTAGATAACACGTTCTAGTTGTTCATTTGTGTGTGGTAAGTGTCTTCTCCGACTACCAAAGTAAATTTGAAAACAGAAGAGTCTACTGCTGTTTTAACAATCAAGCGATCTGCATCATCATGTGCATGGATTGTTTGGATTCCGTTTTCGACCAGTCGTTCACTCAACATATTTATGAGTTTTGAGCTTGTTTTCTGTATTTGAAGAAAAAAGGTTTCTTCATTTGCATTGATATGTAAAATTAAATGTTCTCCCTATTTTTCCTGATGTTCTTCTTAATTAGCTGTGTATTTTGTATTGGGTTCGTCTGTGAACCCATCAAAAACAACGATTGATCCTTTTCCATATGTATGTAAACATAATCTACGTACAAATGAAATATATCCAGATATGTTTGTCCTTTATGCTGTGAAAGGCGTTGCAAAAGGGATTCACTATTGTGATGCCCTGTTACAGAACAATGAGTCATGTATATGCTATGTGCTACATAAGTATGTTTGATGTTGTGAGTTAATAATATTTATTAATTCAATTTAAACTATTTATTTCTTGACCTTTTATCATATGTGTGCCTGTGTCAATACAGTATATTACTGTCAGCAATTATTGATAGGAATGTACAAGGACAATAGTGTATGATTAGTGCATGTCCGAATTTATGTACAGTTGAATGCAGGAAGTTTTAGCTCATTTTCGATCACTACATTTTAAGTAATTTCTCTTTAATTTCATAATTGCACACAGTATAATTTGTTTGATTCATTGAAGGATAGTTTACCTGTGTCATCCATAGTCCGTTTTCAGAGTGTCAACTGATAGTTTCTTCACAAAGTTTGTTTTATTATTGAGAACATGTGCAGACTTCATATTGTTTATTTACATTGCGTGTATTAAACACTGTTGCCTTCTGGGATGTATGCTTGTGTGGGTTTAGGGGTCATGTGACGTCACACAGGTCAAATATATATCCTTCTGTCATTCACGAAATTTTCATTTCGACTATTAAAATAACTGTTTATTTACATTTTAAAGAGTTAAACTATGTACTGGTCATTTAATTTGATGTTTATTGTTTGCATTGCTAAGGTTATTGTATTAATTTCATTCGACTATAACGTTTACATTCTGTTTTTATCAAGGTGAATATTCTAAGTCCGATCCCCACCCCTCATTTTTCTATGCGGGAAAGGCGACGTAACGTCAGAGGGAAGACGTTGTGGGATTTGCGGGAATGTGAGGAGTATGGGAAACGTCGGTAGCTGGAGGAGTATAGGTTGCGTACAGCTAAATATAGCCTGACTGAAGCCCCGCCTTTTGTTGTGTACGATTCAGTACAGAAATGAAAGTTCACAGAGTTCACAGAGGTCAGCAGATATAACTTTGAAATATTCAATATGCATTTTCAGGAAGGATAAACTATAGGTAAAATAATCCCCATCAGCTAGGATCATTAAATTAAAGAAAAAATATTGTTTAATCTTTTTGAAAATTTAACATCCGTTGAAATTGCATGTCAATATTCAGTGCGGATTCAATAGTGTTTGTAAACACAGACATGTGCGGAGAGGTTGAGCTGAAAAAGTTGTCTTTTTCACACTTTCAAAGGCTTTGTGATGGAAATATCTATGAAATAAGGTAATTTAAAGAAAATCTGGTTTATAATTCTTGAGATATTATCTGACAGGTGCAACAGGAGGTCTATGGGAAAGTATTTAGTTTCTGCAACCTATAAAAGGACTCCCTCAGAATATAGCAAGGACTCCGTAATTTTTCTTCAAAAGGATAAGACTTACATTTATTATTGGAAATTTTCTTAAACATTAAAGGGTACGTTTAGGCATCATTTATAAATAATAGTTACTATATAATAAGTAAATTGAATCAAACTGATAGGGTAGATATTTTAATAGCGAATTGGTTAAGTAGACAGATTTTAAAGAAGAATTTATTGTTGATATTGATTATAGATAAGGTCACTGTTATCATAGCCATTTTGCTTACTCTGTGTGTATATATATATATATATATAGATGGGGAAAAAAACATTTATACAGTGCTACAGTTTACAAAAACTCAAGCGCTTTCGGCTAACGCCTTCATCAGGAGTACACAAACACGAAAAAAACAAATACGAAACAAAAAACACTAAAATACACGGCAGTTTAAATAAAACTTTTTGAGAAACAACTTATCGTTTGGCAGTGTTGCAGAAACTGTTTTCTTTGAATAGACACTCTGGAGCCAAATGTGATACTAATAAAAGAACATATCTGGTTGGATGAGGGAAGAACTGTACCCTGACATTTAGTTATGAAGAGAGAGTAAAAATGTGAAAAAGATAACACAAGCCCTACCTCAAAAGCTTAAACCTAAAATCGATACTGCAGGATAAAGTATAAAGCAACTCCAAAGCTAGTGAAAACAATGACTAGGGCTAAACAAATTAAATTAAATAAATGGAGATATTTTGATCAAGGGAAGTAACAAAAGTACTAATAATAGAACATTGCTGGTTGGATTAAAGGGCTAACTTGGTCGTAAATCTCCCATCAACATCAAGCCATTAACCTGTCGCTTCAGCAGATTTCAATGATTATTATGGGAGCTGATCTCTCTAGCCACAAGATGTGTTTACCAACACCAGCTGGTCAGTGCTATGGTCAGTAATAGGAATTTCACCCTTTATGTCTGGATACATGAATATAACTTTAAAATCACTTGGTTTCAATAGAGAAAAACATTATTAAAAAAAACATATATTAATCAGACAAATAAAAACCTAGAGTGAAATATTTTGTCATAAACAAATATTAATGAAATTGGTAAATAAACATGAAACAAAATCATATTCCGTTACAATGACTTTTAATAAAATAATAAAACAATACTAAGCAAATCCTTAGATACCTAGATATATATTAGTATGATTATAAATACTGTTGTTATGTAATTAAAAAATATTTGAAACTTAATTCAACATAATTAATTGTCCCATAATGGCACATTTAAATACATCTATAATCATTCATACAAACTGACTCATACAGTATGCAGAACCCATTTATAATAAAGATACATTTACATATGATGCAGTAACCATTGCACAAAAGTTACATATACATAGATGCAGTAAACATTGTACAAGAGGTACATATACATATATGCAGTAACGATTGTAACGATTGTACAAGAGGTACATACATATACATATATGCAGTAACGATTGTACAAAGTTACATATACATAGATGCAGTAACGATTGTACAAGAGTTACATATACATAGATGCTGTAACCATTGTAAACGAGTTACATATACATAGATGAAGAAACGATTGTACAAGAGGTACATATACATATATGCAGTAACCATTGTACAAAAGTTGCATATAAATATGATGCAGTAACCATTGTACAAGAGGTACATAAATATCGATGAAGAAACGATTGTACAAGAGTTACATATACATAGATGAAGAAACGATTGTACAAGAGGTACATATACATATATGAAGTAACGATTGTACAAGAGGTACATATATATTATATATATGTAGATGCAGTAACGATTGTACAAGAGGTACATATACATAGATGCCGTAACCATTGTACAAGAGTTACATATACATAGATGAAGAAACGATTGTACAAGAGGTACATATACATATATGAAGTAACAATTGTACAAGAGGTACATATATATATATATATATAGATGCGGTAACGATTGATCAAAAGTTACATATATACATAGATGCAGTAACCATTGTACAAGAGGTACATATACATAGATGCAGTAACCATTGTACAAGAGGTACATATACATATATGCAGTAACCATTGTACAAAAGGTACATATACATATATGCAGTAACCATTGTACAAGAGGTACATATACATCGATGAAGAAACGATAGTACAAGAGGTACATATATATATATATATGAAATAACGATTGTACAAAAGTTACATATACATAGATGCAGTAAACATTGTACAAGAGGTACATATACATATATGCAGTAACCGTTGTACAAGAGGTACACATACATATATGCAGTAACCATTGTACAAGAGGTAAATATACATAGATGAAGAAACGATTGTACACGAGGTACATTTACATATATGAAGTAATGATTGTACAAGAGGTACATATATATATATACCATTGTACAAAAGTTACATATACATAGATGCAGTAACCATTGTACAAGAGGTACATATACATATATGCAGTAACCATTGTACAAGAGGTACATATACATATATGAAGAAACAATTGCACAAGAGGTACATATACATATATGAAGTAACGATTTAACAAAAGGTACATATACATATATGAAGTAACGATTGTACAAGAGGTACATATACATATATATGAAGAAACAATTGTAAAAGAGGTACATATACATATATGAAGTAACGATTATACAAGAGGTATATATACATATATGAAGAAACGATTGTACAAGAGGTATATCATATACATATATGCAGTAACCATTGTACAAAAGTTACATATAAATATGATGCAGTAACTAGTGTACAAGAGGTACATATACATATATGCAGTAACCATTGTACAAGAGGTACATATACAGATATGCAGTAACCATTGTACAAGAGGTACATATACATATATGCAGTAACCATTGTACAAGAGGTACATATACATATATGCACTAACCATTGTACAAAAGTTGCATATAAATATGATGCAGTAACGACTGTACAAGAGGTACATATATATATATATATGCAGTAACCAATCAAACCATTGTACAAGAGGTACATATACATAGATGAAGAAACGATTGTACAAGAGGTACATATACATAGATGAAGAAACGATTGTACAAGAGGTACATATACATACATGCAGTAATCATTGTACAAAAGTTGCATATAAATATGATGCAGTAACGATTGTATGAGAGGTATATACAGTTTTTGTTTTGTTTTTTGTTTTAAACATATTTATTTTACATCGATTGCGAAACAAGTTCTTGCAACTTAGATTAATCACTCTCGATGGCTTCCTGGGTAGAACCAGTACTAAGCAATGTGGATCAATTATCTTGCTCAAGGATAAATAACGTGGCCGCGACGGAGGATCGAACCCACGACCTTTCGATCAGGAGTTCGGCGCTCTACCACTGGACCACGCACTCCATATATATACAGTAACCATTGTATAAGTGGTACATATACATATAAGAAGTAACCATTGCAGTAATGATAAACACAGCTGGAGGAAACATTGTACATAAAGACAGATGTATGTATGTCCTTTCTTTGTTATAGGTAGCGGTGTCATACACCCATTACATGCTTTCTTATGTACACACTTTAAATAAAATGGGAATAAAAGTGTATATCAAGGAACTATTATAATTAGGTGGATTACAAAATATGTAACTCTCAGTGAACCTTCCTGATAATGAACAATTAAAATGTAATGATAAAAAGTATTTTGTCTTTATTACACAATAAAAACACTCCCCCAATCATGTGTAATTCTCTGTCTGATAATATCTCTAAACTTCCTACTGACCACTTTGAACCATATCACTTAGCACCCCATGCTGTTATTTTTATGGCTTAAATTAGGAATAATAGCCCCACTGCAGCACATGTCAATCACACAAAAGTTCTCCAGGACTACCACGCTAGCCCTTTAAAGTAAAATTGTACGCTGACATTTATTATTAGTTATGAAGAGAGAGTATGTGAGTGAATAACCCTACCTCTATACATAAGA
>JAWPHD010004383.1:0-185000 GCA_037043455.1 Cyrtodaria siliqua
TGCTATAAATGCCGGTATATCTCAGCTGTGCTTTAAATGACAGATTCGGCAGTTATACCATGGTCTACTCAATTTCACACGCGCATAGTTGTTATGTTTACACACAACCTGTCAATCAAATACGTAAAACACGACTACCCATTATCAAAACAGCACTTTGTGACATTGGATTTGCCCAATAATATACACGTGACATTGGATTTGCCCAATAATATACACAGGCGATTGGCTGCAATAATCAAAACATGGTTCATGCTCATGCCTCGTGATAATATTGATTGGATCGAGCTGTTATTATTACTGAACACTGCAACGCCCTAAAACTTCTTGCATATGCGTAGTTGGATAAATAGCTATGGTACAAAACATTTATAGCATATATTTCTCGTATGTGATTTATACTGCACTCTCGGGCCTGCGGCATATACTCGAAAAATTATGCTATAAATATTACATATAAGAGAATCTTACATGAGTGCCTGTTTAATATTGGATAAAAGTATATAATGCGAGGCTGTGCCGAGCAGGAGCTTTTTATCAATTTTATCAAACAAATTTTTAAATTAAATATTAAATTGGCACGAATGTGAGATTTTATTTATCACATTTCAAAAAGCCTCGTAAGGAACATTATTGTAGCTGCCTATATATATATAACGTTGTATGATGACATCGTATGTTTGTATGACGACGTCATACGTTGACTCGGTCTTCTCCGTTATGGAATTGATTCGTCGATTTCCATAACGGAGAAGACCGAGTCAACGAATCAATTCCAATGCACACCGAGCTGAACAGAAAAGACTGAACGATGATTTGGCCGTCATTAACATACTTATTCCACTAGTGTAATATCATAAATACATCATGGCTTTATTACACTGTCACACCACAAGTTATGTGATAAAATATTTAAATGTGTACAAATTCTCATCATTAACTTAAAATCACTGATACAAATGTACACAAGGAGCACCAATACTCACTTTTAACTGCCCGTTGTATATAATGAGCTCTATCTCAAATATTGATGCGTTTGTATGCAGCGATAAAATAGTCCTAAAATGCATCAACGCCACTTTGGGATGAAATTTCAGTAAAAAAGGAGTGACCATCTTCTGAGGTGATAAAATCACCGGTTTTGTAAAATTGACAATCTGAAACAAAAACATATTAGTTAGAGTTTTGTAAAACTGACTCTCTGAAACAAAAATATACATTTATAAGTCACTATCTTTGTAAAATGACAATCAGAAACAAAAACATGCATATAATTAGTTCAGCATATCCCAACAATTAAAACAAACCAGGTTTCTTTTGTAATTGTATGGGCCATCAACTAAGGATAACATTATTTACAGCTGCCCCAGAGAAGTGAATGAATGAATAAATAATAGTTTTATTACTATCATTTAATAAATTTTTACTGCCTTAATTCAAGAAATTCCACCTGTCTTCAATAAATGTCTCACCGATATTGCAGTCAAGAAATTAACATTTAAGTAGAAAAAAAGGTCATAATTCTACTTATATGCAATACAGAGTTATGAAATCCGAGTGTCCGAGTTGCCTTGGTGATACTGAATACATATACGAAGTTTGATTGAATTTGAATAAGAAATGTTGAGATATAAGAATGTGAAAACATGTAATACAAAACTATGCCACCAAGTGATACTTGTGTCTCGCCTCTTCTTTGAAAGCGAGACGTTAATAAATTCACCACTAATGAAATCCTGGACTGTGAAGCAACAAAGGAAATATGTTTTTAAGCTTTAAAGGGACACACGGCAATCTTGATTTTTTAAAAACTCACTGCGTCCCGTTAGTTTTTCTCTTCACTTGCATTTGTTCAATCATTAATAGTAATTGTTAGAATAGTTCAAAGCAGATCAGTTTTACATATTACTAACTTTTTATAATAGTGCATCAATAATATATTTAAAAATTTGGTGAAATAGTGAAGAAAATTGAAATCGCAATTTTTTTATTTAATCATATGCAAGCATTTTTAAAGTCAAAATGACGCAGATAACTAAATTGAGGAGCAAATTTTAATGTTTGAATAAAACTCAAGATTGCCGTATGTCCCTTTAAGGATGGCCTTTAAACAACTTGACACTTATTCTCACGTAAACGTTAATACTTACTGAAAACACGTCCCTTAGTTCTGGTGGTAAGGTTATGTTGTAGAGGACCAATGAGAAATTGAACGTGTTGGTAAACGTCATAAAGCGACTGTAATTGGTTGGAAAGTTGTGAGCAAAAAAGTAGGTCATATTCTTGTGGTATGTCAATGACCTGAAATCGAGAAGTATAGCAATAATAGAATACTGTCTGCTACCTGTCGTTATATTTAAATATCAATATGTAGTTACTGGAGTGCAAAAATTAGGTTCCCTTAAGGCTGTTGTGCTAATTAAGCAAGGTCCTAAAAATGTAACAAGCAGTTCTCAGGTTTCCCACAGAAATGACACAGAATTCCCTGACTTTTCTTTAAAGGCAAACATGCAGGCTTCCATGAACATGACAACTTAAACAATGGACAAGGTTATCACTTAGAAGATCTAAACTCGTATCTAACTACAATGCAGCATTCTAATGTTGGTTGTTTTTCTTGTCTGCAATCATTTCATGTGGAGAAAAAAGCTGGACTATGCTTCAATAGGTTTTAATCAACACCAATTGGGTTAATTCGGAATGCAAGAATGTTGAAACAGAGGTGAGTCACTCCTGCCAGCTGTCACTGATGAGGTATTTACACTATTCAAGTAGAATAGAAGAGGTCTGTAGTCAAATATGTACGCAATAAATGACTTAGGTTACTTAATGTTTTAACCCTTAACCCGCTAAGCATGACTATAATAGCCTTTGCATCCATCAATGTTTACAATGTCTGGCTGCTGATCAGTCATTTTCCCCAAAACATCCCTTTGTCACATAAATGGAATGGTCTTAATTCAAAGAAAGAACAGTCCATTATATATATGTAGCAGGTTAAGGGTTAAATAAAATGTGAGACAACCATCTTACCCATGTAAAACTCTAGCTTCATACGGAATGGATATTTTGTGGATGTTATTTTTAGACTTTATGATGATCCTCCCAGACCACAATTTTGGATGTAAAGCTTTCGAAGCTGAAACAGAAATGATATCTCAGCTCGTTATTAAATACAATGAAAATATTACATATTACATTTGCAATACTTCCTTTCATATTGCATATGTTAACTGTTGGATGGCGGGAGGTATACAGTACTCGTTCTACCCAGAAATAAGTGGGTGATCTGCCTTCAACACTAAAAATTGAATGTCATACATATCCTAAAAATTGTGCTGAATAAAATGTTAAATGTTATATGCAGTCACGTATACAGTAGGAAACATAAATTTAATTCATTAGCTTTCTGGAAATTCCACAATTTTTTCTTCTTCAATGTTTGGCATTGCTTCAAAATATCGGCACGAATAGTAAACAATTCCAAACAATTCTTCAAGATTCAAAATCTCACCATTCTCAATTTTCTAATTATTAAAACATATTTTAGTATCTACTGAAACACATAAAAACTTGCGTATGACTGTAGTAAAATATTCAGGGCTTTTCATAATAGCAGGTAGGCGGGCGATATACTCTTCTACTTTGGTTACTGAAGCTGACCGTCTTCTTTTCGAAGTCCCCAATACAACAAAAAAAGGATGAAGTATAAATCACCCACCTACTTTTAAAACTGTCCCTGTATTTCAAGAACTAATGGAAAGCCCTGAATATTAACAGGAAGGCAATATCACCAAACCAATACCTTTTAGTGTTTTTAATACTTTTCTGCTGACACCCTAGGCTCTATCATCAAGACACTCAAGCTGATTGCGTCTGGACTTGTTGTTCATTAAAATGTTTGAGCGATAGACGGCGCCAAACGTCAAAACTGACAATGACATGATTTTACCGCAATATCAAAGTGCACATTGTATTACATGCAACGTTACTTTCAATCTGATTACCTTTATATTAAATATACAAGAAACTTTGTATTTTTTGTAGTTTACAAAAATAAATATGTTAATTTATAGCATTAGTCAGGATCTGTTGATGTTGTTTTGAAATTTTATTACACAACATTGCGTGTAACATCATGTAATTTTGTGACGCCATCGTGACGTTTGGGTTTTTTCCCTTGAATTAACTGACATTGACCAATCCATTTTTTCGATATTACCTCATTTCGATATTACCTCATTTTGATATTACCTCATTTCGATATTACCTCATTTTGGTATTACCTCATTTCGATATTACCTCATTTTGAAGAAGCTTTACTCCAGACCATCGTATGGACTTCTTTGAGAGGAATCTAACGAGAGGTCTGGATGATCTACTGACACCCATAAATCATATTACTCTCTTTTAATTGATAACTTCACTACACGTCTCACACCACAATTAATTTTCCATAGGGTCCCATTGTAATGTTTTTGTTTGTGGCATAGGGATAAAAAAGGTTTTGCAACATGTATTTATGCTTGAATTCTTCATTGATCCAATATCTGCATGTTATTAACTTTTAACAAATATTTACCAGATTGAACTTTTTTTAATTTCATGTTTGCGTGACACCTATCAAAATTTAGACAAAAATACAACCCCGTGGAGATTAGACCCATGATGTGTAAAATGAGGCAGTATTAGCTAGAAATCTTATATCAACATGCATCTTTCTGTGATCTCTTCCTAAAATGCTGTAGATTTAGAATCTGGTAAAGATAAATCAATGTATCCTGTAAAATGTAGAAAAGCGAACTTGTTTTTTTTATCTACCTCCTTCATCTGTAGGGCACGAGTATTCAAGGGAGATAATAGTGGTGTGAGTCCTACAGGTACCGTACAAGTCTTCACTCACCTCTAAATGTTATATGTGCCACTGGTATCTGTCGCAGTAGTTCTGGTTGTAATTTTACAGGTCGAAAATCTACACTTATAGCTTCATTGGGCGGGGAAACTGTTATACTCTGTGAATAAAGGTAAATGGATGTTAATGTTAGCACTAGTGTCAAACTTATAAAACTGAGATGAAATGAGGTTTGTAGGTCCGTCAACACGTAAGAGCTTACTTGGAACTGCTATAGGACTAGAGAGGTGAAACAATAATCAAACATGAAATGTCAGAAATTCTAACACATGACCCAGGATGAGAAAAACGACCTTGCCGACTGGAACCTGAGAGTTGAAAGCGATATGCCATCATGATGCGATAAGCATTTACACAATAGGAAATCCAAATTCTTTCACTGGTTTTAATACGAGATACGACAAAGCCACAAAGATATTAAAAACGTGAAGCATGATCCAGGGCCTTTAACACCAGGGGGCATAACAAATTAACTTCTATCACCAATCTCACTTTGATTGGTATTAAAATTATTTTTTTCGATGTCGCAGGAATGCAATTAACTTCACCAGAAAGTCATAAACCTGTATAATTCTGTCTTTACCAAAGTATTACTTGTAAATTGGCTTGATAAAATCAACGCAACATAATCCATTACTTCAGGGTTCCGGAAATACGGTTGCCCGACGCCCCGGGCAAGTGGATTTTGGGTGCGGGCAAGTGACCTTCGCAAATCTGGTTGCCCGCCACTTGCCCGACGGACATTTCCATTCCAGAACAAATCAAGTGACAAACTAGCCATATCAGAATTTCATTTTGGTAACTGAATAAAACTTGCCGTTGTTTTTCGCCGCTAGCGAGTGTTAATAAGATCAAACAACTTTCGGTACAAATCAACAATCTCGCCCCAGGCAGCTTAATTTGTGGCATTATTTCAATAAACAACCTAATTAACCCACACGCGCATTTTACACCGTTTGAAAACAACAATCCTGACACGACCGTCAGACGTGTGTCCATCGGCCAATGAAATCGCGGCAATTAAGTCCGTGACCTTCCAACCATAAATTCAGAAATCTCTGAACGTCATTTGGACCTTCCACCAATCAAATCAGAAAACTCTTTTTTAATTTGCAAATTTAATGTGTCAAAATAATGATTGACAGACCCACGTGACGTTTTGTTTTTGTTTAGATAATTTTGCCGAAGATTTTTTCGTAACGAAAATACATTTCTTTTACTCGAAGCACTCGTTTACCAATACGCTTTTATGAGGTATTTGGTGTATTTCATTGATATAATCTATAATTAAACGTATATGGAAGTGCATACTACACAAATAAGTTGCAAAACTTAGCGATATGCGCATGTCATGGGTTTTCGCGATTTCAGAAAAAATCACGGAACTTTTTCTCAAGTTCTGAACTTTCGCTTTTGATTAATAAGGTTACTGCTACTACTTCTTAAACAATTCCTTGGGAACCCCTGTTCATGCCTCTTGCTTTCATATAATTCCCTTTAGTTAAAATACAAAGCCGTAGGAACGTTACCATGGTTGCAGAAATTGGGGGCCAAGTGAATATTTCTAATAACGTTTTTGTCTTGTTTCTTTGCTTGTCGCACATTTAAATGAATACAATAGCTTCTTTTTTTTCTGTCAACTGGTTAATTGTACACACTGTGACATTAAAAGTTCCATACACTAGCTGCCAAGCATTTTTTTTGGATGGTCATCAAAAATGATGGGGTTGTGTGTGTGGTGATTGGTGGGGTGGGAGGGCGGAATAAAATGAGGTTGTATACTGTCTCATCATTTTATGATTTAAGTAACACAAAGATGTAATAGGCACAAAAGAAGAAAATGCAACCATTTGATTTTTTTATATGAATAAATACAATGTATTAACTAATACATTCTCCCTTCCTTTTCTAACTAAGTATAATGGTCCAAATTATGCGGCGGTCCGTCCAGTTTAACACGAATAATGGTCAGCGCCAATTTTTGGGGCAATTAAGTGTTCTTAGATGTGGGGCAAGTGACATTTTGGGCAGGGCAAGTGACTTCTAAAAATCCACTTGCCCTGGGCAAGTGGATTTTCAAAATATTTCCAGAACCCTGTACTTGTATCTCTATTATATTCCAGGTAGAGATATTCCAGTAGAGATAAACTTACTGAAATTTGCACTGCTGTATCTCCGGTATTGATTAAAGTTATGGGAACTGTTTTTGGTTCATCGAATGTTCTCACGATTCCAAAATCGATTAATTCTTGCGCTACGTATATACCAGGAGCTGAAAAAAAGTAGAAAATAAATCAGAATTAATATCATCAGTAAAGAAACATGTTTTATTGGTCACAGATATTGTATTTAGTCCATGTAACGGATACTTCTACTGGACAGAACTTACATAAAAACAGATTTCAAAGTTTTTTATCAAAGAATGATTGATTGAAGCAAGCCAGTTGCATATCGATAGTACTTACAAGATGAAAACAAACTATAATCTGCATGCTGTCCTCCTGGACTGTGTTACGACACTAATAACAACTTATAAATGACTACATTTGATATACAAATATGTATGGGTATCTGGTGAAGATTGTAAATCCAACACAAGGTATAATTGTTTTTATCGGAGCCGAGGCTCTGACGTCGCCAGCTAATAACGTGTTAAATGTTTATTACACAATGACGTCAAGCAACTGTCATTATTGATATCTGCCACGACTTTTATCTTCCCCCATGTGTAAGATCAGGCTTTCCATCACACATGTAAAATGCGGATAAACTTATCCGGTATGCAAGGAAAAGCAGTAAATCAAACCAGTCAAGCTGCAATATAAAACGAACAAACTTACTTGATGTAACTTCTACCTCCATTGGCAGAACTAAAAGTTGTTTATCTTGTTTATTGTTTGTTTTTATTCGTATGAAGGCCGTATGATTATTTTCCGTCCTCCCTACAAAGTTAGCCTTCATGATTGTTCGGGTTTCATAGGGAGGAATCTCCTGCAAAAAAATAACAATACATGTTATTATAATCATGACAGTCAGGAACCTTTGGTTTAAGCATGACTTGATTACACAACTTAATATACTTGGAAGTCATCTTGAATGATAAAGAAAAGTTCTCTCTGTTTCAAAAAGCATTCCCGTCTATCACCCAAGCACGATAATATTTTTCGATTTGTTTGCAGTGGAGGCAGACCCACTTTTCCTGGGTAGAACCAGTACTGTACACCTTCAACAATCCGTAAGAATCGATACTTCCTCACAAGTGGAGCTGAAGGTGGGATTTGAATCCAGTGGTGAGAGACGAGAAGGTTTACAAGGTAACGTCGTTAACCCTCCACCACAGACACTCTTCCTAGCATGTTAAATTGAATTGAATTAGATTTTATAGTCGCACCAACAGCTAAGATCATATGGCGACTTTCCAGCTTCCACTGGTGGAGGAAGACGCCAGGTGCCCCTCCAGGCAATTTTCGTGCATGGGCGGGCACCTGGGTAGAACCACCGACGTTCCGCAAGCCAGCTGGATAGCTTCCTCACATAAAGATTCCTAGGCCCCTGAGGGATCGAACCTACAGTGGTGAGGGGCAAGGGATTGCAAGTCTGAGACCCTAACCACTCGGCCACGGACGCCCCTACAGGGTGGCCACAGAAATCCGAAAATGGAATTCCCTGATAAGTCCCTGATTTTTCCCTGACTGAAAGGTGATTTTCCCTGATCTTTTCACGGAGTATATAGCTCAAATACAGCTGTATAAGTATGGCCTCCAACCTCCCCGTATAGCCGTACCTTCACCACCATTAAGCCAAACACATTCTTTACTCATATCTTTGGAGTTTTACAGGTCTTAGATAATTGTAAATTGCTTTATTAATATATTGCTAACAGTTTGAAGAAATACAGCTTTTTAATAAAGTCAGGAAGAGAAGCTACCAGTAGCCAAGAATTGTTCTCTTAAATCTTTGTAAAATTCCCTGATAATTCCCTGATTTTTTGCAAATTTTCAAATTCCCTGATTTTTCCCTGCAGGGAATTTTTTTTCACCCTTTTCCCTGTTTTCCCTGTTTTCCAGAGTCTGTGGCCACCCTGCCCTAGCATGTTAAAGAAAATTCTGTTGTTAGTAAGAGTAGGACAGGTTCCGGGTTTTGATGTATCCTTTCCCTGTCTATGGGGCAGCTCTAAATAACCCATAATGTGTTAATGAGCCGTTAAACAATATTAAACACAACAAGAAATGTCACAGTAAGTGACAAATGCCCCCGAAGTGACCTTTGAAATGTAGGTGTGACCTTGACCTTGGAGCCCTGCACCTGGATTTTGTGCACGACACGTCGTCTGGTTATGGTGAGCACTTGTGCCAAGTTATTTGAAAATCCGTCCAGGAATGCCAGAGTTATTGACCGGACAAGATTTGACTTTTGACCTCTAACTGGGACCTTGACCTTAAATCCACGGACCTGGATTTTGTGCGCAACATGTCGTCTTGTTGTGGTGAGCAATCTTGCCAAGTTATTTGAAAATCCGTCCAGGAATGCCAGTTATTGACCAGACATGATTTGACCTTTGACCTCTAAGTGTGACCTTGACCTTGGGGCCACAGACCTGGATTTTGTGCGCGACACATTGTCTTGTTTTGGTGAGCACTTGTGCCAAGTTATTTGAAAATCCGTCCAGGAATCCCAGTTATTGACCGGACACGATTTGCCTTTTGACCTCTAAGTGTGACCTTGATCTTGGAGCCACGGACCTGGATTTTGTGCGCAACATGTCGTCTTGTTGTGGTGAGCAATTGTGGCAAGTTATTTGAAAATCCGTCCAGGAATGTCAGAGTTATTGACCGGACTAGATTTGACCTTAGACCTCTAAGTGTGACCTTGACCTTAGAGCCACGGACATGGGTTTTGAGCGTGACACGTCGTCTTGTTGTGGTGAGCACTTTTGCAAGTTATTTGAAAATCCGTCCAGGAATGTCGGAGTTATTGACCGGACAAGATTTGACCTTTGACCTCTAACTGTGACCTTGACCTTGGAGCCACGGACCTGGGTTTTGTGTGTGACATGTCATCTTGTTGTGGTGAGCATTTTTGCCAAGTTATTTGAAAATCCGTCCAGGAATGCCAGAGTTATTGACCGGACAAGATTTGACCTTCGACCTCTAAGTGTGACCTTGACCTTGGAGGCACGGACCTGGGTTTTGTGCGCGACACTTTTGCCAAGTTATTTGAAAATCTGTCCAGGAATGCCAGAGTTATTGACCGGACACTATTTGACCTCTAAGTGTGACCTTGACCTTGCAGCCACGGACCTGGGTTTTGTGCGCGACATGTTGTCTTGTTGTGGTGAGCACTTGTGCCAAGTTATTTGAAAATCTGTCCATGAATGTCAGCTATTAACCGGACACGAAAGCACTTTGTTTTGACCTTTGACCTCTAAGTATGACCTTGACCTTGGAGGCATGGACCTGGATTTTATGCGCGACACGTCTTGTTGTGGTGAGCAATTTTGCCAAGTTATTTAAAAATCCGTCCATTATTGTCAGAGTTATTAAGCGGACACAATTGTACAGACAGACGAACGAAGGGACAGACGAACGAAGGGACTGACGGACTGACAGACGGACTACTATATGCCACCCTTCGGGAGTATAAAAAGCATTTAATACAAACCTGCCAAGTTTCATGAAAACATTCCAAGTATCCATTATAAACTTATGAATATTCCTTCTCGGCAGAATAGCACAGAATTTATCTTGTTTTTTGTATTTTGGATAAAAAGAAATAATTAGGAAGTAAAACTGTTCTTACCCATAAAGACCGTGGAGCTTCTTTTTCCCCAGTTGGTAACTCTAAATGTAAATCTCCTTC
Organism: Cyrtodaria siliqua; assembly: GCA_037043455.1. Taxonomy (NCBI): domain Eukaryota; kingdom Metazoa; phylum Mollusca; class Bivalvia; order Adapedonta; family Hiatellidae; genus Cyrtodaria; species Cyrtodaria siliqua. The sequence continues at coordinate 10,772 of JAWPHD010004383.1, forward strand.
ACTGGAAAACATTTCTAACACCTGAAAAACAGACGGACAACTTGAATGCTTAACCCACCAAACAGCCAGCGATTATAAATATTCCGAAGAATTACGATAGTAAACGAATGCTATCAGAAAATGTTCGTAACTGGCTCTCTAAAATAATTAGAAACAGAAGTGCAAAAATCCAATCATTTCAGTCAAGCTGCAGGGGGATTCAATTGCCTTTTATCTTTTTCATAATATTCTTTCTGACCGAGTCAAGCTTACAACATCAACAGATCTAGAACCTCTTTAACAGAAAAAAGAGTATCGGTAAGGCTTGATCGGAGGTAATTTACCATAAGAAGAGTTAAAAGTGCAAGATGCAGCGATTTTTTTTCTCATTTTTTGGGGAATGGTACCGGTACCCATTCAAGTGGGGAAATTTGCGTTGTTTTGCCTTAAATTTTTGGAATTTTCACTATCAAACGAAACAATATTGTATGTTTAAATACTTTGCAAACACATTACCATGTATACATTCGCTTGTAGTATTTCATTACATTCCCCCAAAAGTATATATTTTCCCCCTTATTCTGTTCAAAGTTCCCCTCTAAAGTAAAAAGTTGGGAAAAAACCCATACTTTTTGCTACTGGGAATGGTACCATTTTTGGGAACCATTTATATAAGGGAAAAAACACTGAGATGTGAAGGTTATATTTCCTTACCTGTAATGTTGTGCTATGCGGGTTATGCATATTTATTAAAGGTGCAAAACTACTGTTGACAGGAACTCGTGCACCAATATAAGGTCGCAATCTGTATGGGTTAGCTATACCCACACCAAAAACCTGCAGTAGAAAATAAACATGTCAATTACATGTGCTGTTAGCTATATACACACCAAAAACCTGGAGTAGAAAGTAAACATGTGAATTACACGTGCTGTTAGCTATATACGCACCAAAAACCTGGAGTAGAAATTAAACATGTCAATTACGCGTGCTGTTAGCTATATACGCACCAAAAACCATGAGTAGAAAATAAACATGTCAATTACATGTGCTATGTTTATTTGTTCAGGAATTAACAGTAAACTGTAATATATGGAGACAAATTCAGATATCTGAAAAGAAACCGGAAATGTTGTTGACCGAATAGCATGGTACAGTACAGCTCACGCGAAACCCACACTTTACTCTTTCACGCCGAGTGAGGAATTCAGAAATCGCGTAATTTCGCGGCGTTTGGACGATAAAACTACGCCGAGTAGAAATCAGCTACGTGACGAACGACTAGCGTAACTTCGCCGAGATACTCCGCGTAGACAAAAGGTAAATGACCTTTTTAGCGGCCTTGAACGAACGACTAGCGTAACTTCGCGGCGATACTCCGCGTAGACGAACTCGGCATTCGCCGAGTCGTCAATTATTCAGGTAAATGACCTTTTTATCGGACTTGAATGTTTATGTCTGAAACAATGATGAACGGCATTCGTACAGGTAATGTACATCTGCATAGATCTACGTGTTTTATTTTTATGTTTGTTTTAAATGTACACTGTGCGTGAAAGTAATAAAGTTACCTTATAGTTGACGTTTGTGCTGCTGTACTCTCAAATGCAATTAAACACAACTGTCATGAGGACGAAATAAATATTTAGTTTTAATCTGTAACGGCAACCAATGCTAGCTTCCAAATACAAAACTTAAATACACACTCTATTTCTTAGCACACGTTGTCTTACACGTTGTCAAGCGCGTTGCCATGGTCAGGACTCTGAATCAGACGTTTTCATGTGTATTGAGCAGAGTTACGATATTGTAAACATGTACTTTACATGTACATGTCGAAGTAACCAGGTTAGATCACGCTTCCATTACACTAGTATAGATAATTAGGGACGTATCGTGGTATCGTGGTATTCTCTTGGATAAATAAAATATGTTATGTAATATGTATACTGAGTAAAGTACAGTAGATCTATATACATGTATGTAAATACATATTTCGTTTGCGTGCCTGATTGCCTTAGATGTTGTGGTATGAACCTACGTAAGTGGATTTTAAGACCAACTTTATAAAAATATTTGCTGATTTTGTCAAATACGAGGTTTGATCAACAAAAAAAGTTGATACTGGCCTTATAATTCCTTAATTACAAGTTATTTGAAAAAAAAACATATTATGAATTTAGTCTGTCCATTGACAATTTCCTTGACATATGAAAATGTTCAAAAGTATGGTGTGTTTTTTTTTATGAACTGCACCTGCCGCAATCCGTCGCACCAATAATAATACATAATGAAATATTTAACACTGGCACTGCAGTAGGCTATCTATTTATAAAAATGATGTAAAATTATCCTTTAACCTAGTAACCAGGGCATCCATTATTGTTAACAGAGGTTTGGTCGTAGAAACACTTAAAAAAAGTATAAAAGTCGAACAGGAAAAGCAGCTTCCCCAGAATACAGTTAACTCTAAAACACGCAAAACGACAAACATGAATGGAAATGTTAATATGGAATATTACGTCAAAAACACACAAAAAAGGTTGACAATAGGGCTGTCGTCTTCAAACGGTCAGTGGCAAAAAAGACTGGGGTTTAAACCAGGTTCTAGGGTGCACCAAACCTCACAAACCCTACTGTCATCCCAAACTCGAAGCTAGTTTTGAGAGCATAACTCATTCCTTCTGATTCATATGGTGTAGTCTAGTCGATATATCGCAACATCTACATCATTCTTGGTTTGTGATCACTCAGTTACATATTAACATCTGCTAACAAACACTAAACTATTGTGAATTAATAATATACAAGCATGTTTTATTTGTGATATTGTGAATACTGTTACTAGTAACAATGACATTTACAGCTACTAAACAAGGAAGATATTTGCTTCCTGGTTCAGTACGACGTCCACAAGAAGCACCAAATCCGCACGAGCGGCTTTTTCAGAACGTCGGAAAAGGTAAGACAGTTTGTACACATTTGTATGATTACACAAAAGTAATTAAATTGGTCTAAAGACATCGCCCTGGCGATTTTCTCTATTCACGAATTAAATCGTAGTTGTAGTGGGAGGGTAATTATTTTTTTTACAATTGTGTCTACCTGCATCTATTGTTTTTTTTTCTTATCGATGTTTAATAATGATCTTGCACGAGTGCCTGATTAATATTGATTTATCAAACGAGTTGGATACTGCGTCCATTAAGTTATACCAAGCAGCATTTTACGCGATTTACATATTCCAAAATTAATTAAAATTAAATCGTAGTTTAGTCGGAGGGGGACTTTTTTTTAATAGTGTCTACCTGCATCTATTGGATGTTATCGATGTTTAATAATGATCTTACATTGAATTTATCAAACGAGTTGGATAAAATTATATGATGTGAGGCTATGCGAGAATTTTATCCAAATTGTTCAATAAATTCAATATATAGTGAAAGGGATCTCGTTGCATGATTTCCGTAATCCATGATGTTTTTTTACAATTGTGACTACCTGCATCTATTGTTTTGTTTCCTTATCAATGTGTAATATTTAATGATCTTACACGAGTGCCTGATTAATATTGATTTTATCAAACGAGTTGGATACTGCGTCCATTAAGTTATACCAAGCAACATCTAACGTGATTTACATATTCCAAAAGTAATTGAATAGGTCTAAAGACATCGCCCTGGCGAATTCCCTTATTCATAAATTTAACAAAAGTAAAACTGAAATAAGCCTGAATATTTTTACATGTAACTTGCAGTTGAATATGTCTATACACTTTTATCTAGACTGTGCTATACCTGAATATTAAATATAAAACGTGTGTATTGATCTATGCCATACTCATAGCGGGCACGCGGGTATACAATAGGAAATGAAATTAATCTGATTGCACTTGCTTTTCATTATCTCCGGTACTATTCTGCACATAATCAACAGATACATGTACATGACATGATGTACGAACTTGTGCACCGATATAAATCTATTTGCTGATCAAACTTTTACCTGAAAAGAAAGTTGTAATATGTTTAGAGAGCAATATATTGCACTGAATTGCCAATTCCGATTGGTAGACCTCTACTTGTTTTTATCAATATAATCTTGCTTCATAATTTGATTAATACTCCTCGTCACAATCAAGCATTTGTTGTGTGCGCGTGCCTATATTTATTACATTACATACATGTACTTGGTGGCCCGTGATTGGAAATATTCTATTCGATTCTAAAAAAAAAATGGCCGACGCCGAAGGAAAATTACAGTTAATTAAATTTTACGCCGAGATACGCGTCATCCTTCACGCCAAGTTACGCAAAGATCACAGGTGTGCACTTTTGCTTAATTGGATTCTATGCGGAGTAACTCGGAGTGGCTTTCACTCGGCAATAGCGTACTTTCGCCGCGTGAATTCGCCGAGTACAAACACTGACTCCGCGTAGATACGCGCGAAACTCGATACGACCAAACTCGGCGAATCGAGTGAAGTGTGTGTTTCGCGTGAGCTGTACTGTATATCAAGCAGAAGATATGATCTTGTGGCGTAATTTAACGACTATGATTAACTTTTCGTTAGATTATGCTTGCTTTAGCGCATGACAGATATGGTCACGTGTTTGTGTATAATATTACCGTCAAATGATTATTTCACCTGATTATCTTGTGCGTTGAAACAACTGATATGAAAAAGAAAAAAAATCTCTTCTTATTTTAGTATGCTGACTTTAATGTTTCTTGACATTCTGTTTTTATGTAAACAATACCTGTAATGTAAAATGACCCGTTGGCCCTGCAACATATTGTAGTTATGCATAAGTGCAGTTTTTCATGAGGCACAAGGTAATAGTGAAATTAGTTCCTAGGAGTTATCACGATATGGAACTGAAATGGTTAATTTGGCACAGATTGCTATGTATTACATCCTGCTGATTTGACTGCATTATTGTTGAAGTTATAAGACTTTCAAAAACTTTCTTCACTGTTTTATGTTTTAATACGAACAGTCAGCTTCTGAACTACCGTGGGTGTTCTTAACCCTTAACCCGCTAAGCATGACTATAATAGTCTTTGCTGCGAGTAACTCGCAGGCTGATCAGGGTATACAATGTCCGGCTGCTGATCAGTAATTTCCCCCAAAACACCCCTTTGTCACATATATGGAACGGCTTCAATTCAAAGAAAGTACAATCCAGTATATATATGTAGCGGGTTAAGGGTGGCCTCGGTCGCTTAGTGGACAAGACAATGCATTCCGGGTTCGAGCCCTGGCGGTGGCATGCTTGACGGGCATATTCATCCAACCGCTCATCTCTCTCAGAGGTCCCTGTCCCAATATGACCCTACATGTATTAGCGGGAAATAAAAACACGTTTGTTTCTAGTTGGTTTTCTCACTCCTATCCGATCAATAATATTAATTTGCTGGAGCAATATCCTCATGTCTACTAATGTTTAGTGCTTAACACTTGCAGCGGCATCTGGGATTTTGTTATAACCATAATACCACTGTAACATGTATGAAATTGTATAGACCTAGTGCACACTTCCTTATAAGTACAGACCCAGTGCTTCCTTATATCTTCTCTTTTATCCTTATTTAAACTAGAACTGTCGCCGGAGGCGGACAAATACCCCCGCTGGCAACTTGTTGGTGGGGTGGGTAAACATACAAGACTTTATTCCTATGAGATATATAGACATATATTATAGAGAAAAAGCCCGGACAAGAATTTTCTATTTGAATACCAAGTACGAAATGCATTAAAAATATAAAGGGCCATAACTCAGTGGACATTTATTGAACCGGAACGTCATGACAGTTTGCACATCTCCACTTGATATTGATACTTCCTATTAAGTTTAAAAAAATTCTAACAAAGAGTTTTAGAGAAATAGCCCGGACAAGAATTTTGTATTATATATATATATTTTGGGAAATACAAAGGGCCATAACTCAGTGGAAAATTATCGAACCAGAACGTCATGATAGTATACGCATGTCCACTTGATATTGATACTTCATAGCAAGTTTCAATAAATTCTAACAAAGAGTTTTAGAGAAATAGCCCGGACACTTTCTCACTTACAGGTCGAGCTCACACAGCAATTTAAAGGCTCAGTCAGTTCTCAGAACACACAGAGTTGCATCCTAATGGCATGACGAGATGTCATAATACCAGGGCATGACGTGATGTCATAATACCAAGCTGTGATATCATAGTACCAGAAAGTGATGTCATGATAGAAACAACCGAATGAAAATATGAATGAAGCATTCTGATTGATTCAGTGATAAAAATTGGACCAACGAAACCAGTTAATTTAGCAAGGTGAAAAACTCAATACATTCTTACTGATAGTGTTTTTACTTGACACTGAGTAATTAGGTTCTTAAAATCCAGAACCACAAAATTCTAATAATGAAATAATTCTAAAAAAAATGTACCCCTGCTACCAGTCCCTCCAACCCACTTGACCTTTGACCTCAAAATCATACGTCCACTCACCACAGGCAGTCCACCTATGACGTTTCATGAGATTTGCTTCAGGGGGAAAGGAGTTACGGAGCTGACAAGGCTTTTCATTATCGGGTGCCGGTGACCTTGACCTTTGACCTACTGATCTCAAAATCAATAGGGGTCAGGCAGTTCACCTATGAAGTTTCATGAGATTTGCTTCAGGGAGAGAGGAGTTACGGTGCGGACAAGGTTTCCATTATCGGGTCCCGGTGACCTTGACCTTTGACCATCTGATCTCAAAATCAATAGGGGTCATCCTCTCACCACACGCAGTTTACCTATGAAGTTTCATGAGATTTGCTTCAGGGGCAGAGGAGTTATGGAGCGGACAAGGTTTTTCATTATCTGGGCCCAGTGACCTTGACCTACTGACCTCAAAATCAATAGGGATCATCCTCTCACCACAGGCAGTTCACCTATGAAGTTTCATGTGATTTGCTTCAGTGGGAGAGGAGTTATGGAGCGGACAAGGTTGCGTCTACAGACAGACGGACAGGGCGAAACCAGTATACCCCCGTAAACTTTGTTTAGCAGGGGTATAATGATGATTAAGACTGTTATAAATATCATATGGGAATGGTATACAAGCTGACTTTTTTTTTCTTCATGAAAGTTAAATGAAAATGTTTGTCTTTTGAAAAATGGAACTTTAATGAATTTATTCTCAAACGAAAATTATTTGCAACACTTATTATATACATGACAAAAATGTTTTATATAAGAACTCCCTTTACTTCAGACTTATATCAGAATACGTGCCTTATAGATGTTTATTATATATATGGCAATGTGGCTCCCTTTACTTCAGACTTATATCAGAATACGTGCCTTATAGATGTTTATTATATATATGGCAATGTGGCTCCCTTTACTTCAGACTTATATCAGAATACGTGCCTTATAGATGTTTATTATATATATGGCAGTGTGGCTCCCTCTACTTCAGACTTATATCAGAATACGTGCCTTATAGATGTTTATTATATATATGGCAGTGTGGCTCCCTCTACTTCAGACTTATATCAGAATACGTGCCTTATAGATGTTTATTATATGGCAGTGTGGCTCCCTCTACTTCAGACTTATATCAGAATACGTGCCTTATAGATGTTTATTATATATATGGCAGTGTGGCTCCCTCTACTTCAGACTTATATCAGAATACGTGCCTTATAGATGTTGATTATATATATGGCAAAATTGCCCGATGAGAGAGGTGAGATACACTAAGGACAAGAAACTGACGATGCAAAGCTGGTATGACTCAAGTCACATCAGGTGCAATATAAACCTAGTAATAACTTTAATCAACGTAAACAATGACATGCAATTACATATTGCCATGTGTCACACTGGTATCCAGAAAATAACGTGGCACATGTGTCCATAATATTTACAAGGTTTTCTGTAACACAAGGTTATATGAAATTAAAAACATCAACAGATGTTACACGATAAAATATTTGCATCTCATCTCCAGCCGAAAAGATAATAGAGACAGCAACAATAACATATATGCAGCATGATGAAACATTTGCATCACAAGTGGCATAGTTAACAATAACCTGAAATACAGACAGTAACATATGATACGCAGCATGATAAAACATTTAAATTCACATCACCAGCAGAACGTAAGCAATGTAAGTAATCAATAAAATGTTGTGAGACACACCAAGGTACAGGTTAAAACACCGCAAGAATAAACATGATAACGTGACAATTCAATCAACATTTTTCTCCTGTTTTTTATTTAAATTGTGACCATCGCTGAATGGAATTGTTCTGAAGCATTTCATTACCTCGATAGCCAGTCCTGGAGAAAGGGAATGCATAGAGGAATCTAGGACCACCCTACTCTTACTATCAGAGCCAGTCCTGGAGAAAGGGAATGCATAGAGGAATCTAGGACCACCCTACTCTTACTATCAGAGCCAGTCCTGGAGAAAGGGAATGAATAGAGGAACCTAGGACCACCCTACTCTTACTATCAGAGCCAGTCCTGGAGAAAGGGAATGAATAGAGGAACCTAGGACCACCCTACTCTCCAGTCCTGGAGAAAGGGAATGAATAGAGGAACCTAGGACCACCCTACTCTCCAGTCCTGGAGAAAGGGAATGAATAGAGGAACCTAGGACCACCCTACTCTCCAGTCCTGGAGAAAGGGAATGAATAGAGGAACCTAGGACCACCCTACTCTCCAGTCCTGGAGAAAGGGAATGAATAGAGGAACCTAGGACCACCCTACTCTCCAGTCCTGGAGAAAGGGAATGAATAGAGAAACCTAGGACAACCCTACTCTTCAGTCCTGGAGAAAGGGAATGAATAGAGGAACCTAGGACCACCCTACTCTCCAGTCCTGGAGAAAGGGAATGAATAGAGGAACCTAGGACCACCCTACTCTCCAGTCCTGGAGAAAGGGAATGAATAGAGGAACCTAGGACCACCCTACTCTCCAGTCCTGGAGAAAGGGAATGAATAGAGGAACCTAGGACCACCCTACTCTCCAGTCCTGGAGAAAGGGAATGAATAGAGGAACCTAGGACCACCCTACTCTCCAGTCCTGGAGAAAGGGAATGAATAGAGGAACCTAGGACCACCCTACTCTCCAGTCGTGGAGAAAGGGAATGAATAGAGGAACCTAGGACCACCCTACTCTCCAGTCCTGGAGAAAGGGAATGAATAGAGGAACCTAGGACCACCCTACTCTCCAGTCCTGGAGAAAGGGAATGAATAGAGGAACCTAGGACCACCCTACTCTCCAGTCCTGGAGAAAGGGAATGAATAGAGGAATCTAGGACCAGCCTACTCTCCAGTCCTGGAGAAAGGGAATGAATAGAGGAACCTAGGACCACCCTACTCTCCAGTCCTGGAGAAAGGGAATGCATATAGGAATCTAGGACCACCCTACTCTTACTATCAGATTCCTCTAGTACACTGACGTCCAGTTAATATCTCATCAAATGCAAGAGATGTAACAATTTCACATTAATGACCGAGACATAATCATCAGATATAGGAATTTTTTTTACTAGCAGAGATCTTGACCCCAATGACCTCAAATGCAAGCTTCCTTTCCATATAAGCTTCCTACACAGCAAGTATTGTTGCACGGTCGCATTCCTTACTGAAGTTATTGTCCGGAAACCATTTTTCTATTTGTAAGTAACTACAACATTGACCTTGAACCCAGTGACCTCAACTGTAATGTTTATATAACCTACCTACACAAAAGTTTCTTTCCAATATCTCCTTCTTAACTGAAGTTATTGTCCAGAAACCATTTTTCTATTTGTAAGTAACTACAACATTGACCTTGAACCCAGTGAGCTCAAATGTAATACAAAGCTTCCTTTTTATATAACCTACCTACACAAAAAGTTTCGTTCCAATATCTCATTCTTAACTGAAGTTATTGTCCAGGAACAAAAAGTGTGACTAACGATGGACGACAGACGCGGCCACAAGGCAACAGATAATGTAAAATCAAAGTGTCCACCATACTTCGCAAGCGACACAATAAAACCAGAACTATTTGTATTTTACATCACTGGAATACTGAACCAAAGGATGAGGTTTCCTTATCTAAACAGATCAACTTTCTCCCATTCCTTATAAAACTGACCCTGTTTTTTGCCAGCATATCTTCAGTATCCTTATAATTACGTTCAGCAGACTGAGAGATTAGAAATGTCAATAACTTAATGATACTAAACCTCCAAATAATGGCAAAATTACACTTAAAAACCTTTCAGCAAAACTCTATCCAGATGTTCAGAACATATAATAATGTATATGTGTCAATTAAAAGTAAAAGTTTATTCACGGGTTCTTAAAAACATGTGATTGAATATATGCTTTAAATGGTTGGTAGTTGGTAACTCTTAATTCGGGGTTTGGCCTGGCTGGTTAAGGCCGTTTATATTGGGTCTATAAAGTTTGGATTCTCAAAATATATGTTTCATATATATACCTAGTCGTCAGTAGGTTAAGAAACGGTGTACATATGTTGTAAACTTTGGCCGTTGTTGGCGGGATAGCTACTTTAATTAAATAATTAGCTACACCAACTTTATTGGCAATTTAAAAGAGAAAAGAATGAAAGCCTGCGACTTTTTTTGATATTCAGCTTGGGACATGGCTAAGGCTCATAGTGATTATTATTTATAGCAGAGTTTCATTCTTTTGCGGACCGCAGTGTGGGAATTTGTCTATTTTTCATAATCGATAATTGGTTTGGGGGAAACCAACCCGTGATTAACTATTAATTGTTTGTTTGTTAGTATACATTATATGTTCCGCAGAGAATAAAACTGTGTGAACAACTTAAATAATTCATTACACAACTGTGTATGGCAACCTGATCCACTTTCATAATCATGCAATAAAAACTATCGTAAACTAGACAGGGCTGTTTTTGTCTCCCCCACACTCTCACTGTAATGCATATGAACCAACCTGGCTGAAAGCTGCGCTCTGCACGTCGTCTCGATATAGTGCACATTTGTGCCAAGTTATTTCAAAATCCCTCAAGCGGTTCAAGAGATATGGAGCGGACATGAAATATAGCGCATATTACCTTCGACCTCTAAGTGTGACTTTGACCTTGAACGGACGTAGCTTGAAGTTGCGTTCTGCACGTCGTCTAGATATGGTGAACATTTGTGCCAAGTTATTTCAAAATCCCTCAAGCGGTTCAAGAGATATGGACAGACACGACTTGTGATGGACAGATGGACAGACAGGCAGACAGACATCCAAAATAAAAACAGTAGGTCTCCTCCAGGACAGACAGACAGAAAGACATCCTAACTAAAAACACTGTCTCCTCCAGTGTGGGAGGAGACATAATTTGTTTGCACAAAACTCATTTTACCTGATATTTAAACGATCCCAGGGACGTGTGGATATATAAAGTATTTTCCACATTCCCTTCTTGTCGCGCGAGGAAAACTACATCAAATGTTGTATTCCTGCCAGGAGGGACTATCTGCAATACACATAACATTTGCATCATGTTGAAATACATATTACAATAAGATGTTCCGTAATCATATGTAATCATATGTAAATCTGTAATCATTTCTTTTCATACACAGTAATAATGCATCAAAAATTCCAAAAGTTCAACACACCAATCAAGACTCTTGCCCGTGCCAATGCAACTGCCCGGGTTGATAGCGATAAATGTGCGAAACTTCCCAGAGGTTAGTAAACCATTCCATTAAATATGAAATAAGATGGATATAATATTAAATAAACAAAAGCTATAAATGAACTATTTTCAAACAAGATGTATATAAAAGGGCTCTGAAAAACTTGAAAAAAAGCTGAAAGAATTATCAAAATGCCATGACAAAAAAGGAAATAATTATGACCTATTAAAATGTGCAAAGAACATAAATGGAGGCAGTCATCTTGAAACGATGATGTCATAGCGCCTTTTTACCATCTATGGCATATTGACAAAATATATTTTAAAGCAAAGAACATCACTGCAAATTGATTAAAATTAAATATATATGATTTGTTTTTGCTTTATAAGACATATTGCATCCACCCCTTTAACCTCTGGAAAAATTCTTGGGCAATAGTCGATAAAATGATGTGTCCTTGAAATTGCAATATTTTTCAATCTAAAAGAAAATACTCTGAAATGATGGGTTTAAAATGTCGATGAATAATACTCAGTCAAGTTTAAAATAAATTAATCACGTTAACCATTAACCCGCTAAGCACGACTATAATAGCCTTTGCGTCCATTGTAAATCCAGATCGGCCTGCGAGTAACTCGCCTCGCAGGCTGATCAAGGTTTACAATGTGTGTCTGCTGATCAGTCATTTTCCACGAAACACCCCTTTGTCACATAAATGGAATGGTCATAATTCAAAGAAAGAACTGAATTGGGGTTTTAAGGCACACCAACACATGAAAAGGTTATATGGCGCCTAACAGACATGAACATGCCAGGCTCATCTTCCATGTACATCGAGATAAAATATGAAAAAAGGGGCTAGAACCTTCTCACCCTGAACTGCAGAGTTGCTGCAAATTCTATCGTAGAAACTCCATTTACGCCACGTTATTGTTTCTCTGCCACTGCTCTTTTGATGCGAGCGAGATAGCACCTGAAACAATGCAGGGATCATGATGAAGACCTTTAATGAACATGAACAAAAAATGATAAAATGAACATGAATTTGGGGGGTTTCCGTTATATATATATATATATGTAGCGGGTTAAGGGATAAACATGGTAAAGAGATAAAACTAACACGTTTACTTACTTTATCTTGAAAAAAAGAACAATGAAAATGTGCAGTACTCCCCGATATGGAGAGTAAATGTAAATTATTCTTTCCATCTGTATTATGTACTGTCACTTGTTCCATGCGAGGCATTCCAACAGCTCTGAAAAACACAAGGAAACGTAGATAAAATGTCAGCTGTGAGGCTTGAACAATAGTTCTAAAAGAATACGGTAAAACAGTCATAGATATTTCAAAGCATGAAAAAGAAATGGCAAGAATTGTACAATTCAGTTTAAGTCTAAACAGGAACTGATGTATGCTCCCCGAAATGTATCCTCAACTTATCTTATGGCCTTGTATCACCCAGCACTTTTCAATTTGCAGTTCCATTAGTAGTTTATGCTCCAGATAATAAATCTAAGTATAAAATTACAAAGGGCAATAACTCTAATTTGAATGAGACAGAGTTAAGGTTCTTGCACTCTGCACTTCCTCTCATTGCCCTCTATCAGTGTGTTAAGTTTCATTGCAGTCAGTAGTTTTGAAGATATGCTCTGGACAAAAATTCTAAGTATAAAATTACAAAGGGCAATAACTCTAATTTAAACAAAGACAGAGTTACAATTCTTGCACTCTACACTTCCTCTCATTGCCCTCTATCATTGTGTAAAGTTTCATTGCAGTCCCAACAGTAGTTTTGAAGATGTGCTCCGGACAAGAAAGTGTGACAGACACATGGTAGGACGGACGTACAAAGCGGCAACTATATAAAAATATGAAGAAAACCGTGCATAGCACTTGTACAATACAAAACTGCAAGCACGATAGTAGTTCAAAAAGAACGCGCAGTATGCACAGTATAACAGATAGACAAAGGTAAAGTATGCTTATTAAAACGCAAAATGAACAAGTTGATGAAGCTTTCAGAAATCTTGTAACTTAGGTAATTACACAATCCAAGCAATAAAAAAGAAAATTTTGAATTGATTTGAATGGTGTTTTAGGTCATTTTTGGCACATGTTAGGCCACATATGAGTCAATTTCTTTTTGTGGTTGAGGCAGACCACCTCATTTTTCCTGGGTAGAACAAGTACTGTATATCTCTCGTCCTCCGTAAGAATCAACACTTTCTCACTTGACAAGTCGAGCTCTCCCAGTGGGATTCAAACCGGCAGCGGCGAAAGGCAAGAAACTTTTATACGCAACGTCTTAACAATCCCGGCCACAAACTATGCCAACTAAATAATTTGAATACGTCATGTGTTAACTGCTGTACTATTATGTTGCATCCCATCAATGCTGCACTGAGCTTAAAACAGGGATTATGTAGGGCCAAATGATTTATTTATAGTATATGTATTATGTATGTATAAGAAGAGCAAAAAATCTTGCATAACCTTTTACTGGATAGGAGGGTAAGTTTCACATTAGTTGTTTCAGATGACACCTGAAAACATGGTTGATTTGTGGTAATACTCTCTACACACACAACTTGACAAAAAATTCTGTATCATTTCTGTTAAGGTTGAAAAATAAATACATTATGGCTTTAATAGAAGGCTTCTATATAATTCATTTAAACAGAAACCTAAAAAGCTCTCCAATGAAATGATGCCTCATTTGAAATATAAAACCCATGTTTTGCAGTAATTTTGGGAGATTTTTTTTGTTTTGTTTTTTTAATTCTTAATATTTGTGTGGACTCATTTGAATTTGGTTCAATATTGTGTGTGTTTATAATCAATACAAGTGTTAGCTGTTATCACTTGTTTCTGCATTGTCATGCACTTCCGTGGAGCTGTAATTTAATAGTACATGTACGTTAACTTGGTGTTCAAATGAAGATGATGAAATAACTTCAAATAAATAATTTTTACCGTTTCTGTATTTGTAAACTTTCTTCCAACAAACGTCTATGCTTTTTTACATTCATTTACAAAAGAAGTACTCTATCAGCCTATTCACAGCTTGAAATCGTTTTTATTTACTTTTTATAAAATTATATTTAATAGTTCAGTCTATATTTAAAACATATTTGAAAAATATTAACACAAAACATCTCTGAAACATTCTAAAAGTTCAAAAAGATCTCTTGAAGTTGAATTTGAACATTGAAAATGTTCCATATAATTACATAACTGCTATTCTGTATATTACAACAGCTAACATAATGTACCCTCCACTGATCACTATTGCATATTTGCATTTATATTGCAAGGCCATATCTGGCAACAGATCCTATCAATTAATTTCCCATTTAAAATCTGATAAAGGCGACATATTTGCATTGTTTTACAATCGTTTTATGATCGGTACCCTGGGACCAGCTTGCATGCATAACAAACATTTTGTACAAAACCAGGTTTCTCTACTCTGTACATATTAATGTAAGGGTATCCCAGTTCTGATTGGCCACTCAGCCAGGTGCAACATGAATATTTCAACTCATTTCAACATATTAAGTTGCAACATCTGAAGAGCAGCACCTCCGACATCCAGGTACTTGTGACCTGTAACTATGTGTCAGTATTGCGGGACAATATCCCTTATGATGGGTGTGCTCTGGCTTGACCACGAAAATATCGACCGTGATATACAATCCAACAGTCATGTGCTAAAAATGGTGTAAAACACAATTCAAACAAATGATGCCAATTCTACAAGATAGCTAATCGTCAACAATACTGTATACCATATTCATCTCTATAAGAGGCCTGGGCGCTTACATAATTCTGAAAAGCGGGCACTTACTAAGAAATTTTACAAAGATCCCAGTTGCAATACACCCCTGGTAACGAGAACAGCCTAATATCCCAAGTGCTATAAGCCGGGTACTTAATACTACCTTATAACTATACCATGCAAAAGAACATTCAAAACATTACTTTAGGTAGGTGTTAATGAATTTTCACCAAGGCTGACTGCCGATTAAGAGGAGGATTATTGGCTGGTTGGTGTTTTACGTCATTTTCAGCACATGTTAGGCTATATATGACCGTTGATTTTCTTGTGGTGGAGCTAGACCACCCACTTAATCCTGGGCAGAACCAGCACTGAATACCCCTGCCATTCGTAAGAATCGACACTTTCTCACTTACTAGTCAAGCTCCCAGTAATATTCGAACCCGCAGCGGTGATTAGCGAGAAGTTTTCTAAACAGCGTCTTTACCATCGGGGCCAATATGGTATGCCATAATATTATTTTCTATATGATAATTTAGCTTGTACAGTATTGATAGATAGTTATAGAGGCTGCAAGTGATTTGGGATTTAGTGATGAATTATTAATAGGACAAACTTCAAGGTATCAATTAATGGATCTGCAAAATATTCAAGATAAAATTCCTGCACTGGTCCATATGAAAAAGATGTATAATCGGCACAATGATCAAATGACAAGGTCACCGTTTATTTTGTTTGTTACACATATAAATGCCTCCATTTTGAAAATGGGGGATGTGGAGGAGAGACATTTATTTATGGGGGTGGGGAGGTGGGGAGGGGGTGTTTATACGGTTTGCATGTATACAATCATGATTAGGAAATTTATATGTTATTGAAACTGATGATGCATAAATATACCCTTTGTCAGAAACACTTAGAATGATTCACTGATTTAATTACTAATAAATATATTTAAAGGTACACATGGCAATATTGAGGTCTTTATCAAGCATTAAAATTAGCATCTCAATTTATTAATCCAGTATCATTTTGTTAAATCTGCTTGCATATATTTAAATACAATTTTAAGTTTTCAACATTTTCTTCGTTATTGTACAGGTTTGTATATATTATCGTTGAAATGTAATCCAGTTAGTAATATGCAGAAAAAAAAATTGCTTTATACTGTTCTTAAAAGCTAATGGGACGGTGGGATTTTTAAAAACAAGAGGTCAATGACCTTGAAGCTCTACTGATTGATTTTGATTTCAGGAAGTAGTCGCTACAGACTTGTTTTTTGAAAATCTATTTTTAACCGTGGTGGCCATCTTGAATTTCCGGCCGACCTGAAATTTTGCTAGGATCAATTAGACATTAAGAGCAACATTCCTGTGAAGTTTCATGAAAATCCGTCAAGTAGTTTCAAAGGAGTAGTCGCTACAAGTTTTCATTATATAACTCTATGTAAACAAAGATGGCCGCTGGTAGCCATGTTTAACGTCAAATCAAAACAATTTTCGACAAGGACCAACATCATGTCATACTGATCATTTTAGAAAAAGTCCCATATCAATATCTCTTATAGTTTTGAAGGAGTAGTCGCTACAAACTTATTTATTTTAAATCTATTTTTAGCTGTGGCGGCCATCTTGAATTTCCGGCCGACCTGAAATTTTTCTAGGATCAACTAGACATCAAGATCAACATTCCTGTGAAGTTTCATGAACATCCGTCAGGTAGTTTCAGAGGAGTAGTCGCTACAAGTTTTTACTATATAACTCTGTGTAACCAAAGATGGCCACTGGCAGCCATGTTTAACGTCGAATCAAAATAATTTTCCACAAGGATCAACATCATGTCATGCTGATCATTTTAGAAAAAGTCCCATATCAATATCACTTATAGTTTTCAAGAAGTAGTCGCTAAAAACTTGTATTTTGAAAATCTATTTTTAGCCATGGCGGCCATCTTGAATTTCCGGCCGACCTGAAATTTTGCTAGGATCAATTAGACATAAAGAGCAACATTCCTGTAAAGTTTCATGAAAATCCGCCAAGTAGTTTCAGAGGAGTAGTCGCTACAAGTTTTTACTATATAACTCTATGTAAACAAAGATGGCCGCTGGCAGCCACGTTTACGTCGAATCAAAACGATTTTTGATAAGGACCAACATCATGTCATGCTGATCATTTTAGAAAAAGTCCCATATCAATATCACTTATAGTTTTCAAGAAGTAGTCGCTACAAACTTGTATTTTGAAAATCTATTTTTAGCTTTGGCGGCCATCTTGGATTTCACATCAACATGAATTTTTGCTAGGATCAACTAGACTTCATGGGCAACATTTCTGTAAAGTTTTATGAACATCCATCCAGTAGTTTCAGAGGAGTAGTCGCTACAAATAAAAGTTAACGGACAGACGGACGGACAGACGGACGGACGGACGGACAGACGGACGACGGACGCCGCACCACGGCATAAGCTCTGCTGATCTCTGATCAGTAGAGCTAAAAATCAAGATTGCCATGTGTCCCTTTAAAGGGACTGGAAGCGATCTGGAAGAAAAGTTGGTGTCAATCCCAATATGAATAAAACCATCATGATGTCTTTTAGTTGCATATTCAATGTACAAATGCACTTACGTAAAAGAATCAATTTACCTAGTATTAATGGAATAGTTTGGTCAGGAAATCTCTATGACTTTGGTGAATACATCCTTAATATTAATGTGTGGGACGCCGCAAAGATACTGATATTATAAAATTCTTGTGATCAACCTTTACTCTACTAAATTTAATATAATATTCAAAACTGCTAGAAATATGAACCCGATATGAATTAATATTTATGATTTCACTACAAAACTACACGAGTTGTCATGTTTCCATGTCCATTTTCATAAATAATAACTTAAACTTAATATGGGTATTTTTTATGCATATGCATATTTCATATGAAGCTCAAGCAAATTATGAGGGTTTTCTCTTGTATTGGAACCAATTACTCCTCCACATCGCATC
Organism: Cyrtodaria siliqua; assembly: GCA_037043455.1. Taxonomy (NCBI): domain Eukaryota; kingdom Metazoa; phylum Mollusca; class Bivalvia; order Adapedonta; family Hiatellidae; genus Cyrtodaria; species Cyrtodaria siliqua. Next base: position 29,203 of record JAWPHD010004383.1, read on the forward strand.
CAGTCCCTTTAATGTAATAATGAACAAAATCAGCTGAAGGTCATTTTTGTTTACATCATATATATATCGGTTGATTAATATATACTATAACAATATATACTATAACAATATATACTATAACACTATATACTGACAGCTGTGATTATTATGTTCCTGTTGGATGGTAAAGGCCAAGAGAATGTAATACCTAGTAACACTCTCACGCTCTCTCAAGCCCAGTAATCGACGTCATCAGCAGGTGCACGAGATGATCATCCGTAACGAAGATTTGTCTCGACTCAGTAAGTAAACGCACACAGCTCTAATTCTCAATCCATAAAGATATAATTATGCCTAAAGTATCGCAATCAATGGTTAAAAGACTCGGGTAATATTCACTTCTGCTAATACTTAGCGAATTGAGAGCAGAATCAAAGAATGTTATTTTAGCGAGATGATTCTCAGCGGAGTTTTTTCATTTTAACTTTCTTTGATTCTGCTCTCAAATCGCTAAGTATCAGCAAAAGTGAATATTAACCAAGTCTTTTTACCATAGATTGCGATACTTCAGGCACAATTATATCTTTATGGACTGAGAATTAAGAGCCGAAAAGCGTGTGTTTACTTACCGAGTCGAGACAAATCTTCATTACGGATGATCATCTCGTGCACCTGCTGATGACATCGATTACTGGGCTTGTCTCTTGCTCCCTCCAATCTTGCTCCCTCTTGCTCCCTCCTATCTTGCTCCCTCCTATCTTCCTATCTTGCTACCTCCTATCTTGCTCCCTCCTATCTTCCTATCTTGCTACCGTCTATCTTGCTCCCTCCTATCTTGCTCCCTCCTATCTTCCTATCTTGCTATCTCCTATCTTGCTCCCCCCTCCTATCTTGCTACCTCCTATCTTGCTCCCTCCTATCTTGCTACCTCTTATCTTGCTCCCTCCTATCTTCCTATCTTGCTACCTCCTATCTTGCTCCCTCCTATCTTGCTCCCTCCTGCCCCCTTGTGGTTCTGGTTAAGATTAGAGCCAATGCCTACCCAGGCAGAGGGGTTGTGATCCTGGTTAAGATTAGAGTCAATGCCTACCCAGGCAGAGGGGTAAACTTCCCGCAAATTATGTTACACCCTATACATACATGTCCATGCTCTCCAAAATTATATTATTAGGCAAACTAAAGCCACCATTTTTCAAAATTATTTCTATCCCTGCTGAGTGATTCTCAAACCAAAATATGTAATTGTGGATTAGTTTAAACCAAATAATTTAATGATCTGATAATAAAAATAGCACATAAAATTAATATTTGGGGTGCCTATTAACTTCACATTTACAACAAAATAAATACTCCAACCCACCCAGTGCTCACAGAAAATTATTTTAAGAGACAGGTCCAGGGCTTGTTGCTTCTGAAAATGGACAGGCCCTGATTTAAAATGGACGGGCCCTGATTTAAAATGGACAGGCCCTGATTTAAAATGGAAAGGTCCAATATTTTTTTCTTAGTGGAAATGTGTCTTTATTCACTTTTATAGCACACATTTGTTACGTATGTATTACTCAGAAACTCCCCTGACTATATTTATCACTTCGTTAGGCCACAAAAAATTAATTACCTGGTTCTCAGGCCACTTTTTCTGAGAAGAGATGCGGGCGGGCGCATTTTTTTTTTACAATTTTACAGTGGTCAACAGACACGCGGGCGATTTTTTTTATCCAAACTTTAATTCCAATACATGTATTGATGCAAAATATCTCGAAATACATGTGCAATAACCATTTGGATCAGCTCATCTCTATTGTCGATCATTACCTTATCATTTCTTCCCTACTTATGCTTCTTTCAATCACAATAAGTCTGTATATTTGTATTAGATCACGCATGAACTTCAATCGACTCGATGACACCGCCATTATTGCATGTTGTTGTGCGACTTTGTCGATTAGACGCTTGAATAAATCACCTGTTCTGTAGCACCTACTAGTTCCAAGCGTCTCAAGCGTCAGACTCTCCTAGATTGGTACCCATACGACTGCAACACTCACAAGCTAGCGAGCAGAGCGGCAGATAGTCGGCCGCGCACCAGTCTACCCACAAGGGGACTCCCCTGAGGTAGTTGCATGTAAAACCGGAACAAACTTGGATGCAGAACTTTTTTCTCGAAATTTCGGTAGCGCATTTCCAATTTTTATTTTATTACTTTTGAGATAAAATCGGCAATGCGGCACCAAAAAAAGACATGCGGGCGGGCCTGAGAACCAGGTAATTAATTTTTTATGGCCTTGGAATAGAATATTACATTGAAATTTACAACCGATGCAAAGGAGAGTACTAGCTATTTTGCCAAACGATAATAATCAGAGCCGAATTGGTGAAACTGGAGCCGAACTTGGAGCCAAATTTTTCAGGTTTTATTAGACTATCAGGGCCTCCTCTGGCTATATTTTTCATTTTGTCACCACTTTCTCCAAGTTAAAGAATTAGGAGCCTAGAGAAGAATTCATTTAAAAGTAGGATTCCAGGAACTCCTTACACATGATAAAAGAAAGAATGATGGATTTAATAATGAATAGAAATGTTTTTCTTATTCGATTATGTAAAAAAAAAAAAAAAAAAAAAAAAAATCCGAAATTATGTACCATCCAAACTACTATGACACCGCACTTTTACGGCCCGAAATAGTCTCAAACATTCAATCGAAATACCATCAATTAGGAACTTTTTTCATGCAATAATGTGTTTGAATGCCAAAAATGGTATTTCTTATAAAAGAGGAAAGAAAACACAACCCTAATAGCAGGATAATGTAGTTTTACGTCAGAAATTGTCGATCTCAAAGTTGTGACAAACTGCATGCCGACACGACGCCAGGCAAAATATTCAAACTCCTTATTGTTTCAATTTGTGTATAACACATTTTATTATTGCAAGTGTTTTCATAATTCGGAATACACATGGGAGTATTTTGTCTTGAGGATCTTGAGATCAAGTAATTTTATTTTTTTTGTTTTAGACATGTAAAATGAGACAGGCCCGGAATGGATTTCGAGTAGCCCCGGGTGTCGGGCTATCCTATTCATGGAGCACTGCCACCCACCACTTTTACAACATTAATAGCCATAACATAAAGGTTATTATTGTGTATAATATTGCCCTCAAATCCAAATTTATATTAAAATCTACAATGTCCCCAGGTCTTAATTGAATGTTAAGGTCTTAATTAAAAGTTCTGCAAACCCTTTTAATCTTTGTTTACATACACAATACCGGTACTATAAATTCACCATTCGGCCCACAATGCAAACCTTTTTATGTTAAGCGCAGTTTACATCAGTTTACACATGAGGTATTGAAATTATATTTTTGGCATAGTTTAAAAATTTAATTCTATGCTATTGACTTGAAATCTTTCATCCACTGTTTCATTGTATGTTTTATTAAGTTTTTAAGTTTGCAAAGTTTAATTCTATTAATTTGTGTAAAAGTTACAAGGCTTCAAAATCCTTCATCCACCGTTTGGTTGCATGTTTTTTAGTATGTATATTCTGCCTTTAAGTTTTTTAAGTTTGCAAAGTGTAATTCTATTAATTTGTGTAAAAGTTACAAGGCTTCAAAATCCTTCATCCACCGTTTGGTTGCATGTTTTAGTATGTATATTCTGCCTTTAAGGTTTTTAAGTTTACAAAGTGTAATTCTATTAATTTGTGTAAAAGTTACAAGGCTTCAAAATCCTTCATCCACCGTTTGGTTGCATGTTTTAGTATGTATATTCTGCCTTTAAGGTTTTTAAGTTTACAAAGTGTAATTCTATTAATTTGTGTAAAAGTTACAAGGCTACAAAATCCTTCATCCACCGTTTGGTTGCATGTTTTAGTATGTATATTCTGCCTTTAAGGTTTTTAAGTTTACAAAGTGTAATTCTATTAATTTGTGTAAAAGTTACAAGGCTTCAAAATCCTTCATCCACCGTTTGGTTGCATGTTTTAGTATGTATATTCTGCCTTTAAGGTTTTTAAGTTTACAAAGTGTAATTCTATTAATTTGTGTAAAAGTTACAAGGCTTCAAAATCCTTCATCCACCGTTTGGTTGCATGTTTTAGTATGTATATTCTGCCTTTAAGGTTTTTAAGTTTACAAAGTGTAATTCTATTAATTTGTGTAAAAGTTACAAGGCTTCAAAATCCTTCATCCACCGTTTGGTTGCATGTTTTTTAGTATGTATATTCTGCCTTTAAGTTTTTTAAGTTTGCAAAGTGTAATTCTATTAATTTGTGTAAAAGTTACAAGGCTTCAAAATCCTTCATCCACCGTTTGGTTGCATGTTTTAGTATGTATATTCTGCCTTTAAGGTTTTTAAGTTTACAAAGTGTAATTCTATTAATTTGTGTAAAAGTTACAAGGCTTCAAAATCCTTCATCCACCGTTTGGTTGCATGTTTTAGTATGTATATTCTGCCTTTAAGGTTTTTAAGTTTACAAAGTGTAATTCTATTAATTTGTGTAAAAGTTACAAGGCTACAAAATCCTTCATCCACCGTTTGGTTGCATGTTTTAGTATGTATATTCTGCCTTTAAGGTTTTTAAGTTTACAAAGTGTAATTCTATTAATTTGTGTAAAAGTTACAAGGCTTCAAAATCCTTCATCCACCGTTTGGTTGCATGTTTTTTAGTATGTATATTCTGCCTTTAAGGTTTTTAAGTTTACAAAGTGTAATTCTATTAATTTGTGTAAAAGTTACAAGGCTTCAAAATCCTTCATCCACCGTTTGGTTGCATGTTTTTTAGTATGTATATTCTGCCTTTAAGTTTTTTAAGTTTGCAAAGTGTAATTCTATTAATTTGTGTAAAAGTTACAAGGCTTCAAAATCCTTCATCCACCGTTTGGTTGCATGTTTTAGTATGTATATTCTGCCTTTAAGGTTTTTAAGTTTACAAAGTGTAATTCTATTAATTTGTGTAAAAGTTACAAGGCTTCAAAATCCTTCATCCACCGTTTGGTTGCATGTTTTTTAGTATGTATATTCTGCCTTTAAGGTTTTTAAGTTTACAAAGTGTAATTCTATTAATTTGTGTAAAAGTTACAAGGCTTCAAAATCCTTCATCCACCGTTTGGTTGCATGTTTTTTAGTATGTATATTCTGCCTTTAAGTTTTTTAAGTTTGCAAAGTGTAATTCTATTAATTTGTGTAAAAGTTACAAGGCTTCAAAATCCTTCATCCACCGTTTGGTTGCATGTTTTAGTATGTATATTCTGCCTTTAAGTTTTTTAAGTTTGCAAAGTGTAATTCTATTAATTTGTGTAAAAGTTACAAGGCTTCAAAATCCTTCATCCACCGTTTGGTTGCATGTTTTAGTATGTATATTCTGCCTTTAAGGTTTTTAAGTTTACAAAGTGTAATTCTATTAATTTGTGTAAAAGTTACAAGGCTTCAAAATCCTTCATCCACCGTTTGGTTGCATGTTTTTTAGTATGTATATTCTGCCTTTAAGGTTTTTAAGTTTACAAAGTGTAATTCTATTAATTTGTGTAAAAGTTACAAGGCTTCAAAATCCTTCATCCACCGTTTGGTTGCATGTTTTAGTATGTATATTCTGCCTTTAAGGTTTTTAAGTTTACAAAGTGTAATTCTATTAATTTGTGTAAAAGTTACAAGGCTTCAAAATCCTTCATCCACCGTTTGGTTGCATGTTTTAGTATGTATATTCTGCCTTTAAGTTTTTTAAGTTTACAAAGTGTAATTCTATTAATTTGTGTAAAAGTTACAAGGCTTCAAAATCTTTCATCCACCGTTTGGTTGCATGTTTTAGTATGTATATTCTGCCTTTAAGGTTTTTAAGTTTACAAAGTGTAATTCTATTAATTTGTGTAAAAGTTACAAGGCTTCAAAATCCTTCATCCACCGTTTGGTTGCATGTTTTAGTATGTATATTCTGCCTTTAAGGTTTTTAAGTTTACAAAGTGTAATTCTATTAATTTGTGTAAAAGTTACAAGGCTACAAAATCCTTCATCCACCATTTGGTTGCATGTTTTTTAGTATGTATATTCTGCCTTTAAGTTTTTTAAGTTTGCAAAGTGTAATTCTATTAATTTGTGTAAAAGTTACAAGGCTTCAAAATCCTTCATCCACCGTTTGGTTGCATGTTTTTTAGTATGTATATTCTGCCTTTAAGTTTTTTAAGTTTGCAAAGTGTAATTCTATTAATTTGTGTAAAAGTTACAAGGCTTCAAAATCCTTCATCCACCGTTTGGTTGCATGTTTTAGTATGTATATTCTGCCTTTAAGGTTTTTAAGTTTACAAAGTGTAATTCTATTAATTTGTGTAAAAGTTACAAGGCTTCAAAATCCTTCATCCACCGTTTGGTTGCATGTTTTTTAGTATGTATATTCTGCCTTTAAGGTTTTTAAGTTTACAAAGTGTAATTCTATTAAATGGATTGTGGAAAAGTTTACAAGACTTCAAAAATACTTTGCAAAGTTTGCAAAGTCTAATAATTGGATTGCGTAAAAGTTTTATGGCTTCAAAATACATTATCCACTGTTCCATTTTACGATTTAATACGCATATGGTGCCTTTAAACCTCGGGTGATAATCTGCCACATCTTTAGAGCGTGATGTACAACTTGACATAAGTTTTACTGGCTGGGCCTAACTTATACTCATCAACCTAAGTAATGATATCCTGTATCCAGATTACAGCTGATTTCGGAAGATAACTGAAGATGGCCAGGACTGCAGCTATTGTCATCTGGTATTATTACACATACAAGTTGTTATTTATAGATATGATAATGCACTGACATGCAACTTTATACAAATTTGATAAACTGTCTTGCAAAAATAGTTAAAGAAGATAGAAGTTTTGTATATTCTTAAAACCAGCTTTTACTGCGTCATGGCATTCCTACTCTTATGAGGGCTCCTCAGAAGCAATCCTGTTGGTACTTCAGTTGGTACTTCAGTACTTGAAGTACAATGTCCCCAAATTCTGTCTGAAACTCCCCTATTAATGATTGACGTAAATACTTATGAAATGTTTTGAGCAGTCAGGAAATTGCGAAAAATGAAAGAACAAAGAACAGACAAAACTACTAACAAACAGACAAACCAGTGACCTAGCTAACAGACAAAACAACTAACAAACAGACAAACCAGTGACCTAGCTAACAGACAAAACAACTAACAAACAGACCAACAAACAGAAGCAGAACAAACCGATAAACAGACAAAGGCATTATATAGCACAACACAAAACTGTCCATTTTACAGTACTACATATTGATTAATTTGTTGCTGCCGATACATTTCTCTTTTAATAACCATGTATCAAAAAGCTAAATTAAAAGCAAGTACTGGACAAATATGGGGAATTATTAATAAAAGACAAAATCAATACCCACCTACGGCTTAAAACACTATTTATGGAATGCAGGAGTCAAAATGTAAGGGTGCCATGTCGCAATGCCAGACTTGGCTAGTGCAGATCCACGATTATTCTCTATTAGAGAATGTATACATGGAGGAAAAAACACCAGAATTCATTAGAAAAAAATATCTCAGGTGCATGCAGTGTATTAGCCAGCCAACCGTGTAGCCGTCTTTCGCAAGCCGTTTTTGAAAAATCGCGGCCAATATTTGGTAGAGTGGATTGGGTAATTTTTTATTATTTTTTGCTAAACAACACTTTCAAACTCGTACTTTCTCGATATTGTTATGTTTTTTCTACATTTACAGAAGAAAGATGATCTAAAATTACATTTTTCACATTTATCTGTATAAAAATAAAATGCTCCAGAGGCACCAACTTGGCACGAATTGGCTCTTAGCGCGTAAGTATGTAAATATCACATCCTCTTGAGGGTGCCAGTATATAAATATCACATTCATGAGAGGGTGATAGTAAGAATGTTCACCCTGAGGATATGATTATCGCCCGAGGCGAAGCCGAGGGTGATAATCAATATCCTCAGGGTGAATATTCTTACTATCACCCTCTCATGAATGTGATATTTATTTTATTATACCGAACTCCCCTCGGGCAAAAACAAGATTCATTTTCAGTACCGATTTCACTTAGCCAGATTCCTTTTTTGAAAAAAACTATTTTTTTCTAAATGTTGCTATAAATGTTATATCGTTAGATCGGAAATAACGTAACTAAGAAAATGAGTGGTAGTTTATTGAAATCGGTCAAGTACTTTTGAAGTTATGGTGAGTTAAAAATAGCATGAAGTCACTGAAACAGCGCGCATCAAAGCTGCGCATGTGATAATTTTTTTACTATCACCTGCGATTTACTATCACCCTGTACTATCACCCTCGCGTGAGATAGAAGAAATTACACATTGTTGTCTATGGGGATTTAGCATGGGCTATAGTTTAGTTATATGTGAGGTATAATAATGGATATTATCAACCCGATAATGTCATGTTGACCGAGGCGATAGCCGAGGTCGACATTATCATTTCGAGGGTTGATCATTTTGAGGGTTGATAATTTCGAGGGTTGATAATATTCACTGGCACCCTCAAGATGATATGATATTTATTTAATTATACCAAACACATACTCCTAATATACTAATATACTCGATAATGAAGAAAAAAATCACCCGCTATGACGCGTTGAGGGTGATAGCGCGAAATATCAACCCGGCAGGGTATGGTGACTTTACATAGTGTTTACAGTGAGGTATAATAACAAATTATTTTACACACCCTATTTGAAGATTTGCACACCAAAGTCTTGAATTTCTGCCTAATACACTGGGTGCACGTTTTTTGTTTCTAGTTCAACTGAGGTTTTATGGCACAAAAAAGGTTATATGGTGCCAACAGGAATGAACATTCGTGACCTACTCTCCATTATGCAGAGTGAGCCTAGAACCTTCTTACAAGCAGAACTGCAGAGTTGCTGCAAATTCTATTGCAAACACTTCATTTTTCGCTGGGACACAATCAATGTTTTCTGCCACCGCTCAAGTAGCCCTGAAACAATACAGGGATCATGATTAAGACCTTTAAGGAACATGTCAAAAATGACAAAATAAAGATGAGTTCGGGCGGATTTTACCCTTCTGCTTGCATAAGCAGTGATCCTATTCGTGCCCGGGAACCATACGAGTTCTAAGTAGGAGAGCTGGGTATCGCGTCCAAAACAAACGTACCACAACAAATTTTGCGATAGAGGAGACTAACGCGATAATTACGTTGATACTATAAAGTAATTTGTTATAGTTTTGTTTTATCATCAGCTGGTACCAAGATTGTATACACTGTAAACCCAGCGCTTCCGTGGTCGAGGGGTTGACTACGTTGCGTTGTAAACATTCTCGTCTCTCACCGCTGCGGGTACGAATGTAAGTGAGAAAGTGTCGATTCTTACAGATGGCATGAGGTATACGGTACTGATTCTACACAGGGAAAATGTGGTGGTCTGCCTCTAACACAAAAAAATCGACATGTGCTAAAAATAACGTACAACACCATTCAAATCAAACACAGTAAACTTTGTGCCAGGGATTTTTCTTCATTTTTGGAAGTGGGGCCAGGGGAATTGGGAAAATGCATGTGAAATCTACAAATTGGGAAAAAAGAACAATCCTACTATAGTACATAAAGTAAGGCACTAAAAATGTTTGGAATAGTTTCAAAATCAAGCTCTTATAGAAGTTTGCAACAAATACATTGTCAAATAGGAGTAAATTTAATATAAGAAAAATAATTTTTTGGGGAAGATATGGGGATATTTTGGACTGGGACGGGGCCGAAATTCGGCCCCAAATTAGGCCTAGAAAAATCCCTGTGTGCAATACAAAAATTTGATTGCAATTACATTTTAATGAACATATAATGTTCTTATATGTTTTTGTTACCAAATTATTTTCATTGCCAATAATGGTGGCAGATACAATATTTTAATCAACACACTTCATCAGTTTCAATATTGCATCAATGCCAAGTTGAACTAATAATTACAATCACTGATAGCACAAAAATCCAGTCAGCAAAAGAGTGAATCAGTCAACTTTCATTCCAATTAAAATTAAAGTGTGTTTCTGTGTTTCACCCCTCTCTAGGCTCGCGCTAACTATTCGCCAAATCGCCATAGGCGAAAAGTAACCCGAACTGGCGAATGAAAATCGTAAGAAATACATAGCAATTTCGCCAGACATCGGCGGTCTGGCGAATCCAAATTTCCGACCGATTTTGTCTAAAAAAAGTCTCGGAAAACCCCGTCTTCTAATATACGACGTATTTGACTGTTTATAAGCCAATATCCAGCTGGGTGTTATTAGCTAATTAGCGACAATCAATTTGGACTGATAACTAATTACCGCAGTGTTTATTGAAAACCGCTGTCAAATTGTTGTGTGCGATATACGCCGCCCACTGTTCCGCCTCTCGCTGTCAATCAACTAGATTAATATTATCCATATATTTAATTGCGTTATCGAGCCGGGTAAAATATCAAATAATGTGACGCCCTCTTACGGCCAAAATGGCTAATCAAAACAGAAAGTGCATGAAGTGTGACACTGTTTATGAATTAATAAACCAGAGATGCTCTGTTTAAAGGCCGACAGTCTTTTTGAACTTTACGATCACGGGTAAGTGTGAGTGCCCACAATTAGTTGTACACACAGCAGTGTTTTATCTACCCCTGCGTCATGCGTCAAATACGCAGTATTTTCCGATTTGACGCACAAATATTGTTGCCGTTTTGGCAACAATATTTGTGCGTCAAATCGGAAAACACGGACGCAGCCGAAAAAGGAGCCATAAAATAAACGTAGGCATAAGCGATTTTCACGATATAAGTGTAATTTACGCGCACTTGTCGCACAATGAAACAACGATTTTCATTGGCTGAATTGTATGCTATGTCCAATCAAATGAGTTGTTCCGAGATGTTGTCAGCATTCTACGCAAAATATCAAAAAAGCTAAATCAGATTCAACACAAACAAAATGTTTGGACTGCGTTTGCCTCCAATCTTCACTGATGACAACAACAATAATGTCAAGTCCCAATCAGCAAAGGACGAGATAATGGTAACCCGCAAGATAAAACGTAATTTTGTCCCGCAATGGTTGAGAACGTACAGCTGGCTACGTTTTGAAAAATAATGCGATGAATTTGGAGGATTTATGTTTTGCCATATGTGCACAGAGAGGCCAAACTGAAAAACTCGTGTTTTTTTTTGTATGAAAATAAAATAAGGCTTAGTAAGTCCAGTGTTTTATCTTCAATTCGCTACATAAAAGGTATTTTGTGTAATTAAAACAATAAAAAAATTTGAGAATTGATAACCAGTTTCAATGTGATGCCTATGTTTGAATTTTGATGTATTTTTTTTTGCCTAGGTGTGTCAAATGACTCGCATGTAGCCAATTGTAGATAAAACACTGACACAGTAGCCTAAACTGGAACAGTGGCAAGTGTGAACGTGTCTGATCGGCTGTCAGTAAATTGTGACAATTCTATGTTTATTTGTTCAATCAACATGAAACAATAGGCAATACAAAGGTGCGATTACTCAAAATATTGGTACAGTTTTAGAATAAAGTGGCTTTTATTACTTATTCTATGCATGATAGTCGTGGTGTATGTAGCATTTCTGAATTTTGTCTCACAATGCAATGCGATATTTCCAGCTTCTTTGGAACCACTGTTGAAAGGAAACAGTCAGATTTTCATGCAGTCTTGGCAATTTTTAAAAATGAATTTACATTAAATTAAAAGTTTTAAATATTGTGCAACTCAACTTTTAATTATAAGCACTAAAGCAGAATGCAGCATGCATATGATATGCCAGATTTGGCTAAAGGGTTTAAAATCCTAGCGCTAGCCAAGCCTCTTATTTGCTTGAAAGTAGAATGGCATAGTTATTATGCTGGACAGACACAACAAATAAATAAAGATATTGTTTAAAAGTAATGTCAGAATATCATGTGTATCTCTCATCACATCTGCCTACTCTATCAGTTACTAGTCCATTACACAACATGTCTACCTGTGTGTGTGTCTGTGTCTGTAATTTGGGAAGATTTATCTATTGTAGTCCGTGGCAAAATGATTGTGGTGCAATTGGTTGCAGGATGTGGTGAAGTTGGTTGCAGGATGTGGTGCAGTTGGTTGCAGGATGTGGTGCACTTAGTTGCAGGATGTGGTGCAGTTGGTTGCAGGATGTGGTGCACTTGGTCGCAGGATGTGGTGCAGTTGGTTGCAGGATGTGGTGCAGTTGGTTGCAGGATGTGGTGCAGTTGGTTGCAGGATGTGGTGCACTTGGTCGCAGGATGAGGTGCAGTTGGTTGCAGGATGTGGTGCAGTTGGTTGCAGGATGTGGTGCACTTGGTCGCAGGATGAGGTGCAGTTGGTTGCAGGATGTGGTGCAGTTGGTTGCAGGATGTGGGGCAGTTGGTTGCAGGATGTGGTGCACTTGGTGGCAGGATGAGGTGCAGTTGGTTGCAGGATGTGGTGCAGTTGGTTGCAGGATGTGGTGCACTTGGTCGCAGGATGTGGTGCAGTTGGTTGCAGGATGTGGTGCAGGTGGTTGGGGATCTGGTGTGTGCATGTTGGTGATTTGATGTGGGTGGGTTGGGGATGTGGTGCAGGTGGTTGGGGATCTGGTATGTGCATGGTTGGTGATTTGATGTGGGTGGTTGGGGATCTGGTTTGTGCATGGTTGGTGATCTGATGTGGGTGGTTGGGGATGTGGTGCAGGTGGTTGGGGAACAAGTATGTGCATGGTTGATGATTTGATGTGGGTGGTTGGAGATCTGGTGTGTGCATGTTGGTGATTTGATGTGGGTGGTTGGGGATGTGGTGCAGGTGGTTGGGGATCAAGTATGTGCATGGTTGGTGATTTGATGTGGGTGGTCGGGGATCTGGTGTGTGCATGGTTGGTGATTTGATGTGGGTGGTTGGGGATGTGGTGCAGGTGGTTGGGGATCTGGTGTGTGCATAGTTGGTGATTTGATGTGGGTGGTTGGGGATCTGGTGTGTGCATGGTTGGTGATTTTATGTGGGTTGTTGGGGATGTGGTGCAGGTGGTTGGGGATCTGGTGTGTGCATGGTTGGTGATTTGGTATGTGTGGTTGGGAATGTGAAGCAGGTGGTTGGGGATCTGGTGTGTGCATGGTTGGTGATTTGATGTGGGTGGTTGGGGATCTGGTTTGTGCATGGTTGGTGATTTGATGGATGTGGTGCAGGTGGTTGGGGAACAAGTATGTGCATGGTTGGTGATTTGATGTGGGTGGTTGGGGATCTGGTGTGTGCATGTTGGTGATTTGATGTGGGTGGTTGGGGATGTGGTGCAGGTGGTTGGGGATCAAGTATGTGCATGGTTGGTGATTTGATGTGGGTGGTTGGGGATCTGGTGTGTGCATGGTTGGTGATTTGATGTGGGTGGTTGGGGATGTGGTGCAGGTGGTTGGGGATCTGGTGTGTGCATAGTTGGTGATTTGATGTGGGTGGTTGGGGATCTGGTGTGTGCATGACTGTTGATTTTATGTGGGTGGTTGGGGATGTGGTGCTGGTGGTTGGGGATCTGGTGTGTGCATGGTTGGTGATTTGGTATGTGTGGTTGGGAATGTGATGCAGGTGGTTGGGGATCTGGTGTGTGCATGGTTGGTGATTTGATGTGGGTGGTTGGGGATATGGTGCAGGTGGTTATGGATCTGGTGTGTGTGCATGGTTGGTGATATGATGTGGGTGGTTTGGGATATGGTGCAGGTGATTGGGGATGTGGTGCGTGTGGTTGTGGATGCGGTGAGTGCATGGTTGGAGGATGGTTATACTCGGCCTAAATGTGCCTTCAAACAGGGCATGCAAAAAAGTACCAAAGGAATCAATTTGACACTTAACCCGCTAAGCACGACTATAATAGCCTTTGCGTTCATTTTAAACCCAGATCAGCCAGGTCAATCAGGGTTTACAATGTACGGCTGCTGATCAGTCATTTCCCCCCAATACACCCCTTTGTCACATAAATGGAATGGTCTTAATTCAAAGAAAGAACAGTCCATTATATACATGCAGCGGGTTAATAGTATGAGTGTGCTGATCCTGGGGGCTTCCTCTGTATGCTTCCCCTCTCTAGATGATCTAGACTATATAACCTAAATTATGTTGATCAGCCACAGTTTTAATGAATTTCAAAACAAATGTAGCCAAGCCACCCTCCTGTACAAGAATCCACCTCTGTGTCTACACATGATTATTGAAAACTTATTGATCCCTTGCACTAATGACAGTTCTGGTGTGAGATTAAAAACCAGTACATTGCTGGTGCATGGCACCTTACATACTGATTGACTGTTATTTACTATGTACATTGCTGGTGCATGGCGCCTTACATACTGATTGACTGTAATTTACTATGTATATTGCTGGTGCATGGCGCCTTACATACTGATTGACTGTAATTTACTTTGTATATTGCTGGTGCAAGGCGCCTTACATACTGATTGACAGTTATTTACTATGTATATTGCTGGTGCATGGCGCCATACATACTGATTCTGTTATTTACTATGTACATTGCTGGTGCATGGCGCCTTACATACTGATTGACTGTTATTTACTATGTACATTGCTGGTGCATGGCGCCTTACATACTGATTGACTGTTATTTACTATGTATATTGCTGGTGCATGGCGCCTTACATACTGATTGACTGTAATTTACTATGTATATTGCTGGTGCATGGCGCCTTACATACTGATTGACTGTTATTTACTATGTACATTGCTGGTGCATGGCGCCTTACATACTGATTGACTGTAATTTACTATGTACATTGCTGGTGCATGGCGCCTTACATACTGATTGACTGTTATTTACTATGTACATTGCTGGTGCATGGCACCTTACATACTGATTGACTGTTATTTACTATGTACATTGCTGGTGCATGGCACCTTACATACTGATTGACTGTTATTTACTATGTACATTGCTGGTGCATGGCGCCTTACATACTGATTGACTGTAATTTACTATGTACATTGCTGGTGCATGGCGCCTTACATACTGATTGACTGTTATTTACTATGTACATTGCTGGTGCATGGCGCCTTACATACTGATTGACTGTTATTTACTATGTACATTGCTGGTGCATGGCACCTTACAGACTGATTGACTGTAATTTACTATGTACATTGCTGGTGCATGGCGCCTTACATACTGATTGACTGTAATTTACTATGTACATTGCTGGTGCATGGCGCCTTACATACTGATTGACTGTAATTTACTATGTACATTGCTGGTGCATGGCGCCTTACATACTGACTGACTGTAATTTACTATGTACATTGCTGGTGCATGGCGCCTTACATACTGATTGTAATTTACTATGTACATTGCTGGTGCATGGCGCCTTACATACTGATTGACTGTAATTTACTATGTACATTGCTGGTGCATGGCGCCTTACATACTGATTGACTGTTATTTACTATGTACATTGCTGGTGCATGGCGCCTTACATACTGATTGACTGTTATTTACTATGTACATTGCTGGTGCATGGCACCTTACATACTGATTGACTGTAATTTACTATGTACATTGCTGGTGCATAGCGCCTTACATACTGATTGACTGTAATTTACTATGTACATTGCTGGTGCATGGCGCCTTACATACTGATTGACTGTAATTTACTATGTATATTGCTGGTGCATGGCACCTTACATACTGATTGACTGTTATTTACTATGTACATTGCTGGTGCATGGCGCCTTACATACTGATTGACTGTAATTTACTATGTACATTGCTGGTGCATGGCGCCTTACATACTGATTGACTGTAATTTACTATGTATATTGCTGGTGCATGGCGCCTTACATACTGATTGACTGTAATTTACTATGTACATTGCTGGTGCATGGCGCCTTACATACTGATTGACTGTTATTTACTATGTATATTGTTGGTGCATTGGTGCCTTACATACTGATTGACTGTAATTTACTATGTATATTGCTGGTGCATTGGTGCCTTACATACTGATTGACTGTTATTTACTATGTATATTGCTGGTGCAATGGTGCCTTACAAACTGATTGACTGTTATTTACTATGTATATTGCTGGTGCATTGGTGCCTTACATACTGATTGACTGTTATTTACTATGTACATTGCTGGCCTTTCATACTGACTGACTGTTATTTACTATGTATATTGCTGGTGCATAGCGCCTTTCATACCGACTGACTGTTATTTACTATACAACAATGTGAAATATTGAATGTGAACTGTTGTTTTTCGACAAACTGTATTGAACAGCTTCACTGAAACTTTCACAGTTACAATACAGACACAATAAAAACTACCATTTATGAATAAAGAATTTTTTTTGCTTTTTAAAATCATTCCCAATGTCAGACTGAAGATAACACGATTCTAACAAAAACAATTTTTATTTCGTTCAATGTCAATTCTTTAAGATTCAGACATGGATTCGAAGTAAACTGATGCTTAATACCGCTCATCACATTATTTTTATTTTTCAGAGCTGCCCACAGAGATCCACTGAGGATACTCTGACCTTCTACCTTTTTCTTTACGTGGAAACAAGGCTCCAGTCTGCAACCATTTATTTATGAGTCGAGAAAGCTTGACCCTTCAAACTTTTTAACAAACTTTTTTGTAACGAGTCCAAATCCATTACAGTATGCCCATCTTTAAGTTATTAATGAAGCCCAAGTGATGATACACTAGGGCCTCAAGTGATATAGAGAATATTATGTCAGTGCCTTTTACTATCAAGTTTATTAGGCGAGGCTTAGACAACGAAGAATGGCGAGGCTCTGCTCGTTTTCGTGCCGAGCCTAATAAGCCTGATAGTAAAAGGCACTGACATAATATTCTAATTATCATGTAGAATATCTACATTTTCTGTATAAATTACTATTATTATCTATTTCACAGAATCTTTTGCTTATCGAGGACGCCACCATGTTGTTTTTGTTCGTTTTGTGACGTCAGATAACGTTACGTACATGACGTCAGATAACGTTACGTGCAATTAACACCGAGGGATTCCGCATTGATTTGCTTTATTGGTCAGAATTAAATTGAATTGAATGTTTTTTAACGGCTCATCAACACAGTATAGGTTATTTAGAGCCGCCCCAGAGAGAGGGGAAGGATACATAGAATCCGGGAACCTGCCCTACTCTTATTATAGAATAGATTCCTATGGTTCTTTTACGTGCTCGGAGGATAGATCGATACACGGGACCGCCCGGTTTACGTCCCCATCCGACGGACGAGGCTAAGGGAAAGTGTCTTGCCCAAGAACACACAGACGGAACTCAGTGGCGCCACGGAGGATTGAACCCGGGGCCTCCTGTTACAAATCCGCCGCGCTACCGACTGCGCCACGCCAGCCCTCGCTTTATTGGTCAGTGCCTTATAAACCAAAATTTATTAGGTGACACATTTATTAGGCAGAAAAGTGCCTATCTGCATGATAAAACAACATCAAAAGGCTTATTATATCGCATTGTTACTTACTGTTCTTGGAAATCTAACATGGGCGGATCTAATTGTATAGCACTTGATATGAAAATATCTTCTGTCCTGAAATGAGAAAATAATATGCACCATTAAAATACAATAACCATAGAGATTTTTATTAACCCTTAACCTGCTAAGCATGACTATAATAGCCTTTGAGTCCATTGTAAAGATCAGGGTTTACAATGTCCGGCTGCTGATCAAAATGGAATGGTTTTAATTCAAAGAAAGAACGGTCCATTATATATATGTAGCTGGTTAAGGGTTAAATGGAATTAACGAGTTCATGCAAACAAGTGAACATACAAAGGGATATATAACTGTATACCCTCTTAAGGAGAACCGCCGTACTTCAACTCTTTCTATTTATACACTAATGCAATGTGAGAAGTAATGTAATTTCTTTAATAGAAACATGGTTATTAAACTGATAATACAATTTTTTTAATTAAGTTTTAGTTATAAAGAAAACGCTGCAGTTTGCATAACGAGCCGTTGCTCGATTTATTTATTTCTTATATATAAACGAAAACAACACTTTAACCCATAGCCCGCTATGAATGTATAATGGACTGTCCTTTCTTAAATTTAGACCATTCCATTTATGTTACAAAGGGGTGTTTTGGTTAAATGACTGATGAGCAGCCAGACGGTGTATACCCTGATCAGCCTGCGAGTTACTCGCAGGTTACTCGCAGGCTCAGGCTGATCTGGGTTACACTGGCTGCAAAGGCTGTTGTAGTCGCCCTTAGCAGGCTAAGAGTTAATAAAAGGCTTATAACATTAAAAATATTATGTATGATTTCTCGCAATAAGTTAATATCTTTCAGAGGATTAGGATTTTCCATTTGTAAGAAATTTTAATCTTTCACCGATAGAAATGTAATAAATAGAAATACTTCATCAGTATTTATTAAATGATATATTGTATATAAAAGAAAATTAATCTGTTGGTTTGGAGTGAATGAAGGGAATATTTTCACCGAGAAACGAGAAAACATATTTGCATGAATGCATATTTAATCAGACATATAGCAGTCTTGAAAAGTTTATCAAGCACTGAATTTACTGATCTAGTATCATTTTGACTTTAAATCTGCTCTCATATAATTAAATTTTGTCCTTTTTCTTTCTTTTCTTTTTTTTATCTTAGTCTATCATAGGTTTAAATATATTATTTATGCAATATTATCAACAGTTAATAGTATGCAAAAACAATTTGCTCTAGAAAAACCACCAGGACACATTTCAAGATTGCCTTAAAGGTTACTGTGTACCCTGCACATAAACGCAGACCAACAAATCATCTTTTTATTATTATATTCACAACCTGATCATTTTGTCAATTTTAAAAGCTTTACAACAGTGCAAATATTATATTTTATTCCAATATTATAATAGAAACATTTAATCAAACACAATGGCTTTGCAATGGAATACATTTCTAAAGGGGATCAATACGCATTTGCAATCATTCCTTTAATTGAAATGCTTTGTATTAGTTTTAGGTTACAAAATGAATGAAGAATGGTGATTTTCAACCCTTTAGGAGCTTATGTCATATCAGGTTGAAATTGAAAATGGTTATGAGCAAAAAATAACAATTATGGAGACGATTTTACGTATGTTACGTTTTTAATGTTGTGTCAATTTAGAGTGTCGCTGCTCGGTACAATTTATGCTGGTGTATCGCTGCTCAGTACATTCAAACGGGGATATAAAAATTAAATAAAATGTGTTTAAACACCAACTTTCACTGCTTAGATGTACATAATTATATAGTACTCATTAACTGCCGTTTCCAGTAAACTCGTAGGATATGCCACCAATACACCAGCAATATAGACATTACATACAAAGTTTATCACCTCTTAAAATAAATTTAGTACAAGTATCAATCAATGGGATTTATTTTTTGTACACATATGAAATGTCACCAATAAGTGACAAATGCCCTCCCCACTCCCCCACCCCTGTTCCTTTGACCTTTTTGTGGATGACAGGGGTGGCTGGGAACAAGTTAATGACACAACACTACACAGAGCGTGAAAACATGACCAGTTGTAGAGCCAGCCAATTAATCGCCATAAACAGCTGCATCTCGATACATCTGTGCAGGCAGTCAGTCACACGTTCCCATCAGATTATTGGAATTGTATTTATTGACCAATCCATTATACCAGCCTGAGACTGTATAATGGAGCATACACCATTATCAGTACC
The DNA here is from genome assembly GCA_037043455.1 of Cyrtodaria siliqua. NCBI lineage: Eukaryota > Metazoa > Mollusca > Bivalvia > Adapedonta > Hiatellidae > Cyrtodaria > Cyrtodaria siliqua. The sequence continues at coordinate 48,948 of JAWPHD010004383.1, forward strand.
GCTCTTACATCCTCATGCATAAAATAGAAACTGAATTGCTCTTGAAAAATACTAGAATGTTTGATGACATGATTTTGCAAATATTTGATATTTTCCACTTTAAAAACGACACTGGAAATATTTAAAAGCTATAACAAACCGTGTGATGTGTTAATAATTGTACAACACCATTAATCCATATATTTGCAATACCTGACCTTTATATTTGCAAGGAAGAAGTAAAACCTAAAATTCTCAAGACATAAATTGATGTTGATAATCATAAATGGAACAGTTTTCACAAATACATGTACTTAAGGGTAAAGAAATTATGAATAACAAGAAACGTGGAAATTCCACAAACACCAGGTTTTCCATCTGAAATGCTATTTCAGTACCGGTAAGATGAAAACTAGAACTATCACTGAAGGTGATAAATACCCCCGCAAACACTTTTTTAGTAAAATCAAGGGCAATAACTCTGCATGGCATTGACTGAGCCACACCAAAATTGTGTCACGTACATGTACATTTCATGACGTTTATCATGTACACAAAGTTATAATAATATCTTCCAAACTGTAAAAGTAGTCTCCACAAGATTGGATATGCTGAATAAAGCAATGTTTACTACGTGCAAAGGCAATAACTCTGCATGGAATTGACTGAGCCGCACCAAACATCTACACTTCATGATGATCATGTACACAAAGTTTCAATTCAATATCTTAATTAATAACTGTTGAAGTTAGTTCGCTCCACGGTATTGCATATGCGGAAAATCAATTTTGACTAAGTTCAAGAGCAATAACTCTGCTGACTGCATGGCATTCACTGGGCCAAAGAAAGATTGTGTCAGGCACATATACACTTCATTTTGATCATGTATACAAAGTTTCAATTTAATATCTTGAAAAATGTAAAAGTAGTTTGCTCCACAATATTGCATATGCTGAACATAGAATTTTTGACTAAGTGCAAGGGCAATAACTCTGCATGGAATTGAGCGAGCCACACCAAAATTGTGTCACGCACATCTACACTTCATGTTGATCAAGTATGCAAAGTTTCAATTCCATATCTTGAAAATGGTATAAGTAGTTCGCTCCACAAGATTCAACAGACCGACCGACCGACAGACCGCCCGCCACAGTGACTCCTATATACCCCCTCTCAAATTTCGTTTGCGGGGCTATAATGAAGTAACAAAAAGGCATGTTTCTTTCGAATATCTCATTCCCAACTAAAGTTATTGAGCAGAAACTGTTTTACTATTTTAGTAACAATGACCTTGACCTTGACCCCAGGTACCCAAATGCAATCCCAAACTTCCTTACTTAAGTTGCTGCGCGTAAACCAATTTTCTATTTTTAGTAACAGTGACCTTGACCCAGTGGCACCAAATGCAATCCCAAGCTTCCTTTCCATATAAGGTACCTACACAGCAAGTTTCGTTCCAATGTCTCTTCCCAATTTAAGTCTAGAGCAGAAACTGTTTCTTTTTTTAGTAACAATGAACTTGACCTTGACCCCAGTGACCCCAAATGCAATCTCAAGCTTCCTTTTGATATGTATGAGCAGTCTCGTGAGCTTCGAGCAGCCTCGTGTGCGTCCTACAAAGGTCACGTTTACTAATCAATTCATCACTACGATAACTTGTCAGTTGACCACTCGATCTCTCTAATGACTTGCCAGTTGACCATTCGATACTTGTCAGTTGACCACTCGATCTCTCTGATGACTTGTTAGCTGACCAGGGCTCTGGAAATATTTTGAAAATCCACTTGCCCAGGGCAAGTGGATTTTCAGAATCCACTTGCCCTGTTCAAAATCCACTTGCCCTGTCCAAAATGTCACTTGCCCCAAATTCAAAAGTCACTTGTCCCAAAATCAAGCCTTTGTCAACGTACCAAACTTTTCTAGACGCTGCGCGCCACCGACGTATCCATGGTGGGTAGTAGATTACGTTTAGGGCTGGATTTCACTGGAGAATCACGAGAAATAGATCAATTTTCAGATTGGCTGGGTGAACACAAATCAACACCATCACTACTATCCTTAAATCCAAGTTCACTGTCAGACTGACCACCAGAATCACACAAATCAACATTTCTAAGATCACCAGGTGTATTTTCCTCAGTAATTTTAGACACATGTTTAGGTTTTGTCCTTACAAGGAACGTTATAGAGACATGGTTAATTTGTAACTTTTTTTGTAAGATTGTTGAAATAATGAAGGATCTTTTATTAAATACTGCATCATGTAATTACCCACAGGAATCGGACATATTGTAAATGCATGTAATAAACTACATTGACTATCCACTACTAGTATATTAAAATATATTTTTATATACATGCGGGGACCTACATATGGGGATACTGTACTATGTTTACAATACGTCCGATTCCTATGAATTACCATATAAACTCATGAATATCAAAAGAAACAATGACCCCTTTCACACATTTCCAAACCGCCTTTGATTACATCAATTTTACATCAACATTCGTGAATGCGTTTCAAAAGTTTCCCTTTATAGTAACTGCAAACAAAACATCTGCCTACTCAGCTTTAATCGTCAACGCCAGGCCACAAATAAAGTGATAATCGTGTTACCAAATGTGCCAAACAAAATACAAACTCGCAAACAAAGTTTGTTTAATAATATGTGTCAAAATAACTTCAATACAGCAACCCGCTGCATTCACATACCTTCCTTAATTAGTGCCAGTAATTAATTTCTACGTTATTTGTGTATAGTACAGTACTTGCCGTAATCGTTTATAAATTGCTGTTTGTTTACAATTTTCCAATGACCCGCGTTTCACCTTTTACACAGCTATAAGTACTTGGCGGACTGATCAGTGTGTATTCATTACCTTTTCCGATAACATTCAGCGTCAATACACACTATGCGTTGCATAAAATCTTGGTGCGGTTATACTCTTCAAACATAATTCGAAAGTTCGGCTAAACATATGATTTATGTTGCGCGTAAAATAATGCATAACAGAAGTCTACAAACTTTACAATGGTTACGTTTTATCGATTATAATTGGATTAATTTGATTATAATTGGATTAATTTTTGGGATGGTCTTATCATGTTAGTAGAGGACACACTTTAGAATAAATAGGGAGATAAATATTATTAATGCTATCGGCGCATGGACATTTTTGATTGGCACCTCAAACTTTCCTCGGCCAATCAGGTTTTGACAAACTGTCAAAGTGGGAGGGATTTCTTAATTACCGCTCGCGGCGAAAGCGATGGGTTCGTAATCGGCACACTTTATGATAAGCCGAGTTTTCGTTTGATTTTTTGTCTAAAACGGAAACGTCCAGTCGGGCAAGTGTCGGACAACCAGATTTGCGAAGGACACCTGCCCGCACCCAAATTCCACTTGCCCGGGGCGTCGGGCAACCATATTTCCGGAGCCCTGCTGACCACTAGATACTTGTCAGTTGATCACTCGATCTCTCTGAAGACTTGTCTATTGATCACTCGATACTTGTCAGTTGATCACTCGATCTCTCTGAAGACTTGTCTATTGATCACTCGATACTTGTCAGTTGATCACTCGATCTCTCTGATGACTTGTCAGATAAACTGAATTAGATTTTATAGTCGCACCAACAGCTAAGGTCATAATTATGACGACTTTCCAGCTTCCACTGGTGGAGGAAGACCCCAGGTGCCCCTCCGGGCAATTTTTTCGTGCACAGGCGTGCATCTGGGTAGATGTCAGATGATCACTGTCTGATTTAAGTTCTGTAAACGGGCTCGACAAAAACTCATAAGCACAAATATTTGAAACTAACTCAGAAAGACAAGCCCTGAAAAAAATAACTGATCATACCGACTAATAAATAATTCATTTAACCTTTTTTTTCGATTACAAAGAAATAATTACATCGAGAACACAAAGCACTTTCGTGAACAGTTTCGTTACAATTAAAACCAAAGATTGAATAAGCTCTTATGTCAAGTTTTATATATAACCAAGTTTCTATTTGGAAATTACCACTGTTCTTAAATTATACAGAAATAAAGACCAAGAGGAAAGCTTAATCGAGTTCTCCGATAACAAGTAACTAGTTCTATAACTGCATTTATCATCACTTCTTTTTCCAATAAAAGCCTCCACAAATTTACACAGTTTTCTAGCAGACTTTATAGGATAAAGGTCAAACACATAAAGGTCACTGATTCCTGTTGCTATGTGCTTGGACAGGATCCTATTCCATGAAACAGGAAAATTGTTCTGTAACAGATGACTGAGTGAAATAAACAACATATCGATTGGTGATAATAAGGGTAATAACATCAGCACCATCTCATAGAACAGAACTAGAAAATGATGTATCCAAGAGGAACCAAATACAAGATATAAGAATATTCATTTCGAGTCAGCATATGTATATAACATTAGCTCAATGAATTCTTTTCCAACAAAATGAATGAGTGAATGGTGTTTTACGGCATGTCGACACATAACTAGGTCATAGTATGCGCAAAAACTGATGAAAGATGAAGAAATGAAGTAGTAATTAAAAATTAATGTAAATGTACAAAGATAAAACTATTTACAAATAAGGGATGATATGGTAGTAATATAAACTATATATATGTAAATCAACAAATGCCCGTCAACGGGTATATAAATAAGTATATATAAATAAAAACACATTATAATGATTTATATAGTCTCATTTCTTTCAGGAAATCTAAAACAAGACTACAATCTATAGTTTCAAATAACTTTTTCATAGTATTAACATTGCAGTACTTTTGACGCATAGGATCAAAGTCTACACATTCCAACAAGATGTGTTTGACCGTTAACGGTGCAAAGCGGGGTGCCATACATTCTGGTAATTGCTCAGCTTGTAATAAATATGAATGAGTATGTGTATGCCCTATCCTGCACTGGGCTAGGACAACTTCTTCTCGACGAATGGGTCTACTAGAAGAACGCCATTCTCCGAGAAACGGTTTATTGTTAAGTGACAAATCCATAATTATGTGAATGTAACATAGTAATTAAAGCAGCCAAAAATAAGAAAAAGGACAAGATTTAATTATGTTTAATGCATAAAAGCAAAATCAAAATTTATATAATTAAAAGCAACTTGTTAACATTTGAACACACTTGGAAATGAAAACTTTTGAGTGAAAGAAAATTGCTTGCGTATCCGGTACATATCTCTGGAAATAGGCCATGAGTGAAATACACAGATACGCTGCCGATCCAGGGCACTGAGAGTGTCTCTGAACTTCTATTGACATATTTTCTTTCATTAAAAGGATTTAAAAAGGTATTACATAATAACAATATAAACGTTTATTATTTGAAGATCATAGGTTACATTTTATTAACTCATGACTTTTTGATATACATATATACAGCTAAACAAATGAGTAGGTTATTTAGGTAGGTATTTCTTGGTGTCAGGGTTTAACTTTACAATTATCATCACGATGAAGAGAGCACATCAAGCAGCTGCACAACAAGATCTGACGTTCTAGAAGTGACCGTTTATTCTGGAAATGACCATTCATTCTGGAAGTGGCCGTTTATTCTGGAAATGACCATTTATTCTGGAAGTGGCCGTTTATTCTGGAAGTGGCCGTTTATTCTGGAAATGACCATTCATTCTGGAAGTGGCTGTTTATTCTGGAAATGACCATTTATTCTGGAAGTGGCCGTTTATTCTGGAAATGACCATTTATTCTGGAAGTGGTCATTTATTCTGGAAATGGCCATTTATTCTGAAAGTGGCCGTTTATTCTGGGCGTGGCCGTTTATTCTGGAAGTGGCCGTTTATTCTGGAAGTGACAATTATTCTGGAAGTGGCCATTTATTCTGGAAGTGACCGTTTATTCTGGAAGTGACCATTCTGGAAGTGACAGTTTATTCTGGAAGTGACCGTTTATTCTGAAAGTGGCCGTTTATTCTGGAAGTAACCGTTTATTCAAGGGAAGGATACATAGGAATCCAGGAACCATGCCCTATAATCTTACTAGCGAATAGATTCCTTATAATGGTTCTTTAAACATACTCGGAGGATAAACATGAGACTGGTTTATGTCCCCATCCGACGGACAAGGCTAGGGAAAGTGTTTGCCCAAGAACACACCAACAAATCTCAGTGGCAACAGCGAGGCTGGAACTGAACCTCCAGGTTTCAAGTCCACCGTCTCATCCACTGCACCTCGCCACTGGTCGCCCGCTCCCACAAGATTGGAAATGGACGCTTATAACAGAATGGAATTTTAATAGGAGAAAATAAGATTTTATATCCAATTATTCTACAGTTAACAAGATGTCATCCTGTGATGTGTGACAACTCAATGTTGATTTCATGGCAATATAACAATGTCCAGAAGAAATATTAGTAAGAAATATATATTTTTTTTTTTTGAAGTGGCTTTCATGAAACCAGGCTGTACTCAGGTTAATAATGCACAACATCGCCCAGTTTGTGTCCACATGATCATATCAAATGATTTACAAAATCAATATGAGCGGAGTAAGAATTAACAAGAAACAATATTTTTTTTACCAAAATGAAGTTATAGGAAAGGCTTTTTCAACATGAATTGGGAAGGGACCTTGAAGAAAAGAACTGGGAAGGGACCTATTACTTCGAAGAAAAGAACTGGGAAAGGATCTATTACTTTGAAGAAAAGAACTGGGAAGGGACCTATTACTTTGAAGAAAAGAACTGGCAAGGGACCTATTACTTTGAAGAAAAGAACTGGGAAGGGACCTATTACTTTGAAGAAAAGAACTGGGAAGGGACCTATTACTTTGAAGAAAAGAACTGGGAAGGGACCTATTACTTTGAAGAAAAGAACTGGGAAGGGACCTATTACTTTGAAGAAAAGAACTGGGAAGGGACCTATTATTTTGAAGAAAAGAACTGGGAAGGGACCTATTACTTCGAAGAAAAGAACTGGCAAGGGACCTATTACTTTGAAGAAAAGAACTGGGAAGGGACCTATTACTTTGAAGAAAAGAACTGGGAAAGGACCTATTACTTCGAAGAAAAGAACTGGCAAGGGACCTATTACTTTGAAGAAAAACAATCAGCACAACTTTCTTTTTTCATGAAACCATTTCAGTTGGACTTTAATTTATCACTTCGAATGCAAAAAGGTACTTAAGACTGCTTTTGTGTCGCCTGCGTAGCATGGCAGACACTTAGAGATAACATTGTCCGTCGTCTGGTCTGTCGTCGTCCGTTATCGTCTGTCACACTTTAACCTGCAACCTAACCATGACCATAACTTGAAAAGTATTTGACCTAAGTCCACAAAACTTCATACAAACACCTTCATCTTACCTCAAGAAATTTCAAATAACTGTGACTTTTATTTTGGCAGAGTTATGCCCCTTTCAAATAAGCACACGGCAGGCAACACAAGTGTTCCATGGAACACCCTTCAAGTTTTATTGTACATGTTGAATGAACTTGGAATATCTTGGCGAGAGACGGCAGAGATGACTTTGCCAGAGATGACAGTGACGATAAATTTGGAACCTAGTGAATGTAGGGAATTAAGAGCGAGTGTGGAACCTTTAGAACTATCGTATGATACTGCTTAAAACTATTTACAAAGGTGGGGAAAAAGAAGTTAGTTCAAAAGGTTATCAGGGAACTTTAACACACTGTTCACTCCTATGGGACAATGCTGCATGCATGTAACTATTTACAAACAGACTATTTACAAACAAGGATGATGAAACATCCGAAATCAATTAACCAAGTCATGCAGACAATAATAAAACATGCATTAATGAATGCACACATCTAAGGCTGAAACGTTTACACGTGTACAATTCTGGTCCTAAACGTTTACAAAATCTGTAAACAGTTACACGAGTATTCTTCGTGTTTTACTCCCAATAATCCCAATAAAAGTTTTAAAAAACACTGGTCTTACCCGAGTTATATTATAAATCACCGTTATTGTGAACTAATTATTTTCAGAAGTTTTATTGTACAGATTAAAGTTCATTTGAGATTAAACCCAATACAGTTGATTTTATCATTTCCCGCGAAATGTAAACACGTTTCCAAATTTAGAAATATCTCATGAGATTCTCGTCTGATTTCATGACCCACAATGGCTGACAATTGGAAAATGTTTGAGTAGTCGACTGAAAATTTTGATTTGTAACGTCGATATCGTAACTAGGATTGTCGCCAGCTTTCAGTTACGTTGAAATTTAAAGTACTTACGTTGGTTTCACCATAATTTACACATTATGATAGTCCATATACTTGCCAACCGTCCCGATTCTGGCGAGACTGTCCCAATTTTGAATTCCGAAATTCAGAAAACAACTTCATTTACAGTAAGTGTTTGAGTAAGTTTTATGTCATTTTGGACCCCAGAATGCAGGAAATTGCGTCTCAGAATCAAAACGAATTCCCATCTGTGTTCACGGTTACGGTTTATGTACAACGCCTCGTGTACACATTTACTGATTTTAGCAAACGTTTCAAATCGGTAAACATTTCAGTCTTACATCACTACTAGAAGCCTAGGAATAATAAAACTTGCAGTTTCGATTCCAAGCTCAACCTCAACATTCCCTGTGCTTGCATATACTTCATGTTATAATTTTGATTTGTTTGGTGTTTAACGTCATTTTTCAGCACGTTAGATGGTCGATATATTTTTTTGTGGTGGAGGCATACCACCCACTTATTCCTGGGTAAAAGCAGTACCGTAAGAATGGAATTTTTCTCACTTACAAGTTGAGCTCCCAAGTGGGATTTGAACTCACAGCGGTGAGAGGCGAGAAGGTTTACAATGCAACATCATTAAACCCTCGATCATGGAGGCGTGATGTGTTTGGGATTTCATGCAATAAAGTTATGAAAATTCGAACTTAAACGTCAGCGGCCTTGATCAGTGGCTCAGTGATTATATATAAGGCATTGCTTTTAGAGCTACAGACATTTGCCTCACGTTGGTTCGTATCAATGGCGAGGGCATGTCTGACAGAAAACTCCATCCTTCCTCTCATCTCCCCCTTGTGTCACAGTCCCAATATGACCGTACATTATGATAAAATTTTGCACAAGCGCAAAACCAACCCATTTCATTTCACTAAAAAGTCATGATTTTATAAGTTACATCAATTAAGTCTATAAATTGTCAAGACACAACTGAAGTTACACGAAAATGCACAGCTTTTGTGCTACTTTAATGCAACATGCATTTATTCAGTCACTACTTCTGACACTCTATTATGCACTCTACATTAATTCTGTCACTATTAAAATCAATATTGGATAATGCCAAGTTAAACCCCTTGCAGATCGAGTAACATTCAATATAGGGAAATAATCGGAGTTGTAGAGTTTAATGAACCAACTTGTAAAGGGTATGATCTCATAAAGGAATTCTGTCAAATCACTTGCTGACAGAATATGTGTGTGTTGATTTATTTGTTGTTTCCTCATACATGCAGATGTACTTAAAACTCTTAAAACTTGATGCAACATTTGCAATCATTCAGTGCGGGAGGAAAACTGCTTCTTTCTTTAACAATAGGTGCACTATTCCTCAAGACGCAAATATGCTAGCAATTATGTTATGTTGGCTGGCTCTAAATGGCTGAATTGGACATAACAATTGCATGACCCCAATCTATTGCTAGACACTAAACTTTCATGACCTTGACTTTGAAATTGTGCAAACACAAGTTGATAGGGCAACACACTGTCTAGATTATGACACGCAACACATCCTCTAGAGACAACACATGTTTCAGCCCATTTTCCAGGAGTTATGGACCAGATACAGGAAGGTTGTGACCTTGGAAGATACAACCTGACCTTTGGTGTGTGACCTACATGTACGGTCTATAGTGATGATATGGATACATATGTAAACATGATACAAATCGCTTACGTGGTCAAGAGGGTACAAAGACGCTGCTTTTGAAACCTTCTCGCCTCTCACCGCTGCGGGGGTTCGAATCCAACTAGGAGCTCCACTTGCAAGTGAGGAAGTGTCGATACTTGGAAGGCTGGAGTACTGGTTCTACCCAGAAATAAGTGGCATTGCTCATCAAACAAAGTTTCATTCCAAAATCTGGACTGGGTAATGCATGGACAGAAGCCGGCATTCATTACCTAGAGACATTACCTTCGAATATGGTGCTCAATAAACCATCTAGTGTGGCCATTACTATAAATATTACTAAAATTAATAGATAAGGAACATAATGAGAGTCAGAACCCAGAGTATTGATACAGTGCACATTTTCTAACTGTTTTATCGCATAAATAGTACAAATGTACTCAGAAACTATATGGCTTGAACATATTTTTTAAGACTACATTTAAGTTGTAAAGCCGTGTAAAAATACTTTTAATACCAGTTCCATTAAGAGAATAGCAAAGTTTCCGTAAAAGCTTGTCAAACTGTAACAGCTCATCAAACTGTAACAGCTCACCAGACTGTAACAGCTCACAAAACTGTAACAGCTCACCAAACTGTAATATCTCTCCAAACTTTAACAGCTCACCAAACTGTAACAGATCACCCAACTATAACAGCTCACAAACCGTAACAGCTCACCAAACTGTAACAGCTCGATCACCAAATGGAAACACATCAAGATGATGTTTCGGAAGGCATCCCTTCTTATTACAAGCATACATATTTGATACATTTGGTGCTGCTAGAAAATGTCTTCGTCAATATATCTTTCCCTGAGTATGACTATCACAACATGACGTTAATGGGACAGATTCTCAAATACGGCAGGCACGCACACAATCTCAAATACGGCATAAGGCAATCAATGGTGTTGCAAACTGCAATGCTAAAATAATTTCTTGGGAAATGTTCAGCAAATTGGCGCACATTGCAAAGCAGCTAATCAGGTTATCCAGTCGTATGCTAGAACTGGTAGTATATTAAATGTTTTTACAGCATGTCCTATACATTTATGACAGTACACCAGCTTGGGAATTGTGGCCAAGCTTTCACCATACTAATTGTTCTTATTAATAGAACCACTACATTTCAAGGACAGGCAATTTTGCAAAATTATCCAGTTGTGGCCTGTCGTCTGATTTATGAGGTAGATTCTGTGACAGTATAAGCATACTCTACCGTACTCTATTTGTGGTTTTCCATTTAGAAAAGTCGTAAAGTGATTCGTATAGGTTAAAATAGTATTTTAAAATGTCTCAGGAAATTACTTTCTTTTTATTATCCGAAGTACTCTAAAATACCATCTTACCTGAATAGTTTTGACATTGCTCATAATTGTGTTTGACTTAGAATATACAATGGGTTGCGTTCATGCAGGGTTCTCACATCGGCAACCACGTCGGTAAACTTTGGATTACCAATGGCCACAAATGGTAACAGCGAGACCACCGATACTTTCTCAGGTGTAGAGTCGCTGGAATATTGGTTACCAACGTTCTACCTATCACCGCACCAATGGCTAACAACGGTGATTACAGATGGTTACCAAGAGTGCTTTCGGTAACAGATGGGAGAACCTTGAACGCACCCATTGTACACACAAACCAGGTGGGGAGCTATGGACCCACCGTGAGGGCTGTCCTCCAACATAGGGTGTTGCAGTCTGCCATCCAATATACCTCCGTTTACCCACTTCCGCTTTCCCAAAATTATACTTACCAGTAGCCTGACTTTAGGTCTAGTTTAAAGAGAAAATATGCTTGTCAATAGCCTGACTTAAGGTCTGGTTTAGAACTAGAAGGATGTTCCACGGAACACTTGTGCCACCTACCGTGTGCTTATTTCAGCAAGTACAATCGAACAATAAAGTTTGAAGACAGGGGGTGGAATCCTTCATGAACAAGAAATATCACTGTAAGTGATAAATGCCCCCAAGTGTCCTTTGACCTCTAAGTATGACCTTGGAGCCATGGACCTGGATTTTGTGCACGACACGTAGTTTGGTTGTGGTGAGCACTTGTGCCAATTTATTTGAAAATCCGTCCATGAATGCCAGAGTTTTTGACCGGACACAATTTGACTTTTGACCTCCAAGTGTGACCATGACCTTGAAGTCCTGGGTTTTGCGTGCGACACCTCATCTTGTTATGATGATCAGTTGTGCCAAGTTATTTTAAAAATCCCTGCAGTGGTTGTGACGTTACGGTCCGGACACGAAATTGCTTACCTGTTTTTGACATATAAACTTCAAGTGTAACCTTGACCTTTGAGGTACAGATCTGGGTTTTGCGCGCAACACATAGTCTTGTTATGGTGATCACTTGTGCCAAGTTATTTAAAAATCCCTGCAGGGTTTGTGACGTTACAGTCTGGACACGAAATTGCGTACCTGTTTTTGACCTATGAACTTCAAGTGTGACCTTGACCTTTAAGGTACGGACCTGGGTTTTCCGCGCGACACATCGTCTTGTTATGGTGATCACTTGTGCCAAGTTAATCAAAAATCCATGCAGGGGTTTTGAAGGTACAGTCCGGACACGAAAAGCGGAATGACGGACAGACAGAATCCAGGACAGACGGGGCATAATTATGGAGCAGTTTGTTTTTTAAAAGTGTTAAAAGTTTATGAAAACAGGTATAAATCTGCATTGGATAATTGATAAGGAAAAATTGTGTAAAGTTTCAAGACCATAGGTCAATATTTTGCCAAGTTATGAGCTAGGTTAGGTTGTAGGTTAAAATATTACGAAAAGGGGGCATAACTCTGCCAAAATGGAGGCAGGGAGAGTTGCAACATATATGTGTAAGAATTGAATAAAACAACACAGAAATATGTAAAAAAAAAAAAAGTGTGGAGGGGAGTGTAGGGGGGGGGGGGGGGGGGGGGAGTAGGTAGCCCATGCCCCAATATGGGTGTAATAAGATGCATAATGCTATAACAAATCCCAAACCAAAATTATAGATATATACATGCTTACATGCAAACCTAGATCTGCCTTTATTGCACATTTTATGGGCCATCACAATTTGGGTTCCATGGGAGCCCAGAATTTGCAGAAGACAAAATTACTTATCCAACCCTTTACAACATACTATAAGGAAAACCAATTCCACAATTTAGTTCAGCTAGGACAAAAAATGTAAGAGATATAGACCTGTAAACACAGCTTACACGCAAAATTTGATGTGAAACAGACATATTATAAGGACTATCAGAATTTGGGTTCCATGGGAGCCCAGGGGTTACAGGAACCAAAATTACTTAAGCAGCCCTTACGATAATGCTATAAAGAAGCAGATGGCCGAATTTGGTTGTGCTAGGGTAAGAATTGTAAGAGATATAGACTTGTAAACACAGCTTACATGCAAAATTTGATGTGAAATGGGGCACATTTAATCATAATTTAGGTTCCATGAGAGCCCGGGTTACAGGAACCAAAATTGCTTATGCAGCCCTTAAGATAATGCTACAAGTAAGCCCATGAACAAATTTGGTTGTGGTAGGATAAGAAATGTAAGAGGTATAGACTTGCAAACACAGCTTACACGCAAACCTTGATGTGGGACGCCGACGCCAACGCCGACGCCGACCCCGGGGTGATTACATAAGCTCTCTTATTCTTCGAATAGTCGAGCTAAAAAGGGGAATAACTCTGCTCAAATGAAAGTCAGAGTTATTGGTCATGGGTAACAATATTCTTAGTGGTAAGATGAGTGTGTGTGAAGTTTCATGAACATAGGTCAAATACTTTTTAAATTATGGCCAGTTATGAGCCGGGTTAGGTTGCCGGTTAAAGTTTTATAAAAGGGGGCATAACTCTGTCAAAATGAAAGTCAGTTATTGAACATGTGTAACAGCATTCCTTGGGTTAAAGATGAAAATGTGTGTGAAGTTTCATGAACATGTCAAATACTTTTTCAAGTTATGGCCAACGTTAGGTTGCAGGTTAAAGTGTGAGGGCCGAAGAAGGACGACGGACAAAGTGATCCCTAAGTGTTTGCAATGCTATGCAGGCGACACAAAAATACCTCAAGCAGGTATAAAAATAATATGTTTTTGTGTTGTTTTCTATGGCTTCATATAAATGCCCCGCTTTTGTCGAATACAACACCCCCGGAGGCATTTAAACGGGGCTAAACACTATATGTGATACAACTGAGAGAAAATACTATATAATAATGTTAAGCAGCTGGACAATTTTGGCTTGCCATCCAATACTTGTGGCCTCGGTAGCTCAGCGGATAAGGCATCCACTGACCTCCGCAAGACCTGTGTCCCGCATGGGTTCGCTCCTATTGGAGGCATGTCTGACGGGAAACTTCATACTTGATCCCATCTTCCTCCGAGTCTGTCCCAGTAAAGCCTAATATGATGTGTTTACAGGACGTGAAACCTATTTTATTTCATTTCATTGTCATCCAACAGAAACAACAGAAGTGAAAACATATTTTAAGAGTTGTTATAAACCAGTTGTAGATCCAGGATTTCAGGAGGAGTCACAATGTTTTCTTTAAACTTTTTTAAGCATTAAAATTAGCGTCTCGATGTATTAATCCAGCATTATTTTAACTGCAAACCTGCTTACATATAATTCAACAACATCTTGGTTTTCATTTCTTCTTCTTATTACAGTCTGCACGAAAAACTTTTTCAGAGTATAGTCCTTCGGACTATGCTTTGTGAAAAAATGTGTAGTCCGAATGGATTTCTTCTAGTCCGAAATAATAAGTAACATAAATACTGATTAATTTTGCAATCTTTCTCATTACATTTGCAGTAAGGCATGCTATTGTAAAATATGCATTTATTTAAAGCATTGTCTTTTAAGCCATGATCTTGTAATTCTATCCATTGCAATTGTATAACATTTGATCGTTGAATATTTCACCTTGCTTTTCCATACCAGGAACGACATGTTGTCATTATGAAGGTTACCGGAAACGGAGATCTATCACGCGCACAATAAAATAAATTATTTGATTGGATAAAATGATGAGACAAAATCAATACCCCGATAATTGCAATAAAATTACCCCTCTGGGCGCATAGCAGACAATGTGGTTTCCCACGCGCATTAAAAGCAATACCGAGTTGAATTGCTATCCCTCTGCGGGCAATCTATTATTAGAAGCCGTAAAAATCTATTATTAGAAACGACAAAAAAACAACAACATAATAACGAGAATTTATCAAGTCCGTTCGGACTATAAGTTTAGTTTTTTTTATAGTCCGAACGAGATTTTTATAGCCTCGGTCTCGGACTATTCGTTTAATTCGCAGACTGTTATTATACGATATGTTTAAATATATTATTGGTGCTATATAATCTATGCATATAGTTAATATATACAAAAACTATTTGCTTTAAAATACTATTCTTATAATTAATATTAACAATTAAACAAATGCAGGTTATGAAGAAAAACTAACTGGATGCTGCGAGTTTTTACAAAATCAAGATTGCCTAGCTGTGTCCCTTTCAAAGCTATTTGAACCTTATGTCAAAGGGTGCAAAAGCTATTTTCTCCACTGTTACACAATACAGAGACCAGGGCCCAGTTGTTCAAAGATCGGTCAGCTTAATCCTTGGTTAGTGTAAACTTTCAAAGTACATTTTCTCATAAAAATATGTTTTGTACTACTATCAGTTTTAATTTGCATTTCTTCTAAACATAACGCGTTCACATGTTCAATTTCTGTTAGAAATATTCATTTATCGGAAATTTAGAGAGATTTGAAATTTTGACTTAACGCCCGGTTAAGTTAACCGATCTTTGAACAACTGGGCCCAGGTGACAGGCACATCTGAAACCTGAAAATTTACCAGCTTAATATTATATCTAATAATTTTCAGATGAATCCACCACCACCAAGATAACTTGTCTTTATAAAGGGCAGAGAGATTTACAGGATGGAATATTTAACAACCATCAGCAGATAATCAATTGTGGTCTGTCAATTCAGGCATATAAAGAAAGAAACATGACAAAATCCATACTGATCGGCCTCAGTGGAATTGGCCTAATGAAAACAGATTCAAGGCTAGAGCAAATCAAATATTCACTCAACATTACAAACTGTAACAGCTATCATCACACTCCTGGGTACAGATTTTTAATGCCACAGCAGATATAAAGGTAATACCATGGCAGATATAAAGTTTATCCCTGGTAGACATAAAGTTAATGCCAGAGTAGATAATACTATGTCTATAACCTTAACAAACACAGATATAAAGTTTATACTGCCACTGGGCTGCCAGAGCAGATACAAAGTAAATGCCAGGGCAGATATAAAGTTAATGCCAAGGCAGATATAAAGTTAATGCCAGGGCAGATATAAAGTTAATGCCAGGGCAGATATAGAGTTAATGCCAAGGCAGTTATAAAGTTAATGCCAAGGCATATATAAAGTTAATGCCAGGGCAGATATAAAGTTAATGTCAGGGCAGATATAGAGTTAATGCCAAGGCAGATATAAAGTTAAGGCCAAGGCAGATATAAAGTTAATGTCAGGGCAGATATAAAGTTAATGCTAGGGCAAATATAAAGTTAATGCCAAGGCAGATATAAAGTTAATGCCAAGGCAGATATAAAGTTAATGCCAGGGCAAATATAAAGTTAATGCCAAGGCAGATATAAAGTTTATGCCAAGGCAGATACAATGTTAATGCCAGGGCAAATATAAAGTTAAGGCGATGGCAGATACAAAGTTAATGTGATGCCAGATACAAAGTTAATGTGATGCCAGATACAAAGTTAGCACCAAGACAGATATAAAGTGAATGCCAGGGCAAATATAAAGTTAATATTATGACAGATACAAAGTTAGCACCAAGACAGATATAAATTTAATGCCAGGCCAAATATAAAGTTAATATTATGACAGATACAAAGTTAGCACCAAGACAGATATAAAGTTAATGCCAGGGCAAATAAAAAGTTAATATTATGACAGATACAAAGTTAGCACCAAGACTGATATAAATTTAATGCCAGGGCAAATATAAAGTTAATATTATGACAGATACAAAGTTATCACAAGACAGATATAAAGTTAATGCCAGGGCAAATATAAAGTTAATGTGGTGGCAGATACAAAGTTAGCACCAAGACAGATATAACGTTAATGCCAGGGCAAATAAAAAGTTAATGTGATGGCAGATACAAAGTTAGCACCAAGACAGCTATAAAGTAATGCCAGGGCAAATTTAAAGTTAATGTGATGGCAGATACAAAGTTAATTAGATGGCAGATACAAAGTTAATGTGATGACAGATATAAAGTTAATGTGATGGAAGATACAAAGTTAATGTGATGGCAGATACAAAGTTAATGTGATGGCAGATACAAAGTTAATGTGATGACAGATATAAAGTTAATGTGATGGCAGATACAAAGTTAGCACCAATACAGATATAAAGTACTGCCAGGGCAGATAAAATGTCATGCCAGAGCAAATACGAAGTTGAGTCTAACCTGGATTGTGTCCTAAACTGATGGAGGGGCAGTGAGGACAATGAATTGTATGATGCCTTACATAAATATATACTAGTAACTCAATTTATTATTAAACTTACATAAATATAATGCCTCCCTGCACCCCAACTTCTGAATAGATAACTACCCCCTTTTGCAATTCAAGAGCCTTGCCTATTAACCTCTTTCCATCCCTCTTCTTCTATCCAGACAAACATTGTTTTATGACATCTGGTTGCTTTGTTTGATACAATCAGTGCATTTGACAACATTTTATACTTTAAATCAGGTAACAAATACTTAACAGTTTGTCCAAATTTGATACTATATAATGGTTTTCTGCAGTGTTTTTTTGTTATGCCTAATTTGGGGCTGAATTCACAATTTCAAAAAGTATCCTTTTTTCACAAATATATCCATAAATTTCACAATATGAAAATAAAAAATATATATATATTTTTTTATTTTTTTTTGGGGGGGGGGGGGGGGGGGGGGGGGGGGGGGGGGTGTGGGGGGGGGGGAGTAAATACAGACCAATAAGGATACTAGTCTTAATATAAGCTGGTGTCAAAACTAGTCTGTATTTACCAAAAACAAAACTTAAAACCAAGGGATATTAAACTGTGAAAATAAAAGTGAAAAAAGTTTATTTCTCTTATGTTATAATATTTCACAATTTTCACAATTTCTAGAAAAATGCCGCTATTTTTCACAATGGCATGGGCACAGGATGCATTCACAAAACAGATAAAAAAAACACTGTTCTGAGAAAACAAGATTTCATACAAACTTGACAATATTTGATAGTTTTCTGAGAAATCAGATAACACAAACTTAACATTTAATCTCAACTTGATAACACCTAGTCGGCTGAAGATAAGGGTATAGATCTATACTGAACAAAATAAATTTAACACATAAAATGCATGTCATTACCATAGACAAGATATGTTCGGGGGAGAGGTGGGTGGGATTGATCCCCCAGACCACATATGTTCGGGGTCAATGATAAAGTGACATAGATATGACCAATAATAATGCTACAGTCATTTGTAAACAGTCGGTGATAAAAAAATAAAGCAAATATGATGGGAGCATACATACTCTTGACGAAAATCATTCTGATATATTTCAATGAAAAGGGAGATAATTTTAAAATTATGAAATTTGGAATATTTTTGTGTTAGAATAACACATTTCAGCTTTTTTAAACAATGACAGAATGGACAAATCTTGTCGATGCTAAACATTAAAAAATTTCAACACAATATGTCTGTATAATGAAATAAGTTGTTTTTAATATATGGGCAGTAATTCTGATACTTCGTTCAGAATATAAGAAAATAACACAATTTGTTTCCTTACTCAGCATTTCTAATATCTTCAAACAATTATATCAACGTTCTTATGTCCCTAAAAAGTCATGCTAAACTTTTTTTGTTCAGTATATTACCGCAGCATGGGTATTCATCTATGATTTATCTATGAGATACCCATTAACAGAATTTCTATCACAGATTCTAGATAAAGCTGCATTGTTTATAGTCTACCACAGAAATGTAAAGTATGATGACAATACTTAGAACTGTTATTGATGCGTTTTCTCTGCTTCAAAACATAGCGTTACAAATAATGAGTTTTGAAATAAATAACAAGAATTCGTGAAATTAAATATCTTGTCTACACATGCTTAGACACGCACAAAAGATGACTGAGTTACAACTTACATCACCAATATTTCGTTATCTTCTGCTTGTAATTTGAGTAAAACAGAACCAAGTGACTTAATTGCAAAAATTAAATGTATAAATCACCTAGTTATCTGCCCTTTGTCTGGAGAGTCTAGTTCATACCTGCATTTGATTGTACTATCTAAGAAGTATTACAACTAAAACCAAAGTTTGAAGTGCCGTAAAATTGCAAACAGTTCTAGAGAAAGTGACCTTAACGCAAAACTTAGTGTACACATTATCTGTCCTTTCAATGGAGGGTGAAGGCCGCACCAGCAGTTTTTATGGAGGGTGAAGGTCACACCAGCAGTTTTAATGGAGGGTGAGATCACACCAGCAGTTTTAATGGAAGGTGAAGGTCACACCAGCAGTTTTAATGGAGGATGAAGGTCAAACCAGCAGTTTCAATGGAGGGTGAGATCACACCAGCAGTTTTAATGGAGGGTGAGATCACACCAGCAGTTTCAATGGAGGGTGAGATCACACCAGCAGTTTTAATGGAGGGTGAGATCACACCAGCAGTTTCAATGGAGGGTGAGATCACACCAGCAGTTTTAATGGAGGGTGAGATCACACCAGGCAGTTTAATGGAGGATGAAGGTCACACCAGCAGTTTTTATGGAGGGTGAAGGTCATACCAGCAGTTTTATGTCAAGTGGAGATGTACTACTCTGGAAGATACTACTCTAACCGAAGTTTGATGTCTCTAGTGCAAATGGTTTCTGAGAAACTAACCTGAACACCGAAAAGTAACTGTTACTGTCAAAGTAATATGTGTCTATATTTTTCTTTCTTAAAAAGGGCCGTTACAAAATATGACTCATTTGTTTGTTTAGGGCCCAGAGTTTGTTTTTGCTCCTGAGCCAATCCCACCAGCAGTAATGAAAAACTACACTAGTGTTTTGTTAACCATGAACAATCTGCATAAAAAGGCTGAATGCTATTTTGTGGTTGATGTTGTTAGGTCATTTTCAGCTTTTTTGTTCCCCGACCCCCACCCCTTAATTTTTAAAATGCTCCTATGCCCTTAAGATAAGAATACCAGAAGAAAGAGAAATATATAATAATTCATTTCCAAATGTCACGTTCAGTGTTTAATGATGAGAACGAGGAAGGAAAATAGTAAATACTACATTGTTACCGTTCTCCATGATAGTACACGATCTATGTCTATGAAGACTTTAATTGTATTTTGACCCAGGCACAGATTTAGACAGGGCCACATATTGATGGATGCTTCAAAACTGCCATTTTTTTTTAAATTTTCACTTTATACGATTATGTGTGAGACAAACATCAGATCCTATGACTGTTTGCTCTGGCTTCTGCCAAGTCAATGAGTACTTACTTTGTGGCTTTCTAGCTTTTGTTTTTTTATATTATATAGACATGATCATTCATGTGTTTTACTTATATCGCCTATCTGCTGCCTTGTGTGTTAGAGATTATTACCTGGCGGGGATATCTTAATTTACACTGTCCCATTTATTTGGATGACAATAGGGTAAGACTGAGGTTTGGTGCACCCTAGAACCTGGTTTAAACCCCCAGCGGCCTTTTTTTGCCAAAGGGTCTTCCAAGGCAGTAGCCCTATTGTCAACCCTTTTGTGTTTGTGACGTCTTATTTTGCCTTTTATTCATCTTTAAAGTCGTTCTTTGTTTCTTTGTGTGTTTGTGGGTGACTGTCGTCCTTGAATGGTACTTTTCCTGTTTGATTTTTATATCTACTAAGAATGAAAAACCCACCTCAGTGTATCAGCCAGCCAACCAACAATGCAGCTATGATTTTCATGGACGATTTTGAAAAACTGCGACCAAAATCAGGCGGGCGTGAGGTTTCGAAGAAAATAAATTTCACTCCTCCTCTTCATTTCTCATATAATTTATACTATTTTGTTTTGGATACATTTATAGAAGAAAGACTATATAAAATAAGCTCTTTTTTACCTTTATTTGTAAACAATTTTTTGCAGAATCTGTTTGAATCCCCCCATTTGTATATTAGCACACCAACGTGTTCATTTCTGCCCCTAATTCACTGACCCACCCCAATCTGCATATGTGGACATTATCATTAACCACACAAAGAGGATACTAAAATCTTTATCAGATATAAACTAAATGAGGATACAGGAAGAGAACAGTCAGCAATTTCAATTGTTTAAATTTTCTAATTGTTGTTTAGGGTCTCATCAACACAATTATTATCTCAAGTTTTTTCCAGCTGCCCACAGAAAGGAAAGATACATAGGAAAATTGAAATTTGTTTATATGCTGAACATCTAATAAAGAGCTAGTATTATCATTTTTATGACGTGGTGGTACGACTCGGTAGGGGATTGAAATGACAACCGGCATGTAAGCTGAGGCCCTACCACTAGGCCACGCCAGGGTCAAAGAAATAAAAATTTAACAGAAGTTCAGTGACATTCTCAGAGCTCCAGATAAGGTGCATATAAAATTATGTGTGCTTTACTTACGCATTAGAAGTTAAATAAACTAAACTGCCAAATAATTAAAAAAATAAACCACAAAACTGTTTATCAAAACTCTATTCAGGCATTCAGGTCATATCATAATGAATATGTGTTGATTAAAGATCTTTGTTTATTCCCGGGTTCTTAAAATACCCGTGATTAAGAACGTAACTGAATTATGAATGGTAACTATTAATTAGACGCTCCAGTTTTGTGGGTTGGTCTGGTTGGTTAAAACTGTTTATATTGTGTCTATAGAGTTTGGATTCTCAAAATAAGTAAGTTATATAAACACCTCGTCGTCAGTAGGTTTAGAAACGGTGCACAATCGTTGTAAAACTTGGCTGTTGTTGGGGGGGATAGCTACTTTAAGAAATATGCGTTAGAAAATAAAATGGTGCATACAAATATGCATTTGAATCACCGAAATGCAAAAGGATCTGATTCCTATACCTACTCCAATGCAGGGATTCTAATCGAGCATGCCTGTTATCCTGGTCGATAGATGCTTTTAGAAGCCAATTACTTTCAAAAGCGTCTACCGACCATGATCATGAGTCTGCTTGATCTAAAGAACATCACATCTTAACAATATAAAAGTGATCATTTTCAGAAGAAACATCCCAAGGAGCCATCAAGTATGGGAAGCCATAACCGTCAAAATGTGGATATTTACAAACCATTCAATGACAGGCCATTTAATTCAACAAGAAGTCATTTGATGACGTACATATTGATTCGATGCGACGTGTAAACTCGGTTCATTCGTTACAAAGTGAATTGATACGGTTCAAAGTGAAATGATACGATGTAAAATTTCAAACAATACGACGCAAAGTCATTTGATGACGTACATATTGATTCGATGCGACGTGTAAACTCAGTTCATTCGTTACAAAGTGAATTGATACGGTTCGAAGTGAAATGATACGATGTAAAATTTCAAACCATACGACGCAAAGTCATTTGATGACGTACATATTGATTCGATGCGACGTGTAAACTCTGTTTATTCGTTACAAAGTGAACTGATACGGTTCGAAGTGAAATGATCGGGCAAAAACACAGTCGGTGCGATGCAAACGCAATCCGTTCGACAGAAACTGATTTCATTACGTGCAAAGTGAAACGGTGCGACATCTGGCGGCGATATTTGCCACATCACTTGCAGGGTTATTTCCCCTACATAATATATGATAAATCAAAGTACTAAAAGTACGGAGAATGCAAGGTTTGATAGGAAAGACTGTATGGATATTTGCACGATCAAATTTCCATAAATTTTACATAGTTTTAGCCAACTTTGCGATCTTTGGCGACCTACCAAAATCTTAGAGGGTCAATCCATTCCAAATATATTGTGACAAGGATTTGGCAATTCACAGCATTTAAAATTCTGATGGAAATTGTTGCAAATTATTGGGAAAGCATCATAGATTTTAAAAAACAACACTCTAAGCAATTTATTGCAAAATGGTATCTGATTACATTACAAGGGCCCAAACATGGCCCATTTTAAATCCATTAACATCCGAAATTTGTTCAGGAATTCTAAAAATACAATCTATGAAAGGCCAATCATAGGTACAAATATTCAACATTATATCATTGCAGTATCTTGATTGGTCAGTGAGTTTTTTCCTTATATAAGTTGTACCGAAAAATGGTAACATTCCCAATTTGGCAAAAAGTAAGTTTTTTCCGCAATTTTTTTGAATATTTTTGAGTGAAACTTTTAACAAAAAAAAGAGGAAAACTATATGCTTTTACGGGAGGGTAATTAAATACTACAAGAGAATGTATAAATGGTAATGTGTTTGCAAAGTATTTAAGCATACAATATTTCATGCTTGTGTTTGTAAAGTATTTAAGCATACAATATTTCTTGCTGTTGGTTAAGTAAACAATTAAACCTTGTCACTGTTCTTCGAGCTAGCATTTATTGAAATTCTACAACAAATTTATATAAAAACAAGCTTTATAATAAACTTTATTCATTTCTAAGTGGAATTAAGTCAATTAATTACTTGTATAAAGCGAGTAAGTCACGAAAAATAAAGTATTATCGGCATTCACAAATGTCTGTCTTTCGTCCCCGATGTTTTTATCGGCGATTTTCTCCAGTCTAACATCGATTTTCTGCATATAAAATGCAAGAAAAAAAACTTATTGTATTGTTTCCTTGTATTGTAATTTGTACGCACCCCCCTTTCGGAAACCTTAAAAGAAGTAAAAAAACTGCGTACTATACAAGGTAAAATACGGTAGCTAGGTAGGTAGATTTGTATTTTTTTTTTTTTAGTTAATACTACAGTAAAGTTTCTTTTCAATGTGTGGGACAGACATAGAGAAGTTGAATCAACGGGTAGTGCCTCTTGTTAAGTTAATTGTCCCTGCAGCAGAAGACGTTTTCTAGGTTACGCCACTGAACTTGGACAAGTTCAAAACCAGTTGCATCAGACTAGACACATCAGAGTTATAGCCTTTGATTTCCGTGGATTCACATGTCTCGCCTAACGGTGGCTGGACTTAAAAATAAAACGGTCAATGATGCTTAAATGAGGTTGTAAACATTTTAGTAACTAAAAACAATGGAGTTTGCCGTTTGCTGAGATGGCATTTAAGTGCATTTGTTTACAAGTAAAATGCCATTCTATTAAAAACAAGAGGCCCAAGAGGGCCTGTGGATGCTCTACTGGCTAAAACGGCTCTTACATCAAGGGTTGTCGACATAAAATTCCCATCAGTATTTTTTTTCAAACATTGCAAAAACAACAGGGATAGGATGGCCTTAGATCGCTCACCTGGTAATCATGGGAAATAAGTCTGCTGTGTCTAGTCTGGCATGGGTATTTTTTAATTTGTCCCACTTCTATGAATGAAATTTTATAAAAAGGGGGCGGTGTGGTGGGGGTCGGGGTTATATTAACATTCTAAACAAATATGGTAAAGATCAGATAAAAAATAACGTAACTAC
Source organism: Cyrtodaria siliqua (assembly GCA_037043455.1). Taxonomy (NCBI): domain Eukaryota; kingdom Metazoa; phylum Mollusca; class Bivalvia; order Adapedonta; family Hiatellidae; genus Cyrtodaria; species Cyrtodaria siliqua. The sequence continues at coordinate 73,560 of JAWPHD010004383.1, forward strand.
AGATTTAACAAAGGAAATACAATATAGCATTTTTCAGCAAATCAAGGGCCATAACCTGTCGTTACTAACAAGATCTAGCTGGTTTTCGAACTTGTCCGAGATTTCATTGATATACCGCGATTTGCACAACTAGACATCATACTGAGGCTTCCTGCCAAATTTTGTAGAAAGTTTAGGCGGAGTAGCGCCGACAAGAAATTTAAATGTGAAAGTGCCATAACTCCGTCATAAATCAGCGAAATGGAAAAAAAGCGCGATATGCACAACTAGACATCTTACCGATGCTTCCTGCCAAGTTTCGTCGAAATCCAACAAGGCTTTAGGAGGAGTAGAGCCGACAAGAAATTTAAAAGTAAAAATGTCAAGGGGCCGTAACTCCATCAAAAATCAACGAACCGAAAACAAAAATGAAATAAAAAAAAATATTTTATATATATATATATAATTTTTTTTTTAAAAAACAACAACAAAAAAATAAACAAAAAACATTTAAAACAATAAACCAATAAATATATCAAATACAAAAAAAAAATAAAAATAAAAATAAAAAAAATAAAAAATTAAATAAAAAAATAATAAATTATATATATATATTTAAAACAAATTTAAACAAAAAAATAAACAAATAATAAAAGAAAATATACTCATAATTAAAAAAAGGCAAAACATCTGGTAAAGTTTGGTAAAGATCAGATGAAAAATGAAAGCCCTGTCGTATTAACGAGGCAAAATATAGCATTCTTTAACTAAACCAAGGGCCATAACTCCGCTGTTACTAGTCCGATCTGACTGGTTTTCGAACTTGTGCGAGCTTTCATTGATATTAACAATATGTTAAAGTTTTGTAAAGATCGGATGAAAAATGAAGGCCCTTGGCCAGTAGAGCTAAAAATCATCAGCTCCAGAAAGTAGGTCAAGGTCATAGATGAAATCCATGGATCCAAAACGATGCACTACCCAAGACACAACTATGTCAAAATAAAATATGTTTTCTTCCAAAGATTAAGCTATAAATTAGGTTTAAAACATCTAGTGCATAAGTATAGTTCATGAGAGAGTGATGTAAATGTAACAATTAAAGTTATCTGCCCTTTGCTTGGATCACATCCACATTTGCTTTGTCACGTTGCAATGTACCACTCAAGATACAACTATAAGCAAAGAGTGCATACAGTTTGTGAAAAAGTGACCTAAACGCAAAAGTTGAAGGTAACAATTAAGTTATTTGCCCTTTGCTTGGAGGGTCAAGGTCACTTTCACATTTGCTTTGTCACGTTGTGATGTACCACTCAAGATACAACTATAAGCAAAGTTTTAAAGGTCTAGTGCATACAGTTTGTGAAAAAGTGACCTAAATGCAAAAGTTGAACCTAAATATTATTAAGTTATCTGCCCTTTGCTTGGAGGGTCAAGGTCACTTCCACATTTGCTTTGTCACGTTGCAATGTACCACCCAAGATACAACTACAAGCAAAGTTTGAAAGGTCTAGTGCATACAGTTTGTGAGAAAATGACCTAGACGCAAAACTTGAATGGCCGCCGGAGAAGCAACACCTATGTCTGTTTTTTTCTTCGAATAGGCGAGACAAAAACTGTTTTCCGGCCTTAGACTATTCAAGCCAGTAGAGTGATACAGGCCCTCTTGTGCATCTTGTTCCCGGAAGACTACTTAATACACGCCACTCTGTAAATGACATAATTTTAGACATGGAAGTCATCTTGAGTGACAGTTTGGCCATAAACACAAATCACAAATCTGTCTATCCATCAGCAATTTCATAAAATAATATTCTAGTCTAGATTTGAAACAGTTTAATGACAATTGATCACAATATATTTGGAATGGATTGACCCTCTAAGATTTTGGTAGGTCGCCAAAGATCGCCTAGTTGGCTAAAATTATGTAAAAAGTATGGAAATTTGATCGTGCAAATATCCATACAGTCTTTCCTATCAAACCTTGCATTCTCAGTACTTTTAGTACTTTGATTTATCATATATTATGTAGGGGAAATAACCCTGCAAGTGATGTGGCAAATATCGCCGCCAGATGTCGCACCGTTTCACTTTGCACGTAATGAAATCAGTTTCTGTCGAACGGTTTGCGTTTGCATCGCACCGACTGTGATCATTTCACTTCGAACCGTATCAGTTCACTTTGTAACGAATGAACAGAGTTTACACTTCGCATCGAATCAATATGTACGTCATCAAATGACTTTGCGTCGTATGGTTTGAAATTTTACATCGTATCATTTCACTTCGAACCGTATCAATTCACTTTGTAACGAATGAACCGAGTTTACACGTCGCATCGAATCAATATGTACGTCATCAAATGACTTTGCGTCGTATGGTTTGACATTTTACATCGTATCATTTCACTTCGAACCGTATCAATTCACTTTGTAACGAATGAACCGAGTTTATACCGTATCATTTCACTTCGAACCGTATCAATTCACTTTGTAACGAATGAACAGAGTTTACACGTCGCATCGAATCAATATGTACGTCATCAAATGACTTTGCGTCGTATGGTTTGAAATTTTACATCGTATCAATTCACTTTGTAACGAATGAACCGAGTTTACACGTCGCATCGAATCAATATGTACGTCATCAAATGACTTTGCGTCGTATGGTTTGAAATTTTACATCGTATCATTTCACTTTGAACCGTATCAATTCACTTTGTAACGAATGAACCGAGTTTACACGTCGCATCGAATCAATATGTACGTCATCAAATGACTTCATGTTGAATTAAATGGCCTGTCATTGAATGGTTTGTAAATATCCACATTTTGACGGGTATGGCTTCCCATAATCAAGTTAGTAAAAATATTTCTCATGAGGAAGAAGTAGAGCCATCTTGTACCACAATTATAGATAAATTGTGTTTGCAAGCATTAATGAATTGACAAAAATTCAAAAAGCATGCCAGCTATTCACTGTCAGAATTTTTTTTTAAACATTTCAGTCTTGGAAATTAATAATTAAATCTTTTAAGCGTAGAATTGAAACTGCCAAATTCAATGGTAATGTACCACTGACATTCTTACAAGCAAAATTCAATGGTTAAATACCAACTAAATTCAATGGTTAAATACCAACTAAATTCTGAGTGAAGCTATCAGCCTATCAATGTGAAAAGTTTGAATTCCTGATCTAAGCATTGGAAATTTTACAAGGGGGTAAACCAAAATGTTCACCAAAACATTAGCTGGAGCTCGGCATACTATCCAATTACCACGTTCACAAAATGTCCTTAGGAAGCTATATAATTACAAAACATGAAAAGCCATGAGAATATCGAAGAATCAGTAAACAAGTGTTTTACACTGTATTAAGCAAGTAAGATTTCAATGGTTTCTGAAGCCATTCAAAAGAAACATGCTAGTTATGTTAATTTGTTGCAAGAAAATCATCCCCAAAAAGGAGACTGATAAAGCACGATATTTAGGAATATAACCTTCAAGACATATCATCTCCCTGCATAAATTGTTTTAAAAAACTTGGCATGCTGTTAGTTATTTTTGTAAAGGGACACTGTCCGTAAGTGAAGCATACATTGAGCCAGTGTATTAGGCAGAAATTCAAGAACTGGGTGTGCAAATATATGCAAACAGGGTGTGCTAAAATAATTTGCTAACACACGTTATGTGCCACATTGCGACAAGTGGGTTTATCTTGGGTAATTTATTTTCATAGATAAAGGTGAAAAATGTGCATTTTAGATCATCTTTCTTCTGTAAATGTATACAAACATAACATTATTGAGAAATAATACACCACCCACTCCTGCAAATATTGGCCCTCGATTTGTCAAAAACAGCCGTGCAAAAGATGGCTGCATGGTTGACTGGCTAATACACTGCATTGAGCATAAGCAAATAACTTACTTATTCAGTGAAATGTATATTTATGTATGGAAACATGATCACAGACCCACATAATTATGTAGTAATAGATTTTGAGCTGGGCCCACAATAGTTACCTTTCTGTTGCTCACGCGATATGCATTAGAGCATTAGGTTTTAACAACAGTATGTCTTGCATCAGATAACAGTTTCTGTCCTGTGTAGCCCATTCGAGAACGAGTTCTTAAATTACTTGCACGTGTAATTTTAATGTGGTCCTGGAGTTCCCACTTTTTTTTGTATGGCTATTAAATTCCGTCAAAATATCTTATTAGTATTTTAATAAATATTCAATAACGGTAGTTGCTTTAACACAGCTTTAACAACTTTGCACAATTGCAAATCATTATTAATAAGAACATGTATTTGAATAGTTCAGAGCAAATTACTGTTTGCTTGTACAACAAATTGTTGAGTTTAATCTACGAATAATATATATTCAAACCTATCATATCCTTATCGAAGAAAATTTGAAAACTTAAAATGTTCATAATTTTTTATTTAATTATATATATGCAAGCCAGTTTAAAATCAAAATGATACTGGATTAACAAAAAAAAACAATTAATGCAGACCTGTGCTAATTTATAATTTAGTTCAAGATTACTGTGTGTCCCTTTAATATAATTCAGTGTTCTACTCCAGACGATAAAACGGTGAAGTATATATTAACAAAGAGCTGAATATGCACAAATGATTTTGTGTTTTTATTTTGAAACCCTATACGTCTCTGTTTTGTAAACAAAGTATCACATTACAGATTTTGTGATGGGCTTTTAAATATCCGGATGGTTTGTCTGGGTCTTTATGTAGATTTGCTTAAATATCTGTTTACATGGAAGTCACTGAGGCTTGAACAAAAACATTGTACAGTGTTAATACGAGTATTCTGAGCTGAATCACAAACTACATACAACTCTAACATTAGGGACTCTCGGCAATCCTGATTTGTTTAACCTTTATCCCGCTATATATATATAATGGACTGTTCTTTCTTTGAATTAAGACCATTCCATTTATGTAACAAAGTTTTTTTGGGGGGAAAATGACTGATCAGCAGCCGATTGTAAGCCCTGATCAGCCTGCGAGTTAGATCTGGGTTTACAATGGACGCATAGGCTATTATAGTTGTGCTTAGCAGGTTAAGGGTTAAAAATGTTGGAGTCCCGTTAGATTTTCTACGTAACCTGCAACGTTTGTAATCATTTATATTAATCAAAGCAAATTGTTTTTACCTATTATTAACTGTTGATTATATTCATAATTGCACCAATTATAGGTAAACATTTGGTAGAAAACCCCGATAACGCAAAAAAACACTGAAAACAGTCTATTAAATCATTTTATAATTTTTTATTATTAGAATTTTGTGATTCTGGATTTGAAGAAAGCCATTTTAAATCAATGTCAAGTAAAAACTCAATGAGTTCTTAGAATGGATTTAGTTTCTCCACCTCGCTAAATTAACATTGGTAGAATTTTTATCACAGAACCAATCAGAATGCTTCATTCATATTTTCATTTGGTTGTTTCTATCACGACATCACTTTGTGGTATTATGACATCACATCCTGGTATTATGACATCATGCCATAATATTATGATGCACCTCAATGAGTTCTGAGAACTGATTGAGTCTTTTTAATTGCTGTGAGAAGCAGATTAAGACTGTTTGTATCTCTCAGGGGTGGGGTGTTGAGGGAGTGAGTGGGGTGCGGGGAGGGGTTGTGTCAAGTTCGCCAGTTTGACGAACTATTACCAAAATAAAAATGGTCACTTCACTTAAAAGAGGCATCTCATTGAGTAATGAGTTCCTTGAAATCAAGAATCACAAAATTTTAAATATAAAACAATTCTAAAATGATTTAATAGACTGTTTGAAATCTAAAACATTTTTTTTAATTATATGTAAACTTATAATATGCAAGCAGGTTTAAAGTAACAATTCTACTGGATTAATAAATGCTTATTTTAGTGTTTAATACTAACTTCAAGATTGCTGTGTGACCCATTAAACCAATTCTTGTTCAATTAATTCTACTAATCTCAAAAAAATCTAGGTCATCAAAATACAAGGAGCAATGATCAGGCATAACCCAGTGTCACATACCATTGAAAACACATGACAGGTATATAAAGAGTAGCCAACAACTAACAAATTATTGTTTGGAGTAGTAACAATAGCTACTTCTGTCTTGATATATATATCGATAATTCGTAGTATTGCATGCGTCAAAGCTTTTTAAAAGAAGCAAAGTATAATGGCAGTGTTTTTATTCAACATTTTCGTAACATAACCCATACCCTCAAAATTTGGAATTTTAGCGTGATTTTTCATAAAATAGGGAAACAAAACAGTCAAAAAATTATTTCATAATTGTATCTTTCATACTGTTTACAGTACAACAAGATCAACAGAGGCATTTAAAAGCATTTCATATTCAATACTTGTCAAACTTTTGCTATTATTCAGTATTCTTTCTTTTTCTTCTTTCAATTGGGAATTTTCTTCTCAAAATTGGGAAAAAAAGATATGTTTTGTCATTGGGAATATGACCAATAACGGCTATAAAAACAGCCAAAAAAAAAACCGAACGGTTTTCCTGTAACTACTCATTTGTATTCTACGTACACAACCATACATGTATCTCAATCTAAAATCTTCACAAAAATCTATTAAAAGGGCTTACTAAAATGTGTAATGATGCAAATGCAAACAAAACCAGCCTTATTTTTTTTTAGATGACGCAAAATTCAGCAACAATGTTGCCTTTCACGAGCCTTAACCATTTAATGCAATCATTTCAATAAATTTGTTGGTGATATTATTAAATTTGTATACAGTAATAGCTGAATTTTAATTGGAAATTAAACAGATTAATATTTTAATCATTAATTCTTGAAATTCTCATGCAACAGTCACAATATACAGTATGTATCAATATACAGTATGTATACAGTATGTATCAATATACAGTATGTATCAATATACAGTATGTATACAGTATGTATCAATATACAGTATGTATCAATATACAGTATGTATACAGTATGTATCAATATACAGTATGTATCAATATACAGTATGTATCAATATACAGTATGTATCAATATACAATATGTATCAATATACAGTATGTATCAATATACAGTATACAGTATGTTTCAATATACAGTATGTATCAATATACAGTATGTATCAATATACAGTATGTATCAATATACAGTATGTATCAATATACAGTATGTATCAATATACAGTATACAGTATGTATCAATATACAGTATGTATCAATATACAGTATGTATCAATATACAGTATGTATCAATATACAGTATACAGTATGTATCAATATACAGTATGTATCAATATACAGTATGTATAACTCCAAGGACACAATACTAAAGGACTAGAGAATCGTTTTCACAGGAGTAGTGGAATCCTCTTTAGTTTGTTCCCTCTCCCTCCCCACTTCCACCCCATCTCTCTTTGAAAGAATGAAAGAGTCTTATTATAAATGACCTTAAAGGCACAAACGGCGAACTTGATTTTTTTAAAAACTTGCGGCGTCACGTTAGTTTTTCTACATAAACTGCATTTGTCCAATTATTAAAATTAATTATAAGACTTGTAGTAAGTAAACTGTTTTTGCATATTACTAACTGTTGATTACATTTCACCAATAATATATTCAAACCTAGGTAGATTAATGAAGAAAAGTTCTAACCTCAAAATTGTATTTAAATATATGTAAGCAGATTTTAAGTCAAAATGATACTTTGGAATAATAAATCAAGAGGCTAATTGTAATGCTTGACAATGACTTCAAGATTGTCGTGTGTCCCTTTAACTATAATGATTGTGTCAAACAGCAATCCTATTCAGTATAAATACAAACAGAGATTGTAAACGATGAACCAAGTTTGCATGTTTATGTGTCAGACAGCACGTAACCTTAATATTCCCGTTCAGTCTACCACATGATTGGCCAATATAATGAAATTGCAGGACTCGACACCAAAATGCAAACATACCACCAGGAAAACATATGGAATAATAACTGCTTCATGGAGTGTTTACCAAACAAGCTGGATCTCACATGCAATTTCCAATTTTGCTCGAATAATTGTTTTTATAGACAGGCCCAGGGCCTGTTGCTTCTGTAAATAAATGTACAGGCCCTGACTTAAAATGGCCATCTACTTGCTCGACCACGATGAAATGTTTCTTTACCCTCGTTCCATGGCACAAGGCCTTTTGGCGAGCATTTCAAGGAGGATAAGATGATGCAGGAAAGTTACAAGTAGGAGCTGGTTGTACCATCTTGTCCAAAGTAGATTAGCACCATCTGGTCCGAAGTAAATTACATGTACAAGTTGTAGTTAAATTACATGTACAAGAAGACGTGAGGTTTGAGTTGGGTTGATTTGCAATTTATACTATGTTCGAACTTACATCTCCATCAAACTATTGCATAACGAACTACAGAACTATAGCAGTTAGGAAATATAAATTTTATTCATTTTTTTGAAAGGGGTGTGGGGACGTTTTCAATGGGCATCCTGTTTGCGAATTACATCAGGCCCAAAATGAATTTCTAGGAGCCCTGGGCTTCAGGCTTTCTTATTCTTGTAGGAATGATTTTCTGATTTCGCATTTGTTTTTGCTACAAGAAGGTATTTCTTCGGGTTCATCCAGGACAACAAAACTCTTCTTCTCCCAGTGACTGAATGCCTTTCTATGGTAAAAGCCAGGTCAAACATACCAGGGAAAGTACTACACCACTAGCTGATTTTAACAGGGTTTTCTTGCACGCAAAGAAGTTACTTACCCAACTATATCTTTATAAACTGAACCAGGTTTTACCTGAAATAACGAAAAAGCAGGAATAAATCAACATACCAATATAATGTAAGAAATTGTTGAAATTAATAATATACGATAAATGTTCGACCTCAGTTTAAAAATTGGTTTTGGAAACAACAACACAAATTACAAAGATCAAAGAGGAGTAGTACACACTACCAACAACGGCATTTTTCTTAGTGGTTTATATTACCGACTAGTTTCGACTTTTATCAAAGTTTGCTTCAGGGTTTCAGAATTACAAAGATTAATACTTAAGCTCAACAACTTCCGTGGATTTCACTTAATGAACATAATGATTGTTGGAAAAGGCGACAAATTAAGAATGGATTAGAAGACGTCACAAGATGTACATCGTATCACGTCATAATAACAATGTGTTTCTTAGGCCCGATGTCAAATACAATGTTATTATGCATTTGTAAATCAAACTGTTCTCTATTTTTACCAAATTTCAAAGAGGTGGGGTCATTAAAATATATATGCATGTTACATATATTTGAGGGGAATCACAATCGTGAAAACTCGGCCAATCCTGTCATTCTTTAGGCTCAAGCCTCGTGTACATATTGACACATCGGTATGTTCAAAATAGTGCACTGTTGCTATATAAACAATATTGCTGTTATCCACACATGCTGATGTATAATTTGCTTTGCATGTTTGTTATTTACAATACAGAGACGGTTTTATCACTGCTTTCATGCAAATAAAGTAAAGATGGAGCAATCGGCTAAATGACATTGCAAAACGTTGATAGATAACTTTTTGAACGCAAATTTGTCTTGGCGGGAATTTAAGGTGCGCCATGCTAGGATGATGTAACCAATATGGAAACTACTGAGTTACATTCCAGTTAACTTATGCTTCGAAGAAGTGGACGAGATATTGCGAATGGGGGAATAACAGTGCTTTCCAAGCAAATTTTTTATTAAGATTACGTGTATGTAACAATATGAGTCTGCCATGTCAGGTGATGGGACCAAAATCAATGGTTTTCCAGTAGGGCAGTTGACTATATTTTAGTTATAAATATATTTAAAAGGAGTGGTGAGCTCTTATAAAAGATAATATGGTAAGGCTTCAAAACCATTGCTTGAATAGTTGTTTGAATTTGACATGATAATTTTAATTTGAACCTATGACTTGTAGCCTTGAGCAGTTTACAGTACAAATTAGACGCAGTTTGCCTATATAGACCCTTAGAGCATAATAGTCATTCTCACCTTTATTTCTATATGAAGATAGCATACTGATGCCCTGAACAGATAGTTGTACAGTTAAAAGTATGGTATTTGCACAAATAGTATTTTATATTTACACTTCCTGTTGATGTGGTGGTTAAATTTAATTATGTTATTGCTTAGATATTAAATGAGATGTAGCCTTATTTATATTTGACAGCATCATTTTTTAGTGTTACAAAATACGTCACTATGTTAGAAGGATTATTTTTAAGAAGTTTATTTCAGTAAAAATGTACAGCTTAGTCAATATAAGTGGGGTTGTCTTCTTTACATGTAACATGAAGATGATGTAGAAGTGCATTTTGAACATTTTATATAATAATATATATATATATATATACTTTAATACAGTCGTCTATTTCAAAAATTCTGTAATCCGAATGGTCGACGTTCAAACATTTGCAACTTTAAATAAATGATAACCCGTCGCAAATCCAGTCATGTGACAATCAACAGTCAAAAACATGACGTCAGTACGTTTTATTTCGATGCGTTCTTTAGCAAAACTGTCTAAAACCAAGAAATGCGAATAAAAAGTTAACCAGTATTGAAATTTCGACTTCTTTGATGGTATATCAGTCCTTTTATAGTCGCAAATGATGTTTAATGGCTCCGCTAATGTGCTGCTAACTCGCAGGCTGATCAGGGTTTACAATGTCTGGCTGCTGATAAGTCATCTTCCGCAAAACACTCCTTTGTCACATAAATGGAATGGTCTTAATTCAAAGAAAGAACAGTCCATTATATATATGTAGGGGTAAAGGGTTAATAGAAGTGGTCTCTTGAGCAGCTTCGACTGTATTCTAATAACTAGAACTATCACTGAAGTTGATGAATACCCCCGCTTAAATCTGAAGTCAAACAAACGGTCATAATTCTGTAATAAATTAGGCAATCAACAATGGGTGATGTAGACAGGCATAAAGCCATCAGTTGTTATGTGTATGCAAAGTTTGGGAACAACCCATTCAAAACTGTTTGAGGAATGCATTAGTAATAAAAATGTGTTATGCGACGACAAAAATGTGTTACATGAAGGGACGCGATGCAACGTTACGGACAAGGTGATTCCTATATAGCTCACTTCACTGTGTAAAAGCCAGGGTATAAAAACACTATTATAGAGGACTACTTAAAAGCCCATTTGAAATCTGTTAAAGGGATTGATGCACTATTTTCAAACAAGATTTATTTATAAGGGCTCTGAAAAACTCACTGCAAATTGATTAAAAAATAAATAGACAGATGTAAAATGTAAAATGTATAAATTGTCTGCTTTTTTTTCATTTGTAATGATTTTCTTTTCTTTAAAAGAAATTTTGTCAATATATCATATATGGTAAAAAGACGCGATGACGTCATCGTTCCAAGGTGGCTGTTTCTTTGCAAATCTTTTATTTTTCATGGCATGTTGATAATTCTTTCAGTGTTTTTTTCAAGTTTTTCAGAGCCCTTTAAAAGAAACATTGTTTGAAAATGGTGCATTTAAGTTTATAAGAAGAAAACAGAAAACATTACTTATAGACTGGCTATGTAAAAAGGTTTTGGATAGGGCCATCAATAAAAATATGTTTGTTTGCCGTGCTCCGACCGACTCACCCGATTCGGCCGCGACTCAAAACATTTTAATGACCTCGGGCCGAAAAATATTTTTTAAATATTTTTTTTTTTTTTTTTTTTTTATTCAAATGATAATTTTATTAGCCAGAGTTGTTAAGCATCTAATCTGGATTGCAAAGGTTATCAAAAAAATGCCTTAGTACAAAAATGGCATAACATATGCGAACAATATATATAAAAAAAATATCTAAAAATAAAACTTTTTCCTACCTTAAATACACATGAATAAAATAATTATGTGCAAGTCCTTGTGTTTAGTTTTAATAACCTATGCCCTAACATCGTACTAGGGCCTTTATAGTGTTGTAGATTGGATAAGCTTTTGATGTAAAAAAAAAAAAAATCCTACCTACCTACCCACCCTCAAAATTCTGGGTAGGAGCACAGCAAACAAACATTTTTTATTGATGGCCTAGGACCTTTTTTGTATGTAGGTACATAACACCAACATGTTTTGTGATGGGCCTCAGTTCCAGGGCATTAACCTCTGATACGGTGATACAACTGTTTAACTGTGATTCAACATTTCCATTAATGTCCCACTACTGTGTTTCTTTGTCATCATGCATTCAAATATTTCAATAAAAGGACTGACCTACTGACCAGCAGTAGTTTAAAAATGAGAGATTTAATGAGGACAAATAACAGTTTGTACAGTACAATAAATGTATAAAATTCACCTCTGAGCATTGCTGAAAATGGTATTGATAACAAATATAGGGGAGACATCATACAGTGTCCAACATGCTGAAAATTAGGTCGAAGACACCCCATTGAATTGGTTTTGTTGTTTTTTGTCTTCGACGGTGCAAGACTCCACCCACACATGGCACTGTATACTGTAAAAGCCCAATTAAATGCAACCCCCTCTAATTAAAGCCTCACCTTGCACTTCCCCAACCCACCTTTGGTAGTGAAAAAGTGATATCCCCTCCCACACTTTTCAACTGATTGCTTCCAACCGTTACAGGATTTATAAAATATGAATTAATGAAATCTGGAGATTAACCCCTAGCCTGCAAAGGGCGACTACAATAGCTTTGGCGTCCATTGTAAACCAAGATCAGCCAGGGTTTACAAAGTACGGCGGCTCATCCGTCATTTCTCTAAAACATCCCTTTGTAACATAAATGGAATGGTCTAAATTTAAAGAAAGGACAGTCCATTATACATTCATAGTGGGCTTGGGTTAATTATTTTTTTAACCTCAAATAAAAGGTAATTCCCCTTCCCCAGGCAGTTAAGAAGGCTTTACCAGAAGGGGTTTATACAATGATCAGTTAAAGGACAAGCAAGTCAAAATGAAGGAGTCACTCAATGGGAGGAATTTTATTAGTAGGGATATGCAGTATCCCTTATGCCAAAAAGAAAAAACACAAAGGCCAGAACGATTGGTGAACATAATCATGACTACCAACAGAGGATCTACATGTATGAGGGCCTGTTTAATATTGAATTTATTATCAGAGTTATAAAATTATATGATGCGAGTTTAAAAAATTCAATGTTAAATATGCATGCATGAATGTGAGGGTCGAGTTATCACATAACTCCAAAAATGCCTCATATGATAGAATTAAGCAACCTCTTTTAGTGTAGCTGCATATATACACAAGGCTGTCATACGATGACGCCGTATGTTTGTATGATGTCGTATGTTGACTCGGTCTTCTTCGTACCATGTTGAACGACGAAACTATCTTGTCGATTTCCGTATCTCGTATTTGAACGGTTACGGAAATCGACGGGACAATTCCAATGTACTCCGAGCTGAACAGAAGAGAATGAACAATGATGACCTTCATTAGCATATTTATTTCAATTGCTCACTAGTGTAATATGATAAATACATCATGTCTTTATTACACTCCCACACCGCAAGTCATTTGATAATAAGGTTTTATTTTTTCTCTTTTGAATTGAGATTTTTCATCTTATAACACAAGACATTAGTGGGTTTAGCGAGTCAACATATCTTTGTAAGCTCTTCGGGATAATAATGTTAAGGCAGATTTATACAGCAAAGTTAATCAATAGGCATTTGAAATATTGCAATTAATTACTGCCAAACCAATCTACTTTGTGGATTATTTTTGGCTTGGATTATTTTTGGTTTGATCATTTCACTCTTTCTGAAAATATGATGTGTTCAAAACGGTGAATTTAATGCATAATATCGAATCGGATGATTTTATCTTTACTGCTTTTTTTATATCAAAATCAGTGCATATTTACGCAGATTTATAAGCATTTCACCTGGAGCACTGCAGGCATAGGCTAGGCATTAATATGCGACTAATAACAAACAATTAGCCATATCAACTAGGAAATCACCTTCATAACTGATAAAATAATTGATTATTGGGTGTTCCAAGTACACTATAGAGATGGAAAACCATGGACACAGTCAACCCAGATTATAGATATAATAGGGATAAATCTGGGCTAAATCATACAATTTTGATGTTATATATTGTGTAAACCTCCCAACACGATGTCCGACATTAATATTCCTAGACTTTTGTATATCTATACTGAACCAGCTAACGCACCAGTAGACAATACCTTTAATGTATGAACTTATTATATGCCGACTGGTACCATTGGAGACCGGTGATTTGAATGATTTTTTTAAATTTACACTCGTTATTGACAAGTTATTTGTCTCGTTCAGAATGAAATTTGTTTTGATTTATTGATTGTTATTATTGCGATATTAAAGGTATTGTCTACTGGTGCGTTAGCTGTTTGGTATACATATACACTGTGTAAGTTACAAACTGTTTGTCAGACATCAATGACTGATTCAATTTATTCTTAGAACATATTATAACTGAGGCCTAGCGGTATTTAATATCCCAAATTGGTAAGAATTAGTTTTCCATATGGGTACAAACAGGTTAACTACAGTGTATACTATTATAAATAAACATTTCAGAACATTAATTTTCATTGATAGTATTTTCTCTCCAAATGAGGAAGATTCCCAGGGCTTTGAAATTGGAAAATAAAGTGTGTGTTTCTTTGAAATTGGGGGTGAGGGGAATTTTCCCTATTTAGTGGATTTTATTAAAAGGGAGTACATCAGGCTTCAGAGCTAAAATTGTTTTAACAAGATTTAAAAGCTATATTTCATTTATAAATTTAAAAAATGTGAAATGGTTCTAAGATATAGATGGAACATTAAAAGTTTCCCTTAATACCTTGCAATAATTAATAAGAAATCCCCAAGTTAAAATATGTTAAAATATAATTGATTTTATTTTTATCAATTAAAGGGAAAACTTTCATTAAAATGTATATATTTTTAGGCATAATATCGACCAATTATGGAATTTCTCAAATATTTTAACATATAATTACAGGTACTATGGAAAGCCTGTCATTTTTATTTAAAAAAAATAAATGCAGAATTTTTTTTTTCAGAATTGGGAAACTTTAGGTGTTTACAATTGGGAAGGGGCCGAGTATCACCGACTATAAAGGCCCTGAATTGTCTAAACAGATCAAGAAGTTTGTGGTTACTTCATCCTTTTCGGGAGTAAGATTACAGGTATGATATAATCAAAATGCAGGTGAGCAATTTGGCAATTTCAAAATCATGTTCAACAAAATCCTCCCTCTTTCAGATTCTGATTTGTGTGTTCGACCAATTATCTGGCAATATAATACTTACTTCTATTGGAATTCCTGAACTTACATCCCCTACGATATATGTTAAGTGTTTGTCTGTCTGTATGAAAGCTGAAAATGTAAAAAAAACTTTGTTAAAATAATAAATTTATTTCCATTTAGTAATTCATACATGTTAAATAATTTTGGAGGGGTTTTTTAACACCTAAAAACTAATTAATTTTATTTATAACAGTTACTGTTGATGTATACTGTGCTACCTGTGCAGGGCCTTTTAGGGCCTTTTTACCAGTTTTGGGGAAGGAGCCTTTTGCCCTCAATTGGGGGAAAACATTCCATGAATGGGAAATGAAATTTCAAGGTGTTTAAAAATTGGGAAAATCTGCATGAATTTAAAAGAAATTTTGGTGGGCAAGGTGTCGATCTTATACAGGCCTCTACAAAGAAACTTGTAAAAAGGCCCTGCTGTGTAACATCACATCTAAAGTGGCAAGTAAATTGTACTGATAATGCATCCTAGTTTAGTTCATATATGCACACTGAATTGAATTGAATTGAACGTTGTTTAAAACAACGGCTCATCAACACAGTATAGGTTATTTAGAGCCGCCCCAGAGAGAGGGGAAGGATACATAGGAATCCGGGAACCTGCCCTACTCTTATTATCGAATAGATTCCTATGGTTCTTTAACGTGCTCGGAGGATAGACTGATACACTGAATATGAACCTGAAACCCATTATGATTGTTATATTCAAATTCGGACTGACACCCATAATGCTTCCAATCGCCTCCAGTCGCTTTAATTACACAATTTCATAAACTCCTACTTTTTTTAAAAATATTTTACGTTCCTTTTGTTTCATTAATTATTCAAAGGTATTTTACGAATTTAAGATGTAAATAGTTTTGTTAACCATAATACATTGACATTTCAAGATAATAACAATCGAACATGCACTCGAGCAATTAGGCATTCTTAGAAAAATAAGAGTAACATTTTCCATTAGCGCCAGTGCAATGGTTGATATCTATACTGTATAATTAATAAGTCACACAAATCATTGTTGTTAGTTTGTTAAGAAAATATAGATTCATATATATATATGAATACAGTATTTGTTGGCTGGTAGACCCCTAATTTCTTTATGTTAATGGTTTTTTTTTACATCTTACTCTTAGTGGAGATGGGGAAAGCAATGAGTACAATTCTGCTCTGATAAGGGCTATGAGCAAATAATAATTGAAAAACATTTGCCATAATTATGGCGTTTAAAGGCAGATTATGCTTATTAAAAATAAAACAATTGGGCCAACCATAAAAAAGTGTTGGTATGCTGTTTCCCTACCTACCAACGAAAAAGTGCCCTACCCAAAACCTTTTATAGCAATTCTTTGTCCTTGGCATAAAAAAAAAGAAATCACCAACCTACCCATTTATAAGGCATTTATGAAATGCTTGGTCGGGAAACAGCAAACAAATATTTTGTTATGGATGGCCCTTAAATGCAAACCATGCCAAATAAATAGTTTCCTTATCTCATGTGAAAATGTTATCCCATGAATACTGCGCTTAGCATAAAACAGGAAGTGTGCAAGGAAGTGTGCAGAGTTAAATGCTTCATTTATAGCCGAGATATTCATAATTGTGAAAACATAGCATAACCTTTTTTATCAGAGGTTAAGTTTCAAATTACTTTGTTTCAATTAACACCTGCAAAGGCAAATATGATGGTAATATTACTGTATACACTAACACCGGACTCTAAGTGTGAATCATTTCTGCTATGCTTAAAAATAACAATGTTGTGGCTTTCATGGTCAACCACGGATTGAAATCACTGACAGTTTTAAATATTTTTTAAAAAATCCAAGCCATATTTTGCAAAAAGAGAGTTTAACAGGTTAAATCGTACTGCTGCAACAAAAAACTCTCTCCATAACGAATTAAAACTAGTTTCTTAGAAAAGACAAATCAGCAAGTTTGTATATATAAATAATAAGTCTATAACACAGCAAAGTTATAATGCTCAATAACAGATCGGAATAGGGCATGCTCAAAGATGATAAGAAACCAATAACAGATGTTACTAAAAACAGGTACTGACCTAATCAAGTCAGTAACTACGCATGTATATTGTTGCTTTTGTCTGGTGGAATTTGTTCAATCACTATGGAAGTTCTGTTCATTATAAAGTATGACTGCTACCAGCGCACTTGATCGGCTATTATTCGGCCCCATTCCCCTCATCTAAAAGTAAATAGTTTTACCCTATTCCAGTGGAAAATTCCCCTCTTCACTTTCATTAGAAAATGTTAAACTCCAATACAGGAAAACAGCATACTTTTTGTAATTTGGAATGGTGCCTTCATGCGGTCACTTAAATAATTATTTAAAAAAACACTAATTTATGTTTCTTAAAAATTCCCCTTTGATAGAAAACAATGCAAAATTCCCCTTCCAAAAGCTGACTAGTGCCCTGACTACAAGTCAACATATACATGTATAACAAATGCTAATGCAAGAAAATGGCAGCAGAGTAAATTTCCCAAAAAAGCTAGCTCTATCACCGAAGGTGATGAATTCATAATTTTCCATTGCAGAGATGTTCAGATTTTATCTTATTTTCAGTAGGTGATAAAACTTGTGTTACTCGGTTTTTATCCTTAGGTTCTATAGTAAAATAAAAATATTTGGCAGAGTAAAATGACGATAATGTTTAAGATTTTGATTTTGAAAGATACATATATTGAATCAATTTGCATGAATGTGCATGAAATATGCAGTGTTTTAAAAGAAGCACACTGTAGATACCTTAATTTTAACAGTAAACTTGGTTGAACACCAAGGATAAAGACCGAGTTTATCACCTACCAGAATGTATTGGGTAGGTCTTATTTCTGGTCACTGATTGGTCAGTTTTTTTGATGATGCTCTATCAAAATTATGAATACCCCGATTAAATTCTAAGTCAAACAAAGGGGCATAATTCTGTAATAAATTAGGCAATCAACAATGGGTGATGTAGAGGGACATGAGGTCATCAGTTGTTATGTGTATATAAAGTTTAGGAACAACACATTAAAAACTGTTTGAGGAATGCAAGTTACATGTATAAAAATGTGTTACACGATGGGATGCAATGCGTCGTTCCGGACAGCATGATTCCTATATAGCACCCACTTAGCGGGGTATAAAAAAGTTGCAAGAAATAATAAACTGTCAGACATTCAGAATATAATTCAGGCATTTAGAAAATGATTCAGATATTTAGCACATTCACATATTTGACAGAAATATTAATGCTAATTAAAACCTTACTGAAAGCACACTTTTGTATCATTCCTTTCCCTAAAATTATAAGTTTGAAATATTCTTGTTAAAAACACTTATGGTTTATCAGACATACATGTACATTATAAAACACAACGTTGCGTTGTTAACCTTCACCTCTCATCGCTGCGTGTTCAAATCCCACTGGGAGCTCGACTTGTGAGTAAATGTTGATTCTTACGGATGGCGGGAGGTGTACAGTACTGGTTCTACCCAGGAAAAGTGGTTGTCTGCCTCCACCACAACAAATCGATCGTCATATATAACCTTACATGTGTTATAAATGACGCCATCCATAAGAATCGACACTTCCTCACAAGTCGAGCTCCCAGTGGGTTTCGAACCCGCAGTGGTGGGAGGCAAGCAAGAAGGTTTTCAAAAATATGTGATGTTAACCTAAACAAAGAGACATACTAGGGTTATACTTTGTCTTAAATAAAATAATAATTATTAAACAAACTATGTCTAAGAGATAATAACCATCAACATATGGCAGAAGTAGTATAACACAAACACATTCATTTTTTATGTATTTATGAAAAAATAACTTCTGTATCCCTAGCCATAGTATTTCCTAAGGATACGGCTTTGTAAAACTTATTTTACAGAATTAGGAATAGGCACCTGCATCCCTAGCCACTACATGTACCTTTATAATTTAGCAAATTTTAAGTCACGGTGACATTAAAAAGCTGCATCGCCAAAACAAATGGGGTTATTCAGGAAAGTTGTACTTTAGTCGGTCAAAGCACTTAAAAACAGAACTAGAAGTAGCTCTCAATCACCAAGCATTCACGAACATTTACATATCAAATGTGAGTTCAGGAAATTATCTGACATGTTGCCCACAATAGTAACAATTAATTTACATTAAAAATAGAAAGTATATTTTCCCTTTGGTCTCAATGAAAATTATACATAAAAAAACACACATTTATTATGTTTGGCAATAAAGTATGACTAATCAAAACAACGTTTACATTTAAATACTGTGATTTAATATGACATAAACAAAACAAAACATAGCGACATCCGTTGTTTTGTTTTTGTTTTGTCAACAACATACACCTCGAGAGAATCGTAAATATGGCGTTTTCACCAATAATCTAAACATCAAAACGAGATCTCACCTTGATTGTGACTTTCTACTGTCTCCAGACTGTGACATATTTGACATATGGAGTGAAAGAACAGGAATAAATAAGCAAAATGTCTTGACATTTCTCTCTTCTTCAACTTTAACCGCGCCATGCTGTCTTCTTGTATTTACAAACAAACAGTTACTTCATAGCACGTACGCAAACAAACTATACTTTCCTTCGATATCAACTTTAATTTACATTGGCGATTATCTACGTTTAGCATAAAAATAATCGTAAATTATTTACTTTTACTATTTTTTATTAAAAATGTATACGAAACTACGACTAAATCAATGGTACGATATAAACACTTTGTCTGAAAGGAGTGTTTTCATTGGTCGAAATTTTGCAAGGTTGTTTTGACCTACATGAATAAAAATAGGCTATTTTGGTTTTAACAGTTTATTTGTCCGACCTTTTTGCGTTTGAAAAGTCATCATTGGATAATATTCAAACATTTGGATGTTTTTTTAATTAAATTGTATTTGTTGGTGAAGACTATAAGTATTTGTGTCGACTTAAACTATTCAGTAACCTAGGAAACATGAACCAATCAGAGCACGCCATGTATACATTGATAATACATCAATAAATTTAGGTAATGCGTCAAAGTTGCACTCCCGTAATAATAGCATTAAAGCTACAGGCAATCCAGTCTCCAGTCGGTCTTTCGACTGTCTGCCCGTCCGGAGCACAGGCCCCACTACAGGAGAGAGAGAAGAGGGATAGCGAGAAGAAGAAATAGTGTTATAGTATTTGTATATAATATGAACTAAGGTAAAAACTTGTGGCGAGCACAGAAAATGTGAAAGTAAATTTTAAACAGATAAAAATCAATGAAAAAACAATACAAATAACTTGTCAAATTGAAACTCAATAATGATGTCCTCTCAGGGTTTTTGGGGAACATGGCCATTTATGTTTGGGGAACAATGGCTGTTATTTTCAGGGAACAAGAGAACATTGACACATATTTTTAGGGAACAAGGGAACATGTCTTTACGGGAAATAAAATTCTAACATCTAGTTAAAATCACAAAAAGTTAACATTTTAAACAATATTTTTGCGTTGACAGTGTTGTATAAGATGCAACTATAATTACTGTAGGCCAGAATGAATTTTGGGGAACATCAGCAAATCTTTTATACATTATAAATACTTTTAGAGAACAAGGGAACACTGGAGAGAAAAAAAATGGGGGAACAAAGTAAAATATTTGTGGGGAACAAGGGAGCTGCACATTTTTCTAGCCCTGTGACATTTGGCGCCCAACGGGGGACTGTGACTGAGTAAACTCCGAGAATCTTTCGAAATGATTCTCTGTACCCATGGTAATTCGAGGACGAATTTCAGTCTGTAGGGGGAGTATGTCACGGTTTATGGATATCTAACAGGTGGATTGATGTTGCATTGTCAGGCCGGTTAGCTCAGTCGGTAGACATCAGAACGTTAGTCCGAAGGTCCCGGGTTCGAGTTCCGGTCTGGCTGTACATTTTTCTAGCCCTGTGACAAAAACATAGCTGATGCAAATGCGTTTATTGCTGCAGGTTACGGAAATAAAATCAAAGGGAGTATATCTACTACCAGAAATGAGATATTTCTAGCCGAAAATGCGATAGAGATATATCCATAAAAGAATGCTAGAATGAATGCCACTACCACTAACGTCAGAGTAATGTGTAAAATATATCAAGCGGGCACAACAAGCATATATTGAGTATAACTGCTGCATTATTCTCCTCAGCTTGACCCCACATAAATCGACAGGATCCACGATAAGCACTAAATCTGTGACTCATGTGGTATACCACCAGCGTCAACCTCTATCTTTAAGTCCATACGACACGGGTGTGCATCAGAACAACACTCTTTACCTGAAATATGTAGATGCTACAATGCTCACCTAGCATGCATTGTTTTCTGTAAATGCAACTTGACAAACAACTGCCAAAATAGATGAGCAAAAGATGCTGCTGAGTCGAAGCTGTTAACGATTCTATCCAAGCATATGTTCAGCCATTCGATAACATTGGTGGTGGTGGTCGACATTCTTGGAAGAGGCTTTTTATTTTTTATGTTTAATTATATTAAGTATTGGTAATAGATGTTTATTAGAATGTTAAGGAAATGGGATCAAGCCAGTGACCGCAGGACATTTTTCTTTTAAATTATAATAAGTGATCTATAACTGACTTAAATTTCAACAAGCCCATTCTCTGGCGGCTTTCTTTTATCTACACGTGCGCAGCCGTTGAACCTCCAACGTCTACTAGCAACGCTTTTAAATTGACTGCTATCATAGCTACCTCAGCCATCTGATTTTCTCAGGCTTTGCATTGTACACACACACAATGTTAGGCCGAGCTTAGTTTCTCTTATTCGAAAGTCAGATAAATGTAACCACTTACTAAAATCACTTAGTAGATATTGCAAAACATATTGCAAAACCTTTTCCGATATGAAAATAAGAGGGCAAACAATTTGAAAATCTCTCGATCTCTTGGATGTAATATTTGGTTGAACTATAAATGTTTTAAAAGTGTTAATGAGAATCCTCCACCAATCAGGTGAAACTTACAGTTCGCCACTATGCTTTCCTCTTTGATTGTGCGATGACACGAAATATTGTGGACCCGATGCCTAAATCCTAAAAGGGTAGCGTATATTGTATATTGTCTTCAATCTTGTCCTGGCCTGCCTTTAATGGTCTACTCTCTTGTTGCTCTGGCCTCTATCAAGTCAATGAGTACTTGATCATGATTTGTGACTTTCAGTGATTTTTATATTCATATATACATGATCATCTGTGTGTTTACTTGTATCGCCAATTAATGCTTAGTGGTGGGGATTTCTTTATTTATACTGTCCCATTTAACTTGGATGACTAGTCATTTACCAATTGGTCTCACACTCTTCTATGGATGATAGGTATTTTCATACAGAGAGACTATTCATGGAATAGATGTTATGCTTTGTTTGTTTTGTTTGTATGTTGTTTAAGTCAGTTTCAACACATGTAAGGTTATATATGACGGTCGATTTTTTTGTGATGGAGGCAGACCACCCACTTTTCCTGGGTATAACCAGTACTTTACACCTCTCGCCGTCCGTAAGAATCGACACTTCCTCACTTACAAGTCGAGCTTCCAGTGGGATTCGAACCTACAACGGTGAGAGGCGAAGGTTTACAACGCAACGTCGTTAACCATTCGGCCACGGAGAAGCTTATGCAATATAAATGGTGTTAATTAATTCTGCAATGCTACCTTAATCAGGTTGGTCATAAATGACAGCAGGGGACCAACTGTTATACCGTTTGGACTCTAGATAATACATCAGGTTATATTTCTGCATTCCAGGAAAGATCTAATCCAGTGTAGATTTTCTTCTAGAGCTCCGTATTCGACTAGCATATTGAGAAATCTGATATATGGGACTTTTTTAAACACACACGACACATTCAAGGAGGATTACATAGCAAATCGACCGTCATACACCAATAACAAATCGACCGTCAAAAATAGCCTGAAATGTGCTGAGGAGGGATTATATAGTTTACAGCGTTTGGTGGGAGCTGGGTCGTTTGCCTGGT
The DNA here is from genome assembly GCA_037043455.1 of Cyrtodaria siliqua. Classification (NCBI taxonomy): domain Eukaryota; kingdom Metazoa; phylum Mollusca; class Bivalvia; order Adapedonta; family Hiatellidae; genus Cyrtodaria; species Cyrtodaria siliqua. The sequence continues at coordinate 96,918 of JAWPHD010004383.1, forward strand.
GTGGTTAGTATAGGACGAACGTGACCGGTCCAAAACCCTTACCTGGTCAAACTTGAATAACCCTTTGACAGTGAAAAAAACACACAAACAAACAACATCAGTGTTTCCTCTTCATCTTTATTAATTATTAATTTGGTTACCAGTTGTTTTAGAGAGGAATTGTATGAACAAAGTTAAGATTTTCAGCGTTGCAATATACATCCAATACTCAAATCGTCATTAGCTAAGTACAAACAATAGTAGTCCAAACAAAACAGTTCAAACATGGAAACAAAATCCTACTCATCTGAAAAATCTAAGGTCGGGTTTTGGCAAACTAAGCCATTTTTAAGTGTGGCACAATAAGGGTAGTATAGTAGTTCTTTTATTTCCTTACACATTTATTTCGATACTTTTCGAAATATTTTAGCATATGTCAAACAACCAAATATGGAAAGGTTATATTTAGAATAAGTAATCAGAGGGGGTAACTTCTGCTTCTACTTAATACGGTTAAATGCCTGTTCGAATGTACGTACTCCGGGAGGAGAGCGATGTTAGTAATAATGCTGAAAAGTTACTTTGACGCTCGTTATTGTCTGCTGTGCATTATCTCTTCAATGTCTAGATGGTTCCATTCAACAACTGCCTTAATGAAAAACAAGTTTTCTAGTTGTTCAGTAATGTTTTACTAAAAAACATTTATCATGTGTAATAGCTTGTTTTTCAATAACCTTTGTAGATAGGCATTCTTTAAAAAAATATATTTTATAAAACATTTTTGTCAGAAGCCCCCGACCACTTTGTATAGGAAATAGGAATAAGCACTTGTTGATACTTTTGCGCCGATAAAACGGCGACACATCCCTTTTCTTTGGATTTGTAATTCCCCGTTAAAAACCTAGCAGTCTACATTTTCGAGTTTTTCTTTCTCTCCAAGATTGACCGATCTATTGAAAGATAAGCTGTCCTCCTGCAGTTTCTTCTCAAGACAATGCCCAGTGGCGTAGCTGACCTGAAATGGGTTTTTTAAACTTAGCTATGCTGACAGAACACTTGTGTGGTATTTGAAGAAACATGTTTTTGACAAATTTGAGAGTTAACATCTGACAAAGTTAAATTACCTACACTGTAAAATAAAATAAGAAACAACTGTCGATCCTTAATCCACATCCCATCCGGCTTCAGTTTTTATTGCATTTTTTTTACTTTTCATTTTTTAAAATTTTCAAATTGATGTATAGGCCCGGGCCTATATGGCCTAATAGGATGCTGATGGAGAGTTTCCGTTTTTTCTTCTTTTTTTTGGCTTTTGGTTGTTATGAAATGGCCGTTAAAGACTTTCTTGTTGAGTTATTCCATAGATCTACATACTGTACCTGTATATCCATGGTTATTCCAAGGTAAGGATTTTCTTTCACTTGTTGTAATATATGGCTGTTTAATGTGTAAAAGCAATATGATTTATTGTTTATGTAACTTTATTCTGGGATGAAAACTGAAATATAGAACCCTGCTTCATTTTGGCATTAAAGAACATTTCCCACTTCTTTCATATATATATATATATGCTCGCTCATCTATATACCGGTGTACTTGTCATAAAATGCATCCAGTTGAAAGCAAAAATATAACATTTTAAAACTATGTGTGATAGGATGATAAAATAATCTATTATCTTTCAATATCCATCAACAAATTTCCAATTGTAAAGTGTTTTCATTGTAAAATTATCACCGCAAATAGGTCACATCATGGTGGTATACCGGTGTATAGGTATAAATCACCTCGTATGTTTTTATGTTAGCACCGGATGTTGGTCACCTTTGGGGTGACCGGTAAAAGACGGTTAATTTGCCGGGACTTGCCGGTCTCGGGTAGGAGGTGTTAAATGTAAAATTATATTTTGTAATCAAAACATTATATTTAGATTGTGGAAACTAATTTGGTGTGTTGATATCTGATTAAATAAAAGATAATGATAAAAAATATTTTAAAAAAATCACGTTGTTGATGTTTGTATTGGTGTATTTGCATGAAATTGAAAACGCCGGGCTCCGTTTTAGAAACGCCGGACTCGTCTTTAAACCATTATTACAAACTTATTATCAAATTCTAATTGTATTTTTCGCATTGGTTTGGTAAAATAACTCATTCTAAATATGATTAAAAAAAAACACTTTATTATTTTGTAAATAAGGGTACCAAAATGTGTATATTTAGATGGGAACATGTGACCTGATTTATTATGAAGCAAGATGGCCAAGCTTAAAACTAGCAGACGACACCAAAAAAGCAAATTTGATAACTTTTGAGACAGGCATGCTAATTTTTTCTGAAAAGGAGAGAAAAAAACAGGAGGTATTTGTTTTGTTCCTTTTAAAATGAACAATATTTAATAATTTTGATTTTTTCCTGTGTTGCCACATAGCGGCAATCTAGGTCAATACATTTGCATACAACTGACCTTATTAACAGACATTGCATGATGGGAATGGGATTTTTACAAACTACCCCGGTAATAAGCGACCACCGGCAAACAGGGGAATCACCATATTAGACACTCATCAGAAAAGTTAATCATTTGCTGAAGTTAAAACCACGGCAGTCAACACTATAATTTTCTCTGGCATTTGAAATAAAATACAGTGTTAAAACTTTGGGTAGATTTGGTTTGGGTAGATTTTGGTATAAATTTCGTGCCACCAGATTAAAAGTGTTTTTCACGGTTGTGTTAATATTCTAGTAAACCAACTTTGTAACCAGGAAATGTAGATAAAAACAGTTTTTAGTCAGGTTTTATTACGTATTCACCTCTTAATCATTGCTTTTTATATCAATAATGACAACACACTATAAAACACGTATCACCCGCGATATATAAATATCTCACACAATTTATAATAGCCTAAAATGAACTGACCCCATGACGGATAGTTTGTTCCACATGTGCATGTTGACGTATTCACGGTATTGCAATATATGTGTGAAGTAAGATTTATTTAAAGGCATATATTTGAATGTATTTATTGTCATAAGCTTGAATATAGGTCACATAACATGACATCAACATGTAATATAATATTTTGCAAAAGCATCTAACAGAATATCCTCTTTGATATTTGATTATGAATGAAAATGACTTTGACTCTGGAGGATCCAGGATTTCAGCTTAGGGGGGGCGTAATATTTTGGTCAATTTTCGGGTCTGTCTCTAGCCTCATAAAATGTTTGCGGTAGAGCATTTATAGGGTAAAAAAGTCCGTTTTCAAATAAAAGGATTTAACAATGTGTTAATTAAACCACTTATTAGCCATTATGCGTCGAGCGAGCGAGAATTTTTTTTATACTAAGGGCGTCCATTTAAATTGTCTGATGTTTTATCTACAGTAACATGGACAAACACGTATGAATAACAAAAGTCCGTTTTCAAATAAAAGAATTTAACAATGTGTTAATTAAACCACTCATTTAATAGCCATTATGCGTCAAGCGAGCGAGACATTTTTTTATACTGAGGGCGTGCAACGAAAATGTTTGATATTTTATCTACAATAACATGGACATACATGTATGAATAAAAAAAGTCCGTTTTCAAATAAACGGATTTAACAATGTGTTAATTAAACCACTCATTAGCCATTATGCGTCGAACGAGCGAGAAATTTGTTTATACTGAGGGCGTGCATCGAAATTGTTTGATATATTATCTACAGTAACATGGACATACATGTATGAATAAAAAGTCCGTTTTCAAATAAAAGGATTTAACAATGTGTTAATTAAACCACTCATTAGCCATTATGCGTCGAGCGAGCGAGATTTTTTTTTATACTGAGGGTGTGCATCGAACTTGTTTGATATATTATCTACAGTAACATGGACATACATGTATGAATAAAAAAGTCCGTTTTCAAATAAAAGGATTTAACAATGTGTTAATTAAACCACTCATTAGGCATGATGCGTTGAGCGAGCGAAAACATTTTTTATACTGAGGGCGTATTTGATATTTTATCTACAGTAAAATGGACATACATGTATGATCCGGAATTTTTAGTGGGGGCGCGCGCCGGGTGCGCCCCCCACCCCTGGATCCGCTAGTGGACGCTCCCCAAAAACGTGAAATTAAAATATCCAACTTGTATTTACACTATATCAATGTTACTGGTTTAAAACACATCCACAGCCTTAAAACTGTCTACTTTTTAAAACTGTGTAGCCCTGTATCACTCTACTGGCTAAAGAGGCCATGACTGATTTGTTCAACAGTAACTGTTAAACATATTTTTTTTTGTGGAATGGAGTCATTGATTTTTAATTTCATTGCAAGGTTTAAGGGAATATTTTCACCTGTTTCATATTGCCAACAGATAATAACTTAACTTTAATATTTTGCAGATCAACATTTTTCAGAACTACGCATCAAGTGACTATATTCCAATGTTGCAAGCACTTTGGGGTAGTGTACTGGCGACACTGTACATATATCTGCGACCAATGATCAAGTGGATTCTGAGGCGGGTTACTGGCAAGTGTGAGCTACTCAGGATTGTGTATCAATACCCACAAGGAGCAACCAGAACCAGATATGTAGGTAGGTAAAATAAATGTACCATGTTTTACATTTAAATTTGATCAGTATTAATTGATTTATTCTTTTTTGTATCATCCTTTCAAAAAAATAAATAAGCGATACATAGGGATCACTTTGTCCACCATCGTCAGGCGTCCAGTGTCACAAAATATTTACAATGGATAAGGACTTTTTCATTCTTCATATTCCTTTATCAAACTTTCGATATATACTTCATGACAACAGTCACGTGACCATTTCAATATATCTTTCAGTCCATTTTTTTCCCTCGCAACAGCTTATTTTGTTTCTTCATCAAACTTTCAATTCAGTTCATATACATTTATTATGACAAAATTACATCACCACACCAATATATATAAAAGTCAAGGTCATACTTTGGGCTCAAACGTAATTGTTTGGTCATGGAAACTTAACATTCCCTGTAACATTTTCATTTCATCTTAAAACTGGATATATACAATTTCACAACAATATATAAAGGTCAAGGCCACAGTCAAAATCAAATTGCAGTTCAAAATTATTTTTTTGTTGAGCCCCTTTACTGATCTCGGCTTAGCGATCACAGTTTCATCCGAGTGTATGTGTGTCAGTTAGTTTGTCCGTTAGTCTGTGCGTCCGACTTTCATTTATTTATATATTTTTCATTACTTTAAGAGTAGGGCTGCTTTGACCTACTTTGTTACCTTATCTTGCTTCTTTCATGCAGGATTTTCATCAAACTCTACTATCATGAGCACAGTTTTGGGTCACTGTGACCTACTTTGGACGATATATAGGTCACGTCCAGTCTCCCCATACGACATGCGTATCTTGCTCTTTTCTTGCAGGATTTTCACCAGAATGTTCCTTATATGCATCTAACATCATGTGCAAAATTTCGGGTCGCTGTGACCTACTTTGGATGAAATGTTGGCCACATCCGGTCTCCGCTACGTCAAGCGTATCTTGCTCTTTTCTTGTTTTCATCCCGGTTCTGACTTAATTCCTTATACCCCTGCTTTCACAAAATGAAGTGGAGGCTATATAGGAATCATGCTGTCGTCCGTAATGTCTTGTCCTGTCGCGTAATACATTTTTGTCGCGTAACACATTTTTATTACTTGCCTTTCTCAAACAGTTTTGAATGGGTTGTTCCCAAACTTCATATACACATAACAACTGATGACCTTATGCTCCTCTACATCACCCATATTGTTGATTGCCTAATTTATTATAGAATTATTGTTTAAATTAAAAATTAAGCGGGGATATTCATCACCATCAGTGATAGTTCTAGTTGGTATACGAGACTTTGTTTATTATCACAGTGGAGTAAATCTTGTCATACAGAGTTCTAGATACTGACCTGTCCATGATTATTGTACCAGAATCTTTGTTTATTTTTCAGAGTGGAGCTTGAGGAAATCTAGTCAATCAGAACTGAAGAGATTGGTGAAAGAAAATGATACAAACATAGAGGCAGCAGTAGTATTGGTGATGAAAACAAAATATATACTACCTGAAGTACATTCACAGTAAGTTGCCTTCTTTGAATTCAGGGGATGCGATGGTTTAGTATTTGGAAGAGTTAGGGTCACCCCATTGTCATTATATTGTTACCTGGTTGGGTATCATTCACGTGTTTACGGCATGGTATTCCAGTGTGGCAGCACTATAAAGTCGAGCACTGAGCTCACTGCTACATTAGACACCATTGTGATGTGGCTGAACAATCATTAAAGCGACGTTAAACCCCATCATTATTTATACTTATCAATTATTTTAATTTTCTTTAGACTAAAGAAGTTTAGATATTTCATTTTCTAAGCAACTGAAGACCCGTAAGTGGGGCATTCATGTCATATGGACACATTTCATAGTTTAATTTCTATTTATTCTTTTGCTTTTAGGCCAGGAGGGCTTATGCGATCACTTTTCGTCCGTTGCCCGTCCGGCTGTTAGCAATTTTATAAAATCCACATCTCCTCTGAAACCGCTTGAAGGATTTTGATGAAACTTCATCACCATGTTACTTGGGAGGGCCCCTCTCAGATTTGTGTTTTTCGCGGCCGCCAGTCATCCAAGATGGCTGCCATGGCTAAAACTAGGTAAAATTTAAGGAAATTTCAAACGACATCTTCGACGAAACCACTTATTCCATTTTACTGAAATATCATAAACATGTTCCTTGGGTTGGCCTCTATCAAGTTTGTGTTTTTCGTTATCGTCGAATAATCAAAATGGCCGCCACGGCGACTCAAAGTTTACATAAGAGTTCTATAGGAAAAGGTTAAAAATAACATCTTCTCTGAAACCTCTTGAAGGATTTTGATGAAACTTAATCACAATGATATTTGGTATAGTCCCTCACAGATTTATGTTTTTCGCGGCCGCCAGTCATCCACGATGGCCGCCATGGCTAAAACTAGGTCAAATTTAAGGAAATTTCAAACGACATCTCCGAAACCACTGATTCCATTCTACTGAAATATCATTTACATGTTCCTTTGGTTGGCCTCTATCAAGTTTGTGTTTTTCATTATCGTCAGATAATCAAAATGGCCGCCACGGCGACCCAAAGTTAACATAGAGTTATATAGGAAAAGGTTAAAAAATGACATCTTCTCTGAAACAACCTGAAAGATTTTGATGAAACTTAAGCAAAATGATATTTGGGATAGTCCCGCTCAGATTTGTGTTTTTCGCGGCCGCCAGTCATCCAAGATGGCCGCCATGGCTAAAACTAGGTCAAATTTAAGGAAATTTCAAACGACATCTCCGAAACCACTGATTCCATTCTACTGAAATATCATATACATGTTCCTTGAGTTGCCCTCTATTAAGTTTGTCTTTTTCATTATCGTCAAATAATTAAAATTATTCAGAATGGCCGCCACGATAACCCAAAGTTTACATAGAGTTATATATAGGAAACATGTTTCTTGGGTTGGCCTCTATCATGTTTATGTTTTTGAATCACATCATACAAGTAGAGCGTCTACAGGCCCTCTTGGGCCTCTTGTTTTAACTACTATCTTTGTGTATTTTTGGTATTTATAATTGGAACTGCAGTGTAAGAACATCTCTTGTTTAGGTTTGTAAAACAGACTTGTCTATCCAATTTCAAACAAATGGGTATGAAACGTACAAGGACAGGGCCTTTTTACCCTTCTTTCCAAATAACCATAAAAATTCCCCTCTTTCACAATAATTCCATGATTCAAAATGTTGTTCGTCTATTTATAACCGCATAGAGGTCTATTTTTAGCCGATGTTTTCTATTACAATGCCGGGTTTACATTTGAAATAACAGAGCGATCTAAACAAAATTGTATGAATCGCCTCGGTTTTTATCGTAGCATCGCTGTAGTCTAGATCACCTGCAACGCTTGCTTGTTTTCAAGACAAACATCAAGAATAGTTCTCCTAAACAAAGTTTGACATTTGTCGAGATTCTGGTATCGTTTCTGATTTGAATTAACAATTAAGCGTCGAAGAAGATCAAGACTAAGCATCGCTGGAGTTCATGCGATAGTCATAGGTAGTCGGCAAATCCCGTCATTCTTTGGGATCATTATTCCACGTGGTGTTTCAGATGTTAGGAATGCGCGATTTTACGAAAACCGTGATCAACTTACAAATGTATGTTATCAAAAACAGTTTATAGTTTCACACTGAAAAAAAAAAGATTCTACAAGCAAAATTATAACAAATTACTTTAAGAAGACAAATAATGCAACACCAGATAGTGAAACTGAAAGCAACATTAAAAAAAGTTAAATTTTGTTTTTCTAATTATAAATTAAAATGAATCAAAATTACTGTTTCCGTTTTCTTCTTTAAATGTTTGTGGAAGTAAATTTATACATAAGAAAGGTAGATATAACCTTTTTACTAACAATTTATTGCGACTATGTTTCCCCAAAACTTGGAAAATTGCGCCTTTTTTTCCACACAAACATGGCTAGGGCCCCTTCCCCAATTTCTGAAAAAAGGCCCTGAAGGAACAAAACGTCTATAAATTCACAGCGCAATCCAATGTCTTACACTTTTAATTGTCTTTCAAATGCTAAATAGACTAATGATTCCATTTAACCTAATACATTTATTTTAAATAAAAAAGCTATTTAAAGCCACTATCCTGCCAGCAACAGGCACATTTTACAAAAATGTACACCATTTCAAAGCCTACTAATGATAAGATACATATATAACTTACATATATTGATAATTGCACACCCGAACTCTGTAACCACAATATGCCTTTACCATCACCCTATTGTTATCATTGCCAAAGTATCAAATTATAATCAACTCTTAATTCATTTTTATGCATATTCAGTTAGGGGCATTTTAAGTTACCGTGAATAAGTCTATACATTTATAACACATGGATATAGTTTGGAAAAACTGTTTTATAGTAAAATTCAAAGATCAGCAGAGCTTATGCCGTGGTGCGGCTTCCGTCGTCCTTCCGTCTGTCCGTAAACTTTTTTTTGTAGCGACTGCTCCTCTGAAACTACTTGATGTATTTTTACGAAACTTCACAGGAATGTTGCTCTTGATGTCTAGTTGATCCTAGCAAAATTTCAGGAAATTCAAGATGGCCGCCACGGCTTAAAAAAAAAAGAGAAGTTTGTAGCGACTACTTCTTGAAAACTATAAGTGATATTGATATGGGACTTTTTCTAAAATGATCTGCATGACATGATGTTGGTCCTTGTTTAACACTATTTTGATTCGACATTAAATATGGTTGCCAGTGACCATTTTTGTTTACATAGAGTTATATAGTAAAACTTGTAGCGACTACTCCTCTGAAACTACTTGATGGATTTTCATGAGGAATGTTGGTGTCTAATTGATCCTAGCAAAATCTCAGTTTGGCCGGAAATTCGAGATGGCCGCCACGGCTAAAATTAGATTTAAAAAAAATAAAGTTTGTAGCGACTATTTCTTAAAAACTATAAGCGATATTGATTTGGGACTTTTTCTGAAATGATCAGCATGACATGATGTTGATTCATGTTGAAATTTATTTTGATTCGACATTAAACATGGCCGCCAGCGGCCATCTTTGTTTACATAGGGTTATATAGTAAAAACTTGTAGCGACTACTCCTCTGAAACTACTTGACAGATTTTCATGAAACTTCACAGAAATTTTGCTCTTGATGTCTAGTTGATCCTAGCAAAATTTCAGGTCTGCCGGAAATTCAAGATGGTCGCCATGGCTAAAAATAGATTAAAAAAAAAAGTTTATAGCGACTACTTCTTGAAAACTATAAGTGATATTGATATGGGACTTTTTCTAAAATGATCAGCATGACATGATGTTGGACCTTGTCAAAACTTATTTTGATTCGACGTTAAACATGGCTGCCAGCGGCCATCTTTGTTTACATAGAGTTACATGTATATAGTCAAAACTTGTAGCGACTACTCCTCTGAAACTACTTGACGGATTTTCATGAAACTTAACATAAATGTTGCTCTTGATGTCTAGTTGATCCTAGCAAAATTTTAGGTCGGCTGTGGGGGCGTCCGTGGCCGAGTGGTTAGAGTCTCTGACTTGCAATCACTTGCCCCTCACCGCTGTAGGTTCGATCCCTTTCAGGGGCCTAGGAATCTTTATATGAGGAAGCTATCCAGCTGGCTTGCGGAACGTCAGTGGTTCTACCCAGGTGCCCGCCTGTGCACGAAAATTGCCCGGAGGGGCACCTGGGGTCTTCCTCCACCAGTGGAAGCTGGAAAGTCGCCATATGACCTTAGCTGTTGGTGCGACTATAAAATCCAATTCAATTCAATTCAATTAGGTCGGCTGGAAATTCAAGATGGCCACCATTGCTAAAAAAAATTTTTTTTAAAAACAAGTTTGTAGCTACTACTTCTTGAAAACTATAAGTGATATTGATATGGGACTTTTTCGAAAATGATCAGCATGACATGATGTTGGACCTTGTCAAAAATTAGTTTGATCAACATTAAACATGGCTGCCAGCGGCCATCTTTGTTTACATAGATTTATGTAGTAAAAACTTGTAGCGACTACTCTGATGAAACTACTTGAAGGATTTTCATGAAACTTCACAGGAATGCTGATCTAGCTGTCAAAACCCATCAATAGAGCTTCAAGGTCATTGACCTCTTGTTACATTTTATGTTGTATTTTTATTTTAGGTTTCAACATGTACTCCGACAATGCCTCGTGCAGATAAATGGTTACATACGATTAAAAAACGCTGTAGAAAATATACGACAGATTAAGTACTCCTCAGACATTGTGGATCATGAGCAAAAACTGATGAAGGTACGGAGGATTTTTGAACTTCTTTTTTTATCTTATTGTAAGGCCACGCATGGTGACATTTGATTTTCCCAAATATTAAAGGGACACATGGCAATCTTGAAGTTTTCATCAAGCATTAAAATTGGATGATAAACCTCGATTTATTAATCTAGTATCATTTTCACTTTAGACGTGCTTGCATATAATTAAATAACAATTTCAGTTTTCATTTTGTCTTCTTATTCTACCATAGGTTTAAATATATTATTGGTGCATTAAAATCAAAAGTTAGTAACATGCAAACATATTTTGTTGTCTATTATTCTTATACATATAATTAATATTAACGATTGAACAAATGCAACTTATGTAGAAAAACTACGTCCCAAGTTTTTAAAAAATCAAGATTGCTGTTTGTCCCTTTAAGATTTGGGAGTGAGAATTGTGAGATTATTTGTATGAAACAAAAGTTTTTCTCTGAATTTTTGAAAGTAATGTTGAGTTTATAATGTGACAGTTTGATGCAGGTACGAATATTAGCCTTTAGTTTTTTTGTAATATGCATGGCTTTGGAACAGTTGACTGACACTTCAGGATATATGATTTCAGCTGCAGTATGGTGATGTGTGCAAATATGATTGTCATCAAGCTATGCATTTGTTCATACTGTTTTAAGTCAAATGAAAGCAACAATTCAACTGGATCATAGAGAAAATTCATTTGACATGGAAAAATATCTTCACGGTTTCATGTACATGTCAGAAGTGAATTCTGGTTTTGCTCTTTTCACTGTAAAATCAGGAAATTTTACGCGAGGAAATGTTGCCTGTATATTAGAGTCAATTCTGCTTTCCAATACAGTTATGGAGTATTCTGATGGATGGAGAAGCTTTAGAATCCAGGCAAAGCTCCCAGTGGACTCAGATCGGTTTCCAGGGTAACGATCCACAAACAGATTTCAGAGGAATGGGACAACTGGGCCTGGACCAGCTTCTGTAAGTACACATCACACACCATGAGTACGGATAGCGCAGTTGGTAGTGCAATTGTTTCTCACCAATGTAACATGTTTTCGATTTCCCGTCTCGACATTGTACATGAGAGGTACGATGGTCGGGGGCTCAGACACATGGGTGGTCCCCGGGTTCTCTGTTTTTCTCCCACATCAAGATCATGCTAACGCTGTCATCCGCGCCATAGAGAGTGATTTGTATAAGATGTGTAGCTTGTTTTTAAATCAATTATTATATAAAGCCATTGTTCTCATGCAGAGTTACAACAGTCCTCCAGTCACACAGAGTTACAACAGTCCTCCAGTCATACCACTGAATAAACCTGGTGTGGGCATGCACAGTAGGTGTTTTAGGAGAAGACTTTAACATTAATTATATATTGTTTTACAACTCTGTGTTGAATAGGTTCCTTACGGATGGTGGGAGGTATACAGTACTGGTTCTATTCAGGAAAAATGGTGTTTTTTTCCTCTACCATAAACAAATCGACCATCATATATGGCGTAACATGTGAATAACATAACGATAAACACCATTCAAACAAACTAAATAAATGTGTAATTATTTAGATAACTGTCTCACAAGAAAGAAAATTGAAATAAGGTTTATGTTTAAACTTATCGAAACAATCACACTTCAAATCAATAAAGGATTAATTATTAATCCATTTATATTTTTACCTTACCATTTAACAGCTGCGTCTAATTAGCCAATCGTCTCACTTTGACTTTGTTCCCAGGGTTTCTTTTGTTTCTCCTAAGACAAGAAACTTCGCGTTCATCATATGGGGTCATAAACCGGGCACTCTTGTGCATCAGAGTCAATCCTCTGACCATGTCAAAGAATCTTTGAAACTATTTGGTAGTACAGTCAAACCTGGTTTAAGAGACCGCTCAGGGGAAGACCAAAAATGGTCGCTTAATACTGGCAGTCTCTCATTATAGGTTCTAACATTGACTTCTTATGAAGTGTTTAGTTAAATATTTACATGTGCTTAGTATATACTGTACATGAGTGCAAATGTTGATTTTGTGAGGACTGACTGAATATTATGAAGTAAACTATTCATAAAAAAATCATGAATTTAATCAAATTCAAGCCGACAAAGACTACTTTCGTTTTCTCAATCCGACCATCGTGCAGTAACAAACATTCATTTTTCACTTCTATATAATTTCTTTCAAGTCATATCCAAACTGTTTAATTACCGATAGACTTCAAAAGCGTGCTGCTAATCCTTAGAAATTATAATCAATCGGTCTCCCGATCAAACTTTCCCCAAATTGATGATAGAGGGTCAAATTTATAAACAAACAGTCACGTCACTGTCGTGTGATTAACAAGTTTTTTTGATAAATATTTACCGTAAAGTGGAAATTGACGCAAAATGTTTTCAAAAGAAAGAAATAATGCCGATATTTTGTCACATTTTCCAAATACGATCAGGGGTCTGGAAATATATTTTGAAAAACCACTTGCCAAGGGCAAGTAGATTTTGAAAATCCACTTGCCCTGCCCAAAATGTCACTTGCCCGTATTTCAAAAGTCACTTGCCCCAAAATTAAGCTACGTCGAGACCGCACGCTAAGTTTAATCCTTTTCTCTCACTGTCTTTTTTTTGTCATAATTTCTTACATAATTTCATTGTAAAATTAATGACTTAAATTATGAAGGATCAGAGCTATAGGTCGTTACCATTATGCACATATCAATGTTTTCCTCTACCGTTGGGAGAGGGGGAGTGGGGTGTCAGTGGGGATATAACATCACTGATGAACCTGGTACCAAACTGGTAGACTCTAATGCCTATGGAATTAAGATGTACAAGATGCTTGCTCCTAGTGCAGTAATTGCAAAAGGGCAGGCAGATAAAAAGATGCATTAGGTTGAACAAAACTTTTTTCTACTATTACTTTTGTTATAGACTACACCAGATTAAAAGAATGATGCATTAGGTCAAACAGAACTTTTTTCCTACTTTCACTTTCGTTATATAATTCATGTCGATAAATATTATGTGTTGGAAATTATTAGCACGGTTTATGCCTAAATCTGACTGGTACTGTAGTTGTTTTTCTGTTAATATCTTTTGAGATGCCAAATTGAAATTCTTCGAATAATTATCGAAATTAGCCAAGGTCGAAGCACATCTAGGATACAATAGCAAACTTGAAGTTCAAAACAAAAACACGCCATTCCGTCATTGATCTCAAGATTCATTCAAAACAAACATGGCATTTTGAAATAAAAACAGATGCACACCTATTCATTAAGACATGCATCGATAGCGACATGCGTCGATAGTCTCTTTGCTCATCAAACAACGCCGTCAAATTGCCACAATCGTTTAATTGCCATACTTTTTTACAAATTGGTTTGATGATTGAATCGCCATTGTTTCACTTTACCACGTGGTAGTGAACGGGAGTTGTTTCATTGGCTGATAAAAATACATTGGTTATTTGATTGGATAATATGGATACAGTACTAGGTCAAGTGTTGCGTCATGATTTTTAATTATTGAACAGAATATTACCTATGACACACCGACCGACATATAAAGCGACAACACCATCTACACACTGATGTGCATTTCACACTAATCTGGTGCGTGATTTACTTCCTGCATAGAGGGGCTCGTTACGGGGGTATGTTTCACACGGTATACGAATTCTAAAGACCGCGTGACTTCAATTGAAGATTGGCACCCCAAGCGTTCCTCGGCCAATCAAATTCTGATAAACTGTCAGGTGGGAGGGATTAAACAATAACGAATAAAACAGGTCAGTTTTATGACACTAATCAGTAATTGCTCGCGGCGAAAGCGACGGGTGGTTAATTACTACACAAATATCGGCAAACTTCACAGTCCTGGCAAATTTCCCCTTGATTTTTATCTAATAATGAAACGTCCATCGGGCAAGTGACGGACAACTAGATTTTCGAAGGACACCTGCCCGCACTCAAAATCCACTTGCCCGGGGCGTCGGGCAACCATATTTCCGGAGCCCTGACGATTGTTTTTTGGCGTTATTAATCAGCACTTATTAATATTCGACATCGCCCGAAGGGAATTATTAGAATTGATTAGGTCGGTTATTGCTGACTTTTTGTTTGATCTCGTTTCAGTAAGGTTTACCGAGAGTAAAATTGGGTTTTTCTTGATTTTGATTATCTGAAGAAGAAAAAATGGTGGTCGCATATTGATCCTAAAAACTATATTTTGGCATGAAATTATGCGGTCGTTTGTCGCCTTAGACAGGTGGTCGCTTATTGCAGTGTAAATTAATAGCAAATATCATAGGGAGGACCTCAAAGTGGTCCCTTACAACAAGTGGTCACTAACAACAGGTGGGCGCTTAAAACAGGTGATCGTACGACCAGGTTTGACTGTATTAAAGAATAGGGCTCTTCCTGTGTATTCTCTCCCTCTCTCTGGTACGGTTCTTAACACCCTAAGAAAATATTCAATGATCCGTTAAACAATTCAGTTAAATTGTACGCAGATATGCAAGAGGGAGTCACAGAGATTAACATAGGATACTGTTGTAATACTCTGGCAAGAAATAATGTGAAATTATAAACCGGTTCCATTTAAGTCTGCTGCTTCCATTAGGAACCAATCCACATTTTTGTATGCAGTTTAAAAATGTCAGTAATAACGTAAGTTTTATAGTATGCTTAAGCTTTTCAGTAAATTTACCACTCACTCATAAACACTGATCAAATTTAAATCAATGTTTATATTAACATTATTTTTCTGTCGCTATACCAACAATAATGTGCCTTGGAAGATGATAATGATGAAAAAAGTTGTATAGAGACAACTACCATCAGTGAAGACAGTAGCCATTTTCTAGTGTCAAAGACACATTCTATGCATGTACAGTAGCTCTGCATCCTGAAAAGTGAAGTTTATACGAAATTAGGTGCTATATTATTTTTTTTCAAGAGAAATTATTAATTGAATGTTAATACTGAGTTTTAACTCCATAGTGAATATATGCTGTACTGTTTTAACACCATAGTGAATATATGCTGTACTGTTTATATTACAGTTATTTCTCCACCATGTACACCAAGGAAGTTAGAGCCATGTTGTCTAGGTCCAATAATCCAAAATGTGGGTATGTATTCAATCTGCACTCTTTACACCAAGGAAGTTAGAGCCATGTTGTCTAGGTCCAATAATCCAAAATGTGGGTATGTATTCAATCTGCACTCTTTACACCAAGGAATTTAGAGACATGTTGTCTAGGTCCAATAATCTAAAATGTGGGTATGTATTCAATCTGCACCTCTGTACAAATAGCACATGAGCAGGCGACTGGCCCCCTTGAATTTATAAATGAGAAATAACGAAATCCAACAACCAGACTAATAGTAGACGTCAGTGCAAAATTTTAGACAATTTGAAATGAAATACCAATGCCATGGTGACCTAGATTACACTTCTATGTGGCTTTGAACTGTAATTAATGGTCATATGGTCATTTGATTTGTAAATTTCGTAGTAAACAGTTTTGAATTTTAAACACATATGATTTGAATTGTTTTCCCAAAAGATCTTGGATGAGGTTGACAATGAGAATCACTTGAAAAATGCAATCATTTCAGTAAACATCTTTTGTCATCGTCCGATCATTAACTCATTCCTGTGAACTTTAATAATGGTTTGACTTTAATAATGGTTTGACTTTAATAATGGTTTGACTTTGATAATGGTTCAGCTTTACACCAATGTTCCTTCATAAGCTGTAGGATTGTTTATATTTTAGATGTTGTGCTAGTTCTTGAATGAACAAAATACTCACATGCCTCACATAGATATTACCCTTAATTTAAGTGGAAATGTGTAAAACAGAGCTCCAGACTTAAGGAGAGATAATCTAATTGAGTAGGATTTGTCTTTTTATGTTTAGATGATCTATTGGGATCACTCTTCGTCCGTCGTCTGTCCGTCGTCATTAACTTTTCTTTAAACGACTTCTCCTCAGAAACCCCTTGGCCAATTTTGACCAAACTTGACATGGATGATCCTTAGATGAATGCTTTTTAGATTTGTTAAAATTAGGTCAGCGCGACATCCAAGATGGCCGCCATTACCATATATGGTCAAAACCTTAAAAAATCTTCTCCTCAAGAACCACTGGACAGATTTCAACAGTTTTTTTTTAAAATGATCGCCAATGCCTAGACTATCAAGTTTGTTCAATGAAGTCCCCGGGGTCAAAATTGGCCGTGCCCGTGGGTCCAAAGTTTATATATTGAGATTTTGTATGTTTTTCATAGACTTATATAGGAAAAAATCTTCTTTTCTGAAACCACAAAGCACAGAGCTTCTTGTATTACATGTAGCATCAGATTATTGTCCTCTACTAATTTTATTTAAATGGTGACCTTTGGGTCTAATTTGACCCTGCCCCGGGGGTCACAGTTTTACATAGACATATAGAGTAAAATAATTAAAAAATATTTTTCTCTGAAACTGCAAGAGCCAGATGTTAAATATTTTGCATTTGCTATAAGCTTATAGTCCTCTACCAAGTTTGTTAAAACGGTGACCCTGGGGACACATTTGGCCCTGCCCCGGGGTCACAGTTTTACATAGGCTTGTATAGGGAAAAACTGAAAAAAATCTGTCTCTGGAACTGCAAGAGCCCTATTTTGCATTTGCTATAAGCTTATGGTCTGGTCCTCTACCAAGTTTGTTCAAATGGTGACCCTGGTGTCAAATTTGGCCCCATCCTGGGGGTCACAGTCTAACATAGACTTGTATAGGACAATTTTTTTTTCTCTGGAACAGCAAGAGCCAGAGGTTTAATATTTTGCTATATGGTCCTCTACCAAGTTTGTTCAAATGGTGACCCTGGGGTCACCTTTGGCCCACCCCAGGGGTCACATGTTTTACACAGACTTATATAGGGAAAAACTTAAAAAAACTTCTCTGAAACCACAAGCTCTCATATATTACATGTAGCCCTGGGGTCACATTTGGCCCTGTCCCAGGTGTTACACTCTAGAACCTTCATTTTGTATTTGATCTTTACCAAACTTTGTCAGTGTCTTTATATCAATGTTGTTAACACAACAGAGGCCACATTTCTTGAACAATCTTAACCAAACTTGCACAGGTTGTATATGACCATAAGATTTCGAAGAAGTTCGATAATGTGCCAGTACTCATATGAATCGATTTAGGGCCATCTTGGCTCTCTTGTTTTTTATTTTCTCCCACAGACTTGAGTGTATTCACAATGATATGTATACTTACAGGTATTCATTTGCCATTGTGGGCATCAACATGACTGACTTAGTCTACACATTGTTGAAGAATGGTAACCTCAGGTCTCATTTCTACACCATCAAACAGGCCAAACCAACCATAGAGGAGTTCCATGAAGTATATTGTAAGTATAACAGGCCAAACCAACAATAGAGGAGTTCCATGAAGTATATTGTAAGTATAACAGGCCAAACCAACCATAGAGGAGTTCCATGAAGTATATTGTAAGTATAACAGGCCAAACCAACCATAGAGGAGTTCCATGAAGTATATTGTAAGTATAACAGGCCAAACCAACCATAGAGGAGTTCCATGAAGTATATTGTAAGTATAACAGGCCAAACCAACCATAGAGGAGTTCCATGAAGTATATTGTAAGTATAACAGGCCAAACCAACAATAGAGGAGTTCCATGAAGTATATTGTAAGTATAACAGGCCAAACCAACCATAGAGGAGTTCCATGAAGTATATTGTAAGTATAACAGGCCAAACCAACCATAGAGGAGTTCCATGAAGTATATTGTAAGTATAACAGACCAAACCAACCATAGAGGAGTTCCATGAAGTATATTGTAAGTATAACAGGCCAAACCAACCACAGAGAAGTTCCATGAAGTATATTGTAAGTATAACAGGCCAAACCAACCATAGAGGAGTTCCATGAAGTATATTGTAAGTATAACAGGCCAAACCAACCATAGAGAAGTTCCATGAAGTATATTGTAAGTATAACAGGCCAAACCAACCATAGAGGAGTTCCATGAAGTATACTGTAAGTAGAACAGGCCAAACCAACAATAGAGGAGTTCCATGAAGTATATTGTAAGTATAACAGGCCAAACCAATCATAGAGAAGTTCCATGACATATATTGTAAGTATAACAGGCCAAACCAACCATAGAGGAGTTCCATGAAGTATATTGTATGTATAACAGGCCAAACCAACCATAGAAAAGTTCCATGAAGTATATTGTAAGTATAACAGGCCAAACCAACCATAGAGGAGTTCCATGAAGTATATTGTAAGTATAACAGGTCAAACCAACAATAGAGGAGTTCCATGAAGTATATTGTAAGTATAACAGGCCAAACCAACCACAGAGGAGTTCCATGAAGTATATTGTAAGTATAACAGGCCAAACCAACCACAGAGGAGTTCCATGAAGTATATTGTAAGTATAACAGGCCAAACCAACCATAGAGGAGTTCCATGAAGTATATTGTAAGTATAACAGGCCAAACTAACCATAGAGGAGTTCCATGAAGTATATTGTAAGTATAACAGGCCAAACCAACCATAGAGGAGTTCCATGAAGTATATTGTAAGTATAACAGGCCAAACCAATCATAGAGAAGTTCCATGACATATATTGTAAGTATAACAGGCCAAACCAACCACAGAGGAGTTCCATGAAGTATATTGTAAGTATAACAGGCCAAACCAACCACAGAGGAGTTCCATGAAGTATATTGTAAGTATAACAGGTCAAACCAACCATAGAGGAGTTCCATGAAGTATATTGTAAGTATAACAGGCCAAACCAACCATAGAGGAGTTCCATGTAGTATATTGTAAGTATAACAGGCCAAACCAACCGTAGAGGAGTTCCATGAAGTATATTGTAAGTATAACCGGCCAAACCAACCATAGAGGAGTTCCATTAAGTATATTGTAAGTATAACAGGCCAACCCAACCATAGAGGAGTTCCATGAAGTATATTGTAAGTATAACAGGCCAAACCAACAGTAGAGGAGTTCAATGAAGTATATTGTAAGTATAACAGGCCAAACCAACCAAAGAGAAGTTCCATGAAGTATATTGTAAGTATAACAGGTCAAACCAACAATAGAGGAGTTCCATGAAGTAGATTGGAAGTATAACAGGCCAAACCAACAATAGAGGAGTTCCATGAAGTATATCGTAAGTATAACAGACCAAACCAACCATAGAGGAGTTCCATGAAGTATATGGTATGTATAGCAGGCCAGACCAACCATAGAGGAGTTCCATGAAGTATATTGTAAGTATAACAGGCCAAACCAACCATAGAGAAGTTCCATGAAGTATATTGTAAGTATAACAGGCCAAACCAACCATAGAGGAGTTCCATGAAGTATATTGTAAGTATAACAGGCCAAACCAACCATAGAGGAGTTCCATGAAGTATATTGTAAGTATAACAGGCCAAACTAACCATAGAGGAGTTCCATGAAGTATATTGTAAGTAAAACAGGCCAAACCAACCATAGAGGAGTTCCATGACGTATATTGTAAGTATAACAGGCCAAACCAACCATAGAGGAGTTCCATGACATATATTGTATGTATAACAGGCCAAACCAACCATAGAGGAGTTCCATGAAGTATATTGTATGTAGAGCAGGCCAAACCAACCATAGAGGAGTTCCATGAAGTATATTGTAAGTATAACAGGCCAAACCAACCATAGAGAAGTTCCATGAAGTATATTGTAAGTATAACAGGCCAAACCAACCATAGAGGAGTTCCATGAAGTATATTGTAAGTATAACAGGCCAAACCAACCATAGAGAAGTTCCATGAAGTATATTGTAAGTATAACGGGCCAAACCAACCATAGAGGAGTTCCATGAAGTATATTGTAAGTAGAACAGGCCAAACCAACAATAGAGGAGTTCCATGAAGTATATTGTAAGTATAACAGGCCAAACCAACCACAGAGGAGTTCCATGAAGTATATTGTAAGTATAACAGGCCAAACCAACCACAGAGGAGTTCCATGAAGTATATTGTAAGTATAACAGGCCAAACCAACCATAGAGGAGTTCCATGAAGTATATTGTAAGTATAACAGGCCAAACTAACCATAGAGGAGTTCCATGAAGTATATTGTAAGTATAACAGGCCAAACCAACCATAGAGGAGTTCCATGAAGTATATTGTAAGTATAACAGGCCAAACCAATCATAGAGAAGTTCCATGACATATATTGTAAGTATAACAGGCCAAACCAACCACAGAGGAGTTCCATGAAGTATATTGTAAGTATAACAGGCCAAACCAACCACAGAGGAGTTCCATGAAGTATATTGTAAGTATAACAGGCCAAACCAACCATAGAGGAGTTCCATGAAGTATATTGTAAGTATAACAGGCCAAACCAACCATAGAGGAGTTCCATGTAGTATATTGTAAGTATAACAGGCCAAACCAACCGTAGAGGAGTTCCATGAAGTATATTGTAAGTATAACAGGCCAAACCAACCATAGAGGAGTTCCATTAAGTATATTGTAAGTATAACAGGCCAACCCAACCATAGAGGAGTTCCATGAAGTATATTGTAAGTATAACAGGCCAAACCAACAGTAGAGGAGTTCAATGAAGTATATTGTAAGTATAACAGGCCAAACCAACCATAGAGAAGTTCCATGAAGTATATTGTAAGTATAACAGGTCAAACCAACAATAGAGGAGTTCCATGAAGTATATTGTAAGTATAACAGGCCAAACCAACAATAGAGGAGTTCCATGAAGTATATCGTAAGTATAACAGACCAAACCAACCATAGAGGAGTTCCATGAAGTATATGGTATGTATAGCAGGCCAGACCAACCATAGAGGAGTTCCATGAAGTATATTGTAAGTATAACAGGCCAAACCAACCATAGAGAAGTTCCATGAAGTATATTGTAAGTATAACAGGCCAAACCAACCATAGAGGAGTTCCATGAAGTATATTGTAAGTATAACAGGCCAAACTAACCATAGAGGAGTTCCATGAAGTATATTGTAAGTAAAACAGGCCAAACCAACCATAGAGGAGTTCCATGACGTATATTGTAAGTATAACAGGCCAAACCAACCATAGAGGAGTTCCATGACATATATTGTATGTATAACAGGCCAAACCAACCATAGAGGAGTTCCATGAAGTATATTGTATGTAGAGCAGGCCAAACCAACCATAGAGGAGTTCCATGAAGTATATTGTAAGTATAACAGGCCAAACCAACCATAGAGAAGTTCCATGAAGTATATTGTAAGTATAACAGGCCAAACCAACCATAGAGGAGTTCCATGAAGTATATTGTAAGTATAACAGGCCAAACCAACCATAGAGAAGTTCCATGAAGTATATTGTAAGTATAACAGGCCAAACCAACCATAGAGGAGTTCCATGAAGTATATTGTAAGTAGAACAGGCCAAACCAACAATAGAGGAGTTCCATGAAGTATATTGTAAGTATAACAGGCCAAACCAATCATAGAGAAGTTCCATGACATATATTGTAAGTATAACAGGCCAAACCAACCATAGAGGAGTTCCATGAAGTATATTGTATGTATAACAGGCCAAACCAACCATAGAAAAGTTCCATGAAGTATATTGTAAGTATAACAGGCCAAACCAACCATAGAGGAGTTCCATGAAGTATATTGTAAGTATAACAGGCCAAACCAACCAAAGAGGAGTTCCATGAAGTATATTGTAAGTATAACAGGCAAAACCAACCATAGAGGAGTTCCATAAAGTATATTGTAAGTAGAACAGGCAAAACCAACCATAGAGGAGTTCCATGAAGTATATTGTATGTATAACAGGCCAAACCAACCATAGAGGAGTTCCATGAAGTATATTGTATGTATAACAGGCCAAACCAACCATAGAGGAGTTCCATATAGTATATTGTAAGTAGAACAGGCAAAACCAACCATTATAAAAGAAATTGTAAGTTTGGAGACAACTTACAATAATAGAAGATTTTTTCCCCTCATTTCTCAAAAAACACTTGTCAGAAAGCTTTGAAACTTGGCACATGTTCATTATCATTACACAATGTTATTTGACAGTAACCATAACTCTGTCATGTATTTTACCTGAATAATCCCCCCTTTTAATTATACCCCCCGCAAAGTGGGTGGGGTGTGTATAATGGAATCACTTTGTCCGTCGACGCAATTCTTGTCCGGGCTATTTCTTAATAACTCCTTCTTAGAATTTCGCGAAACTTGCTAGGAAGTATCAATATCCAGTGGACATGCGCATACTTTGATGATGTTCCAGTTCGATAATTTTCCACTGAGTTATGGCCCTTTGTAGTTATAATATCTGTCCGTAGACGCAATTCTTGTCCAGACTATTTCTCAATAATTCCTTCTTAGAATTTTGCAAAACTTGCTAGGAAGTATTAATATCGAGTGGACATGCGCATACTATCATGACGTTCCGGTTCGATAATTTTCCACTGAGTTATGTCCCTTTGTATTTCTAATATATATATATTATATGAAATTTTTGTCTGGGCTATTTCTCTAAAACTTCTTGCTAGAATTTAGCGAAACTTGCTAGGAAGTATCAATATCAAGTGGACATGCGCATACTATGATGACGTTCCGGTTCGATAATTTTCCACTGAGTTATGGCCCTTTGTAGTTCTAATATCTGTCCGTAGACGCAATTCTTGTCCGGACTATTTCTCAATAATTCCTTCTTAGAATTTCGCTAAACTTGCTAAGAAGTATTAATATCGAGTGGAAATGCGCGTACTATCATGACGTTCCGGTTCGATAATTTTCCACTGAGTTATGGCCCTTTGTAGTTCTAATATATATATAAATCACTTTATGGTGATGGGCCTCGAAAAACTGCATGGGGAAGATATGTACAGAAAAACAATCGAGGGCTTATGGAAGAATAAGCTCAGAACTTATAAGCCGTACGGCATCAATACTAAGGAATAGCGCGCCAAATATCTAATATCTGTCCGTAGACGCAATTCTTGTCCAGACTATATCTCAATAACTCCTTCTTAGAAGTTCGCTAAACTTGGTAGGAAGTATTAATATTGAGTGGACATGTGCATACTGTCATGACGTTCCGGTAAAATACTTTTTCACTGAGTTATGGCCTTTTGTATTTTTAATGCATTTCATACTTGGTAGTCAAATAGAAAATTCTTGTTAGGGCTATTTCTCTAAAACCCCATGTTATAATTTCGTGAAACTTGCTACAAAGCATCAATATCAAGTGGAGATGCGCATATTGTTGTGATGTTCCGGTTTGATAATTTTATACTCAGTTATGTGCCTTTGTATTTTAAAGCATTTCTTACTTGGTAGTCAAATAGAAAATTATTGTCTTGTCTTTTCTCTATAATATCTGTCTAATTATCTTATAGGAACAAAGTCTTGTATGTTTACCCACTCCCCAACAAATTGCCAGCGGTAGGTATTTGTCCGCCTCCTGCAACAGCTCTAGTTTCAGTTAAAATGTTAATTCACAATCCGGTGTTCACCACTGTTGGTGCTTCACTTGTATTAAGTAAAGATAATACTTCTGAGATTATTGGTAATTCTAACACGACCTCCGCAGTCTTTCATATACACAAAGAAGAGAGACAGCTGTATGTTATTCAACGATAAAATACAGCTGTTCCATTAATTCACCGCGTAGATTTCATCCGTTGGAAGCGCCACGTTACATGACGTCACTTGGTAAATATACGTCCAAAGACAAACTCAACAGTAATTTTAATGAAATGTTAATTACAACAAACTTGCCATTCTCCCAAACCGTGTACACCCAAGAAATAAAACCAGTATATGCATCAGTACATATAACATTAATAAGCATCTTGAACAAGCTGAGAACGTTTGACGTCATACAGCGCAAGCTATATGACGTAAGCAATGACTTAATTGTTTGTCACGTGACTACTAGTGTATTGAAACGCAGAACTTTGCATACTGGGGCGCCCAATGGAACAGCCTGTAAACATAGCAGCCTGATTACCTTGACCTCCGAGATAATATATAGTGCCCCAAAAATAGGGTAAACAAAGGGGTAATTGTTGTGTTAGAATCGAAATAATAAATACGTACCTGTATTTTATCGATGAATAAAATACAGTTAGTCGTTCGGATGCGAGAAATTAAATCACTCGTGCTAACGCACTCGTGATTTAATTACTACGCATCCGAACTCCTAACTGTATTTTATTCACCGATAAAACACAGGTACGTATTTATTATTTATTAACTATTGCTATGTATGCTGGTTTCGTCAAATGTTGTTAATCATAAAAAGAAGAGATGTCGTAGGATTGCGAATTTGTGACACAGATCTAGATCTATGTACATAATTTAACGGTTACCATACATTGCTGGGAATATTAGGTCATGTAGCTGTAAAGGAGATTCAGGATTGCCATAATTTTTACAGCAAAAATTAAGTTTTCGTTTCAGACTATTTGGGTGTTTATTGCAGGCTATGTGTTCCTTGAGTTTGACAAGTTGTTGTTTGAGACTATTTTATTGTTTATTCCAGGCTATGTGTTTCACGAGTTTGACAAGTTATTGTTCAGACTATTTTATTGTTTATTCCAGGCTATGTGTTCCACGAGTTTGACAAGTTGTTGTTTCAGACTATTTTATTGTTTATTCCAGGCTATGTGTTTCATGAGTTTGACAAGTTGTTCAGACTATTTTATTGTTTATTCCAGGCTATGTGTTCCACGAGTTTGACAAGTTTTGGTTTTCTGAGAAGCCAACGAATATTATGGACTTTGGTCGAATACGAGAGAAATATCGCAAACGCCTCGTCAGTCTCTTGAAAGACAACACGTGCACTCTTGTAGGACAGTTTCAAGTGGAGACCAGTTCCTGACACTAGCAGAAGCACCTTTAAACTGCAGAATGTTGATCGGCTGGAACAAATTATATATTTTTTTAATTTTTAAAAATCGAGCAAAAGATGTTAACACATAAGAAAATAATAAAGTGAAAAGAAAATTTAAATTAATATGCTGCAAATAGTTCAGATAGACACAAATATTCAGATCACATAAATGTTTCACTATGGTATATTAATTTAAATACTGAATGAAAAAATGGCTTAACTTTAATGGTTATGTCCAGATGTCGTCATTATCAATAAAATGCTGGATGTTGTGGTTATTTTTCAACCCCACTTTACAAATCACTAGACGCTATCATCAGACGCGTGGAGAGAAGAAACTATTTCATAAAGGCTAACAAACACTCTCAAACCAACCTATTTAACTATATAAATACCGTTATAAACAAAAAAAAATACGCGGAATCCTGCACATTAGCGCATTGTTGAACCATTGAATGAAGTTAAACTACCATGTGATTTGAAAAAACAGAAAACAAAACAAAGGGAGGCAACGAACACACCATTCAATTTAAATTTTCAGACAGTTATTTTCCCTTAAATTATGATTATCGAAGTCGAGTAAATTACATCAAACGGTATCATTGAAAAATCATATTAAAATCGAAGATACTTTCTCCCAAAGATATTCTTTTTGTATTCTGATGCAATTGGCATATTTATATTTGAATTAATACCCACAAGTTTTCATCATCCCAAAAATGAGTTATTCGGTATTAAACTGAAGACGACTATAACTGCTACATTCAGCACAGAAAACTGGTCTAAAGTCAGTATAGTAACGGTCACTTGACACTTATTACCGAGAATAGAAACAATGTAAACAAAGATTATTTATGGCAAAGGGGTAAGCTTCTCTACTGGCAAAACTATTTATGAAACAACTGACTTTGATTTAGATATATGGTAAAACCTTCATAAATATGACGATATTTGGTACACAGCCAGTATATGTTCCAAAAACCTTTTTTGTTCCAGTAATAATTTCTTGCCTTTAAGCCCCGTGGTTCCGGGGGCCCCGTTTGGTTATGGGGCAAAGAATAGGGCCACTGCAGATCCCATTGGAGGGGAAGGCAGAGGGGTAGAACCCTGCCAAATTCATTTTATCATTTTTTGTTCATGCTCATTAAAGGTCTTCATCATGACCCCTGAATTGTTTCAGGTGCCATCTCGCTCAAATCGCTGGAGCAGTGGCAGAAAAACAATAACGTGGCTCTAGCGTAAATGGAGTGTCTATAATAGAATTTGCAGCAACTCTGCAGTTCAGGGTGAGAAGGTTCTAGGCCCGTTCTCCATATTTTATCTCGATGTACATGGAGGCATGTTCATTCCTGTTAGGCGCCTTATAACCTTTCATGTGTTGGTGCGCCTCAAAACCCCAATTCAATTCAGTTCAATTCTTGCCTTTAAAAGGATACTAGGAAATAATAGTTTCATCCACTTGTATATCGAAAAAAAGATCTTCTCTTCATACTTCATGCAAGGGGACTTGAATGTGGAGATAGGTCAAGGGATTCAAATATTCTGCAAAAATAGATTTTTTTAATGAAGACTCGAAGTTATTGGAGCATCTCCTTGCTGTGATTTTTTATTCATATGAAAACATATAGGAGCAATCCGGGTAAATATGGACATGCCCACAAAAACATACTGTTGCTCGAAAATGGATGTAGTAAAAAGTCATTTTTTGGCATCTGTGCTACCATGTGTGTTTCCCAGGCAAGGAAGTGTCACTGCTTATCTGGGCAGAGCAGTAAAATTCCCCCGAATTCATGTTCATTTTGTCATGTTTGTCATGGTCATTAAAGGTCTTTATCATGATCTCTGTATTGTTTCAGGTGCTACTTAAGTGTTGGCAGAAAACAATGATTGTGACTTCAACGAAAAAAATGGAGTGTTTACAAAAGAATTTGCAGCAACATTCTATGTAAATTCTTCATATTTTTATCTAGATGTAAAAGGACTGTGGATCTGGAGTGTTCATTGCTGTTGGCACCATATAACCTTTTTGTGTTGGTGTGTCTTAAAACACTAATTCATTTAAGTTCTCTGGGTAATGTAGAGAAGCTTTCAACTTCGGAACCCAACAGTATAACGACCATTCTGTTAATGTATAGGTTACCACCACCAATTGCATGTAAACCTCCAAGGTGTAGTCGAATGTAGTTCCTGTAATAAGAAGCAGTCCCTTCATTTTTTGTTTCGAAATTTCGAATCTATGCATACACACTCAGGGTGAGGGTTCCATTCTGTATATTTTCATCTAGATGTAAAATGGAGAGTGGACCTGGAATGTTCATTCCTGTTGGCGACATATAACCTTTTTGTGTTGGTGCGCCATAAACCCAAATTTCAAGCGAAAATAGCTCTAACACTAACACTAGGCCCTAGTCAAACAAGTATACTGTAGTTTTACTTGCAGATGATAAAATATGGACACCTCACAAAATAAAACAAAATCGAAGTCTCAAGGATTTTGATTTGTAATATTCGTGTTTTACATCTTATAGATCTTCAACACATTCTACCAGTTTTATGTATCGGCCGATACCACTTATCTCGACGAGAAAAAGAGTGTCAGTTTTAGACTCTGTAGTTATCCAGTATTATATATTTAAAAATGATCATGCCCGTATTTACCAGCATTGTATATTGAAGTTGAATTCCAACAATATATATGGAAATTTTTATGCTAAACTGGGAACCAAACAAATGTTAACCAAGCAAAAGGAGGTCTCCCTGGACCATCTTTTATTTGTTTTATAATTTGAGATCCATTTGGGTACAGTACAAGACTATGACAGTGGGACCAGCCTAAAAGCATCCTTATCGGATCGCCTCTACCTTAATAAGTATTTATTTTTCTTCACTAATAACCTGCCATGTTATGCAATGTTATTAATTAATTGTTACACCATTCTTTTAATTTAGTCGGAGATCTAAGGAGTACTTAGATCTCTGATTTTAATAGTTAAAGTTGAATAAAAAATAATAAAATTCATCTTGATTTTTGCTTTTCATTGATCTACACAATAATATGAAGAAAAATAATTTGAAGTGTATCATATGTTTTACTTTATTTTTATTTTCAATTCTAATACACCCGCACTATATAGCCTAGTTTAAAATATCTCGTTATATTCAACGATATATCACTACCCTTTGCAACGTTAGGAGAATAAGCAAGGCAATGCGAAAGATATCACTGTAACGTTTGCAACGTTAGGAAGGTAAGCAAAGCAATGCGAAATATTTCAGACGTGTGCGTTTTTTTCACATTTTAGGGGTATTAGAATACAAATAGAACATCATTAACGGTGAATTATCTTGTAATATATCACGGGCTCGTGAAATTTTTGTTTACAGTTGAACTCCAAACCGTGAAATATTACAAGATAATTCACCGTAAATGATGTTCTGTTTCTTAAATATTACATATTTGTCTGATTTGTATAGGAAATACTGGGAATAGAAAAGCTATATCTACTCGTTTGCTCTACTGCGAAATATATCCCAGTGGGAGTTATTTCGCAGTACGGAACATTGCTCGGCCTTTTCCGTCAGTGGAGGGAACGCCAAATGAAGTTCCGATTTACAGACGTCGTCGTCAGATTCCCTATGGAAATTAACAAAGAGTTCCAGTTCCACTTGTTTTGTTTGTATGACATAACGTTGTCTTGGCATTCTCGTGCAAACTTGTGTAAAAAGGCGTGAATCATCAGAAATATTAATAAAATACCATTAAAATTATGTAATATATAGTTTAATAACCAGTGTTTTTGAGATACTGAAAATATCTCCCTCAGTAGAGAAATGGCTCCTGATAAAAGAGCTCCGCACTCGTTCTTATATTGGGGCCATTTCTCTACCTCGGTAGATATTTCCCATATCTCAAAAACACTGGTTATTAAACTCTATATAATGTTATTATTCCACTCATTAAAATAACAAATAATCTTGTTAAAGTTAGTGGATGCGCTTTTATAAAGGCAAATGAATTGAGCGATTTCCTACATGTTTGCTATCTGGGTTTTGTGTGCTAGATAAAGACTGGACCCTGAATGGATTATTTGTTATTGACTTTCATGTACAGAGGCATAGCTTGTCAATTAAGTTATAGGCCCAATTAATTGAACACCACATGTCCAATGTTGCTAGGTGTCTGGGGGAATCGCCAGGACTTTTTCAAACATAAGAAGTCAACTTGTTCATTCTGACGAATTTGGGGAGACACTTTTGGAAATAAACAGAACATATCTGAAGAAAAGTTGCAGGCCCGGGCCTGCAGTGGCTAAAATCAGCTACGCCATTGTTGTATAACTTATATATTTTAGGTTAAGATATCTATCATCTGAAACTTAAAGGGGGTGCATCAGGCTTTTTCTATTTAGTGTCGGTCTGTGGTAAATGTTGGAACCCACTGTTTGATTATTAATTACTGTAAGGAGATGTATAAAATATATTTAGTTTAGATTTTACGGCCCCTCTACCACTACACTGACATGTCGAGTTGTGCGGTATATACGGCCCCTCTACCACTACACTGACATGTTGAGTTGTGCGGCATATACGGCCCCTCTACCACTACACTGACATGTTGAGTTGTGCGGCATATACGGCCCCTCTACCACTACACTGACATGTTGAGTTGTGCGGCATATACGGCCCCTGTATACGGCCCCTCTACCACTACACGGACATGTCGAGTTGTGCGGCATATACGGCCCCTGTATACGGCCCCTCTACCACTACACGGACATGTCGAGTTGTGCGGCATATACGGCCCCTGTATACGGCCCCTCTACCACTTCACTGACATGTCGAGTTGTGCGGCATATACGGCCCCTGTATACGGCCCCTCTACCACTACACGGACATGTTGAGTTGTGCGGCATATACGGCCCCTGTATACGGCCCCTCTACCACTTCACTGACATGTCGAGTTGTGCGGCATATACGGCCCCTGTATACGGCCCCTCTACCACTACACGGACATGTCTAATTGTGCGGCATATACGGCCCCTCTACCACTACACTGACATGTTGAGTTGTGCGGCATATACGGCCCCTGTATACGGCCCCTCTACCACTACACGGACATGTCGAGTTGTGCGGCATATACGGCCCCTCTACCACTACACTGACATGTCTAGTTGTGCGGCATATATGGCCCCTCTATAAGGCCCCTCTACCACAAAACGGACATGTCGAGTTGTGCGGCATATACGGCCTCTCTACACGGCCCCTCTACCACTACACTGACATTTCGAGTTGTGCGCATATACGGCCACTCTACCACTACACTGACATGTCTAGTTGTGCGGCATATATGGCCCCTCTTCTCTACCACCACACTGACATGTCGAGTTGTGCGGCATATACGGCCTCTCTACCACTACACTGACATGTCGAGTTGTGCGGCATATACGGCCCCTCTACACGGCCCCTCTACCAGTACACTGACATGTCGAGTTGTGCGACATATACGGCCCCTCTACACGGCCCCTCTACCACTACACTGACATGTCGAGTTGTGCGGCATATACGGCCCCTCTATAAGGCCCCTCTACCACAAAACGGACATGTCGAGTTGTGCGGCATATACAGCCCCTCTACCACTACACTGACATGTCGAGTTGTGCGGCATATACGGTCCCTCTACCAGTACACTGACATGTCGAGTTGTGCGGCATATACGGCCCCTCTACCACGACACGGACATGTCGAGTTGTGCGGCATATACGGCCTCTCTACCACTACACTGACATGTCGAGTTGTGCGGCATATACGGCCCCTCTACACGGCCCCTCTACCAGTACACTGACATGTCGAGTTGTGCGACATATACGGCCCCTCTACACGGCCCCTCTACCACTACACTGACATGTCGAGTTGTGCGGCATATACGGCCCCTCTATAAGGCCCCTCTACCACAAAACGGACATGTCGAGTTGTGCGGCATATACAGCCACTCTACCACTACACTGACATGTCGAGTTGTGCGGCATATACGGTCCCTCTACCAGTACACTGACATGTCGAGTTGTGCGGCATATACGGCCCCTCTACCACGACACGGACATGTCGAGTTGTGCGGCATATACGGCCCATCTACACGGCCCCTCTTCCACTACACTGACATGTGTTGAGCGGCATATAAAGCCCCTCTACCACTACACTGACACGTCGAATTGTGCGGCATATACGGCCCATCTACACGGCCCCTCTACCACTACACTGACATGTCGAGTTGTGCGGCATATACGGCCACTCTACCACTACACTGACATGTCGAATTGTGCGGCATATACGGCCCATCTACACGGCCCCTCTACCACTACACTGACATGTCGAGTTGTGCGGCATATACGGCCCCTGTATACGGCCCCTCTACCACTACACTGACATGTCGAGTTGTGCGGCATAAACGGCCCCTCTACCACTACACTAACATGTCTAGATGTGCGGCATATACGGCCCCTCTTCTCTACCACCACACTGACATGTCGAGTTGTGCGGCAAATACGGCCCCTCTACCACTACACTGACATGTCGGGTTGTGCGGCATATACGGCCCCTCTACCACTACACTGACATGTCGAGTTGTGCGGCATATACGGCCCCTCTACCACTAAACTGACATGTCGAGTTGTGCGGCATATACGGCCTCTCTACCACTACACTGACATGTCGACTTGTGCGGCATATACGGCCACTCTACCACTACACTGACATGTCGAATTGTGCGGCATATACGGCCCATCTACACGGCCCCTCTACCACTACACTGACATGTCGAGTTGTGCGGCATATACGGCCCCTGTATACGGCCCCTCTACCACTACACTGACATGTCGAGTTGTGCGGCATATACGGCCCCTCTACCACTACACTGACATGTCTAGATGTGCGGCATATACGGCCCCTCTTCTCTACCACCACACTGACATGTCGAGTTGTGCGGCAAATACGGCCCCTCTACCACTACACTGACATGTCGGGTTGTGCGGCATATACGGCCCCTCTACCACTACACTGACATGTCGAGTTGTGCGGCATATACGGCCCCTCTACCACTACACTGACATGTCGAGTTGTGCGGCATATACGGCCCCTCTACACGGCCCCTCTACCACTACACTGACATGTCGAGTTGTGCGGCATATACGGCCCCTCTACACGGCCCCTCTACCACTACACTGCCATGTCGGATTGTGCGGCATATACGGCCCCTCTACCACTACACTGACATGTCGAGTTGTGCGGCATATACGGCCCCTCTACACGGCCCCTCTACCACTACACTGACATGTCGAGTTGTGCGACATATACGGCCCCTCTACACGGCCCCTCTACCACTACACTGACATGTCGAGTTGTGCGGCATATACGGCCCCTCTACCACTACACGGACATGTCGAGTTGTGCGGCATTAACGGCCCCTCTACACGGCCCCTCTACCACTACACTGACATGTCGAGTTGTGCGACATATACGGCCCCTGTACACGGCCCCTCTACCACTACACTGACATGTCGAGTTGTGCGGCATATACGGCCCCTCTATACGGCCCCTCTACCACTACACGGACATGTCGAGTTGTGCGGCATATACAGCCCCTCGACCACTACACTGACATGTCGAGTTGTGCTGTATATACGGCCCCTCTACCACTACACTGACATGTCGAGTTGTGCGGCATATACAGCCCCTCTACCACTACACTGACATGTCGAGTTGTGCGGCATATACGGCCCCTCTACCACAAACGGACATGTCGAGTTGTGCGGCATATACGGCCCATCTACACGGCCCCTCTACCACTACACTGACATGTCGAGTTGTGCGGCATATACGGCCCCTCTACCACAAACGGACATGTCGAGTTGTGCGGCATATACGGCCCATCTACACGGCCCCTCTACCACTACACTGACATGTCGAGTTGTGTGCCATATACGGCCCCTCTACCACTACACTGACATGTCGAATTGTGCGGCATATACGGCCCATCTACACGGCCCCTCTACCACTACACTGACATGTTGAGTTGTGCGGTATATACGGCCCCTCTACCACTACAGTGACATGTCGAGTTGTGCGGCATATACGGCCCTCTACCACTACACTTACATGTCGAGTTGTATGGCATATACGGCCCCGCTACACGGCCCCTCTACCACTACACTGATATGTCGAGTTGTGACGCATATACGGCCCCTCTACACGGCCCCTCTACCACTACACTGACATGTCGGGTTGTGCGGCATATACAGCCCCTCTTCACGGCCTATCTACAACTACACTGACAGGTCGAGTTGTGCGGCATATACGGCCCCTCTACCACTACACTGACATGTCGAGCTGTGCGGAATATACGGCCCCTCTACCACAACACGGACATGTCGAGTTGTGCCACTGACCTAAATGCTCTTAATACGGATATACAGAATACTAACTGGGAAGATGACGTGTTTAACTGTGATGATATAAACGCAGTATACTCTAATTTTTGCAATACATTTAATGATTGTGTAACACGTCATGTACCTACAAAGACTGTTGTTATACGTCCCAATGATAAACCGTTTATGAACAATGATATACGCTTAAAAATGCGACAGCGAAACAGAATGCACAAGAAAGCTAAGTCTTCAAACAATCCATTACATTGGTCACTGTTTAGGCAACTTAGAAATGAGGTAATTGCTTTAATCCGCGAATCTAAGGAATCATACAAGACTAAACTTACATCCCAGTTAACTGATAAATCAATCCCCCCGGGGAAATGGTGGCGTATAGCAAAATCGATCTCTAAATTGAACAAAGTAACTCAACCAAACTTTCCAATAAAAAATAACGGTTGTATTTTAATACATCCAGTAGAAAAAGCAAATGCATTGAATGCTTTCGTTTCTGCAACATCTCATATTGAACATGAACCGGAATTACCTACTTTTCATAATCGCACTGACATTAAAATGAATGACTTTATTATAAATGAAACGGAAGTAATTGATCAATTGAAAATCTTGAAATTATCGAAACCTCCAGGCCCAGATATGATTAGCCCAAAGGTGTTAAAATTAGTTACAAATAGCATCGCTGCTCCATTGACGCGACTTTTTAATCTGTCATTGTCCACTAGAAAAGTACCATACCAATGGAAACAGGCGAATGTAACTCCTATTTTTAAGGGCAAGGGAGAACCTGACATGCCGGGCAATTATAGGCCCATATCCATTACCAGTATTATTTGCAAATTGATGGAAAAAATCGTATTTAAACACTTGTTCAACTATATCAAAACGAATAACCTTCTGTGCAAATACCAGGCAGGCTTTCAACCTAGAGACTCTACAGTAAAGCAGCTCATAGAAATATATAATAACATAATAAGCAACCTCGACACTGGGAAAGATGTACGATTTATATTTTGCGATATTGCTAAAGCATTTGACAAAGTATGGCATGCTGGGTTGCTTTTTAAATTAGCTAAATATGGTATCAATGATTCATTATGTAACTGGATACGTAGCTATCTCTCTGATAGGCAGCAAAAAGTAGTCCTAGATGGATTCTCTTCAAGCTTCAGTACTATAGATGCAGGTGTCCCGCAAGGCGGTGTTTTAGGTCCGTTTCTATTTTTGCTTTATATAAATGACATCACAGATGACTTGTTGAATGATTTACGGTTATTTGCTGATGACACTTCTCTTTTTGTTGTAGTTTATAAAAACCCAGTAGAATGTGCCAACTCTCTTACAAATAATCTTTGCAAAATATCTGAATGGTCAAAAAAATGGGCTGTTACATTTAACCCTCAAAAAACCAAAAGCCTTGTCTGCACTAGAAGAAACTATAACCACCCACCAGTCTACTTTGATAATGATATAGTACAAGACGTGGCGTCACATTGCCACCTTGGATTAACAATTCAGTCCAATGCAACTTGGTCGCATCATATAGAAAATATATACGAAAAAGCATGTGCACGATTAAACATTCTAAGAATGCTTAAGTACAAACTTGACAGACATTCTCTATTGAAAATGTATATCGCCTTTATAAGACCCATACTGGAATATGGCGATTCAGTATGGGATAACTGTACACAGGGAGAATCTGATCTATTAGAGAGCGTCCAAGTTGAAGCAGCACGAATAATAACAGGCCTCAGGTGCAATTCCTCTAGATCATACTTATATAATGAATTTAACTTAGAAACATTAAAAAAAAGAAGAAAAGATCATAAAATTGTAACTATTTACAAAATAATTTATGGCATAAGTCCAGATTACATGTATAATTTAATCCAGCCATACTTACCTGTAAACAATAATTATAACCTTCGAACTTCAGGAACAAACTTACGTCTCCCTCTTTGTCGTACAACATCATATTATAACAGCTTTCTACCGAGTACAATTAAATTGTGGAATGCTTTACCTTTAGACGCTAAAAATGCACCATATGTTGAACAATTTAAGCATAAACTTAAGGCTATTGAACATAGGACTAACAGTCCATATCACTATAATATAGGAAATAGGAATTATAACATCATCCACTGTCAATTAAGAAATAACTCAAGTAATCTAAATAAGCATTTATTTGACCACTTCTTGACAGATTCAGCCGTATGTCCGAAATGTGGCAATCCATGTGAGGACAATACTCATTTCTTTTTCAACTGTCCACTGTATAACCAATTCAGAAATGACTTACTTGATACCCTAGCCAATCTTGTTGATGTCACGCATATCAACATTGACTTGATACTGAATGGCAGTTCCAATCTAGACAATACTACGAACTCAGAAATTGTACTTATCGTCCACAAATACATCAAGTGTACCAGGAGATTTTCGTAGAATTATAGATGTATGTACATGTATGTATGTATATGTATGTGTATATAGGTATGTGCATGAGTGTATATACTATTGTATTTTCAGATATGTTTTGTCACAATGCTAGATTTTTTTTTATATTTTGTCATCTTTCTTCCTTTTTATTGTAATTTTTATTTTTTTGTTTGTCTGTTTTGTTCTCAGTTATCTTAAATTCCAAAATTAACCATTGGTTACAGAAACTCATACTAAAACCATTATATTTTGTAATAATCGTACATTTTTATATATATTTCGTATTGGTTTTCAGTATGATTTTCTTTCTATTTATTCTTTTTTTTTCTCACTTAAATTCTTTCTGACAGTACAACGTCTTAATACTAAACAATCACGGTACACATGTTTCAAAGATTCTAAGTTAATTGTCAAACCAATATATGCAAACTGTACTACAATTCCACATTTTATGTTATGTTTGATATGAATGTATTGTTTATATGTACCTTGATACGGGAGAGGTCTTACATAGGCATTGCCTGTTGTCCAATCCCATTCCGTACTTGAATAAAATATTGTTTAAATTAAATGTCGAGTTGTGCGGCATATACGGCCCCTGTATACGGCCCCTCTACCACTACACTGACATGTCGAGTTGTGCGGCATATACGGCCCTTCTCTCTACCACTACACTGACATGTCGAGTTGTGCGGCATATACGGCCCCTCTACCACTACACTAACATGTCGAGTTGTGCGGCATATACAGCCCCTCTACCACTACACTGACATGTCGAGTTGTGCGGCATATACGGCCCCTCTACCACTACACTGACATGTCGAGTTGTGCGGCATATACGGCCCCTCTACCACGACATGGACATGTCGAGTTGTGCGGCATATACGGCCCCTCTACCACTACACTGACATGTCGAGTTGTGCGGCATATACGGCCCCTCTACCACGACACGGACATGTCGAGTTGTGCGGCATATACGGCCCCTCTACCACTACACTGACATGTCGAGTTGTGCGGCAAATACGGCCCCTCTACCACTACACTGAGAACTGTTTTCAGGTGGGCAAAGACATTTGAAAATGGTAAAAATGACACTAAAGAAAATAACCAGACAGGCAGGCCAGTTGTCGAAACAACAATGCAGAATGTTGCTGCTGTGAAGGTAATGGTGACAGAGGACGGGCGTTACACTGTTTCTGAGATAGCTTATAGAATGGGCATTTCAGAAGTCACTCCACAGTGCCCATCATATTTTGAACAACATTTTAACATTAAAGAAATATTTTGCTCGGTTTTGCCCGAATTTAATGACATTAGGTTCAAAAGGCTAAACGTTTGAAATGTGCAAAAGATCCCGAACAAACATCATAACTGTAATCCAAGAAAAATGTCCCGAGTTACATATTGGTGTTGAGACCTGGGTTAATTATTTTGAACCCCAGCGACGCATGGATAACAAACAATGGTTGAAAAAAATATCATCAGACAAGGCCATTGATTGCTAATCGGACAAAAAGCGCCAAAAAGGTCCTTTAAAACATGTTTTTTTTTTCCAATTTGAGTGGGCCAGTGGTTGAGATACAATGCAATGAAGGGAAAACCATCACAGGTTAAGTTTTATAGAAGATACTTGCTCTGATCTGTCGAGCAATATTACACGAAAAAGCTCCCGCGTAAAGTTTTGAAAGGTATCCGATTCATCTCAAGCGAAATGGTAGTCTTTTTTGAAGCAAGAGAAACCAGTGCACCTTGACCACCCATCCTATTCATCTGACCAAAGTCTCTGTGACCTTTTCCTATTTTATTTTCTCAAGAAAATGGTCTCTGTGAAACGTTATGCGCCAAATGAGACTACTTTGCAGCATTTACGTCTTGTTTAGCTCGGTTACGAAAGTGTGCTTCTGTTATTAGGGGAATTCTTTGAGATATTATGATAGAAAAATTAAACAATATACCTAATATCTATTGAGTCCAATACATAAAAAAGAGAGCTGAGAATAGCGTTCAGTAGAATACGATTGTATTTGCATAACGGATTCGGAGGTGTGGAAGATGTGAACATTTAAAAACGTTAACAAATTAAATTATCTATAAAACGTAGATAGGCCTTTCTTGCATACCGGACATTTTACCGGGGCTAGATATTTCCATCTCACCCTAGGGTCGAGATAAATTCACGAGCGCCAACATCCGGTATGCAGGAAAATATGTAAAACGTTAGTAGCTGGGGGCGTCGATGCACAACATGTCTCTGATATGCAAGAAAAAGAATCTATCATGGGTATTTGGTTCAGACAGGGAATTCCAACCCTCTGTATAAGTGTTTTAATTGGTACCTCGGCAGAGCCTCAGTTCCGATAAAACACTTATTCCAACCTGAGTTATACGTGTTTTTATCGGAACCGAGGCTAGGCTCTGCCGAGGTTCCGATTAAAACACTTATACCGAGGGTTGGAATTCCCTATCTGATCCGAATACCCATGATAGATTCTTTTTCTTGCATATCAGAGAAATGTTGTG
This sequence comes from Cyrtodaria siliqua, assembly GCA_037043455.1. Classification (NCBI taxonomy): domain Eukaryota; kingdom Metazoa; phylum Mollusca; class Bivalvia; order Adapedonta; family Hiatellidae; genus Cyrtodaria; species Cyrtodaria siliqua. The sequence continues at coordinate 136,133 of JAWPHD010004383.1, forward strand.
CGTTGACGCCGCCAGCTATTGACGTTTTGCATGTTTTCCTGCACGAATTTTATCTCGACCCTAGGGTGAGATGGAAATATCAAAAATGACGGATATCCTTGTCCGGTGTGCAAGAAATCCCTATGTTCACCGGATACCCATGAAAGATTCTTATAATATATACAAGGTCATGTGATATACCAGTTTAACAACCCCGCTGGTATACCAGTTTCGCCACGAGTTATAGAGCACAGTATTACATTGTTCATAATTATCAATGGGATCATTTTACAAATTAATGCAATACTTAATACATACGACTTTGCAGACGACCATGCAGTAAATATCATTGAAATAAACTACTACAAGCTCTTTATAAATAATAGGTGTATAACAATAGGATGTAATCAGTGTTAACACTTGATTGGCTTTGTGCCCCAATATGCTACTTGACATGACATATCTGTCCTTAATTCCTTGAAAAAAGATAGTCATCCAGACTAATAGACTGAGGCAGACTCTATCTTTTTTGCAGCATGGCGTAACACTGTGACGTCATAGTGATCTTACTCTAATACTAGATAGATTCTTTATTTCCTCCAATGTACAGGAGACCATATACATATATATAATTGTAACATATAATACAAATTCAAAATTTAACATTAGCAAACGTTAACGTATATATATAATGGATCAGAACTATATACATCAAGCAATACATGTCGATTAATGATATTTTACAATTAGACTAAACATGAGTACAGAATTTGAAACAATACTATTTATATGAATCCTATATTGCCATGTAATACCATGTAATCTTGCCGAAACGAAACACAAGAAGACAAAATAGTGCAATATACTCAACTTAAATTAATATAATAACCCTATATATTGTCCTGTACCATATTTATGACTCTTGCCGAAACGAAACTCAAGATGTAAAATGGTACAGTTTACTCAGCTTAAATTCGTTTACGCATCCTCCCATAACTAATATTCTAATACACCCGCACTATATAGCCTAGTTTAAAATATATCGTTATATTGAACGATATATCGTTATATTGAACGATATATCACTGTAATTTTTGCAACGTTAGGAGAATAAGCATTGCGCATTCCGCATTCCGCATTGTAACGTATGCAACGTTAGGAGAGAAAGCAAAGCAATGCGAAAGATTTCAGATGTGTGCGTTATTTTCACATTTTAGGGTGTCCAAACCGTGATATATTAAACGATAATTCACAGTAAACAATGTTCTACTTCTTAAATATAGACTTATTAAGCATAGTATGAACACTATTGCACATTTTATTTCATTTTCTATAGTAAAATACATAAAATCTAAAGTATTTATGTAGTAATGTATATCTGCAACCAGTAAATAACTATGAGGCGCCGTATTGCTTTTTAATACTATCCAGTGATATCACCTATTTGAATGAGTGATATCACTCATTCGAATAGGTGATATCACTGATTCAAACTTAAATAAGTGATATCACCTATTCGAATCAGTGATATCACCTATTCGAATCAGTGATATCACTGATTCAAATAGGTGATATAACTGATTCAAAACGAAATAGAGTTTAATAACCTGTGTTTTTGAGATACGGGAAATATCTCCCGAGGAAGAGAAATGGTCTCGATATAAGAACGAGTGCGCAGCACGTGTTCTTATATCGGGGCCATTTCTCTACCGAGGGAGATATTTTCCGTATCTCAAAAACACTGGTTATTAAACTATATATTACATAATTTAAAATGATATTTTATTAATATTTCTAATGATTCACGCCTTTTTACACCAGTTTGCACGAGAACGCCAAGACGACGTAAAGGTATCCAAGACGATGTTACGTCATACAAACAAAACAAGTGGAACCGGAACTCTTCGTTAATTTCCGTAATCGTTATTTCCTTGTGGCGGAATCTGACGAAGACGTCCGTAAAACAATCGGAACGTCATTTGGCATTCCCGCCACTGACGGAAAAGGCCGAGCAATATTCCGTACTGGGAAATATCTCCCAGAAATATCTCCCACTGGGAGATCTCCCACTGGGAGATATTTCCCAGTAGAGAAAACGAGTAGATATATAGCTTTTCTATTCCCAGTATTTCCTATACAAATCACAGACAAATATGTAATATACGGTGATATCCGGTGATATTCATTGAATGGGTGATATCACCTATTTGAATGTGTGATATCACTAATTCGAATAGGTGATATCACTCTTTAAAAACGAATGGATGATATCACCTATTCGGATCAGTGATATCACTCATTCAGATAGGTGATATCACCGATTCGTTTTGAATCAATGATATCACCTATTCGAATCAGTGATATCACCTATTCGGTTTTACAAAAAAAAATACGGACTTACCCCCAAGAGTTTTGTCAGGGAGAACGTTATACGTCCCTTTTATTATATATACTGAGCAACAATAAAAAGTACCATTTTTCCTTTCCATTATTATATAGACAGCAAAACAGGAAATAATAAATGATATATGATAGAATAATTAGAACTGATTCGAGTAGGTGATATCAACCATTCAATAGGTGATATCACCCATTCACAATAAATCGGTGATATCACATATTTGAATGCGTGATATCACCTATTTCACCGATTCGAATATGTGATATCACCAAATGGTATTAAAAAGTAATACGGCGCCCCATAAATAACGAGTATTCCGAGCAATCAAAACGGAGTCGTAATATCGTCAGTTGCCTGCCGGCATTACTGAAAAAGACACTTAACCATTATGTATTTTAACTAAAATAATAGTAATTAATTACACCTTCGTGACAATAACCTGCTTTAATATATATAATTAAAAATAGTATGAACCATTTTTACAACCTGTTGGCTTTAACAAAAAGCCTAACCGTAATTGCATGACCCTTGTCGAAACGAAACACAAGGTAACAACTATCATACAGTAGAACAGGTACCATTATACCTTAACTAATTATCATTGTAAAGACGATATTACAAGAGGTTTGAAAACATTTTGTGAATAAGATGAACAATATTTAAGAGAAACTGTTCATTATTTTCAGTATAGTAGTTTCTGAAGCCAGCAAGTAAGTCACACATTTGAACAGTGCTGCCTTTTGAGATAAATTTAGAAAATACAATTCCTGCATTTTCTAAAATAGCTGACCATAACTTATTTCTGTAATCGTTGTTTTCAGGACAGAAATTTATAATGTGTGCTACTTTATTGTCTACCTTGAGACATTGTTCAGGTCGACTGAAAGAAAAAAAGTTTACACAACACAGATATCACTGTATGACACTGTTGCCTTATTTCAGGCTTTTTTCTACATAATTGCCATAGTCGACAAGGCTCGTTTTCATTAAAGATATTAACTACGTGTTCTTGTTTCATAAGTAAACACAGTCTTGCAGACATTTGTATTGCCTGGTATTCATATATTTTAGCTTTCAAAACTGCTTTCCACTCGAACTTTGATGGAAAGCTTGAGCTGCTAACAAATATATGCAAGTAATTAGATAACTCATATTTGACCAGTAAACTGTATATATCAGGAATAAAACCATAGCGTTTGCTTGTCATTATTCAAATATCTCAATAATCTGTTTATCTGTTTACAAACAAATTTTCGCTATATACTTGCACGGTAATCTGCATAACTGAGCGAAGAATTGTAGTTTTCTATAATCAATTTCAGATTCAATTGATGTAAGACCAGGGGCACTTAACGCCATGTAGGTCCGAGTATACGGGGGTAACTTTTGTATAAATGTAATGCAAAACCGATGCCCACGTTCCAACAGATTTAAGTCAGAAATTGATAAAGTGTTCCACAGCTCACACCCGAACAGTGATTTTGGCAGTACAACAGACTTATAAATTGTTAGTAACGTTGAAGGGTTAATGCCATTTGGATGGAGCCCACTATTAATCAGGCTTAAGCAAGTACCTCTTAATTTCGTATTCGAATCACTTACATGTTGTTGGATGCTCAAATACTTGTCACAAATAATACCTAGATGATTATACTGTTCTACTTCATTAATGGTTTGATCACCAAGCAGCCAGCTTCTATAAGCTCTTTTAAAATCAGAATTTATTTCATTAAAGACTATAACGGCGCATTTTGTTGAATTATACTCGAATCGCCATTTCATAGCATATCTGTTACATATACTAAGCATGTTATCCAGACCTTATTTAGAAAACGAAACTAACACCATGTCGTCAGCTACTGTAGGTGAACCAGCGTTTAGGTTAAAAATACATAGCCCATAACCGCTTTGTTTCAGCTCTTTAATTAGACCATCTATGAGCAATAAATACAAGGGTGAGCTTTTACCACTTTGCCTGGTACTCTGTAGGGCATTTAGAGATACAACTTTGATTCCGTACGCAACTCTTCATGTTGCGGTATATCAACAAAAGATAAAAATGTTTTAGTATGTATGTTCAGGTCATGAAGCTTATAAAAAAGAGCGTCATGCCATACAATATCAAAAGCTTGTCTAGAATCTAAAAAACAGGCAAACACGTTGCTATTATTTTCTTTACCATATAGAATACATTCTATCAAAGAGAACGCTCTCAGTGCACGTCCCAGTTGCTCTTGAAACCCCCCTGTTGACAGTTTATTTTTGACAAGGTTTCCGACTTCGAAAGACTTAGTAAAATCACTTCGTATATTTTTAGTATGGTTGGGGATAACGTTATTGCCATATAATTATTAGGATCATCTTTACGCTTTCTTCCGCCTTTATGAAGCGTTATTATAATGCCATTGTTCATGGACAATGGTGTATATGACAGTTTTAGCATGGCTGTATAAAGGTTTGCCGGTACATCAACTATAATGGCGCCACCATATATAAAGTGCTCATAATATACAATATCAATACCACACGCTTTGCCACGTTTACATGAAAGTAGTGCTGTCTTAACATCCGCAAAGGGAACCTCTACATCATTTACTTGTGTACATGAAGTAGTGTTTTTTAAATCGGATAAAATCGTATTTACTTTAGTATCTATATATTTTTTCCATTCGATATCATATTTTGGATTATTGTTTGGCGTATATAACACTTCAAAATATTTCTGCCATTGCTCTGTTATTCACTGTTGATCCCTATAAATAACACCGTTAAATCTCAGTTCAGCGCCCGCTCTACTGTTTGATTGTTTTCGTCGCCCTTTTACTAATCTCCAGAATAGTTCGTTGTCTATTTCCGCGGATTTAATGATTACTTCATTTAATATGTTTAAATATTGTTGAGAATAGAATATTTGCAGTTTTCTAAAGTGTCGCTTTGCTTGTTTATAATACACATAACTAAATGAGTCACTAGAGGTCGGTCTACCGTCGATTAAATATACGTATGGAGTAATGTTTATACCCATATATTAACTGCTATACGTATGGAGTAATGTTTATACCCACAGATTAACTGCTATACGTATGGAGTTATGTTAATACCCATAGATTAACCATGCCATTCGCTTATCTTTCATTATTGTTTGTGCCTCTGAGAGAGTTTTATTACAATACGGTTTGAGAAAATGCCTAAACGTTGACGTTTTAAGAAAATTCCCTGACGACTGGACCAACGGTTTTAACAATACGGTTATACATTTGATCAATATCCGATTTATCAGAAAGAGTTGCAGATTATGACGTCACTGTGTTACTAAGTACACCATGCTACAAACAAATCGAGTCTGTCTCAGCTAACACCAATACATATTCACACACACACTACAATCCAGCGCACTGTACAACGCGTTTCTTTGATGACAGAGGGCTGATTGGATGACAGAGTCCAGGGAAACGGATGGCATACGTACGGGGGACAGACTTAAAAAAAACAAAGGGAAATAAAAATGTACTTTTTCTACATGTGTATTAATGTTTAATAGTGTTATCCCGACCAATCTCGTCGAACAATAAAGCAGATATTCGAACTTTTTAGCTTCAATGTTTTCTTATGATGCAATTACAATTAATTAATTGAGTTAATTAACTCCGACAATGTAGCGCTATTTTGTGAAACGACAATCATTGAGCGATATTTAGGTGAACTTTGGAATATGTAAGTGCTCTTTTAGAGAAGTTATCCGCTTCGAAAATATTCGTGTTGTGAGAAAACATGTTGCCTTAGTTACACGAAATTTATTTGCTCTGTCATCGTTGGACGCTTTTTAAAACCCGCTCTGTTTACTACGGAAACATGTTTTCTCACACCAATACCAAAAGAGCACTTACACACGTCAGTTGGTCAATGATTGGCGTTTTACTAACTATTGCTACAATGTCTGAATTAAATACTAATTAAATTGTGTTAGCATCAAATGAAAACTTCCATTTTTGAAAAATATTGGAATGAACTATCTAACTTGTACGCGTGTCCGTCGTTTTCCTGGGCTACGTCATTCAGTTAGCCCTCTGTCATCTAAGAAACGCATTGTACGATGCGATATGGAAAACACAACACAGTCATATCCAATGTCCCAATGATTTATACTGGATTTAGAAGTACAACACCATTTGCCGACTGTGTATACAATATTTAATTGAAAAAACGAGACATAATGTATTGATTTTTCACACATATATTTGATATCATTGGACGATATCATACAGCCAGGTTCTATTACTCATGCTTTTAGCTTAACAAAATTATGGCCCCTTTTATACTTTAGGAAAAATGATAAATGTTTGAATGTAAGCTTGAATTTACGAAACTACTTTACATAATGGATTGAAAATTCACACATGTCCTTTAACTCATGCTTTTATTTTAACAAAATTGTGGCTACCTTTTTACTTAGAAAATTTGGTAAAAGTGTGTATGTAAGCTTGTATCTCCGAAACTACTTTACATATGTATTCGTCATCATTGGGCAACATCATACAGCCAGGTTCTATAACTCATGCTTTTATTTTAACAAAATTATGGCCCCTTTTATACTTTAGGAAAAATGATAAATGTTTGAATGTAAGCTTGAATTTACGAAACTACTTTACATAATGGATTGAAACTTCACACATGTCCTTTAACTCATGCTTTTATTTTAACAAAATTATGGCCCCTTTTATACTTACGAAATTTGGTAAATGTGTGTATGTAAAATTGTGTCTCGAAATCTACTTTAAATAATGGATTGAAACGTCACACACATATATGGCATCATTAGACAACATCATACAGCCAGGTTCTATAATTCATGCGTTTATTTTAACAAAATTATGGCCCCTTTTATACTTACAAAATTTGGTAAAAGTGTGTATGTAAGCTTGTATCTCCGAATCTACTTTACATAATGGATTGAAACTTCACACACATATTCGGCATCATTAGACAACATCATACAGCCAGGTCCTATAACTAACGCTTTTATTTTAACAAAAGTATGGCCCCTTTTAAACCTACAACATTTGTTTAACAAATGCAATAATTTTGTTATGCAAATGCCAAAAGTATGCCCTTCAACACAGTTTCCCAATGCATAAACAGGGCCTTGAAAGTCAAGCGTCTGCACCGGCGGGCGGTGCTTCTTGTTAAATCGCGTAGTTCCGTTAGGTTCTCTAATAACTTACATATTTACAAACTGTTATTAATAATTACACGTATTGAATAGTTCATTGTTTTTGTGTATATTTAATTGTTGATTATATCGCTTCAGTACTATATTTAAACCTTATATGGTAGACTACCGACGAAAAAATGAAAAATCCGAATGTTAAAACCTTTCATTTAATTATATGAAAGCAGCCAAAATGATATTCGAGGTGCTACATGTAATGCTTGTTCAATTTTAAACCAGATCGCCGTGTGTCCATTTAATGTTATTTCATATTAAATTCGAAATATATCGACCTGAAACATAGCATTCGGCTACATGTGGAACATAAACGCTACCAAGTTATATAGAAGAAGAAGAAGAAGAAGAAGAAGAAGAAGAAGAAGAAGAAGAAGAAGAAGAAGAAGAAGAAGTATGGAGTAATGTTTATACCCATAGATTAACTGCTATACGTATGGAGATGTTTATACCCATAGATTAACTGCTATACGTATGGAGATGTTTATACCCATATATTTACTGCTATACGTATGGAGTAATGTTTATACCCATATATTAACTGCTATACGTATGGAGTAATGTTTATACCCAAAGATTAACTGCTATACGTATGGAGATGTTTATACCAATAGATTAACTGCTATACGTATGGAGTAATGTTTATACCCATATATTAACTGCTATACGTATGGAGTAATGTTTATACCCACAGATTAACTGCTATACGTATGGAGTTATGTTAATACCAATAGATTAACTGCTATACGTATGGAGTTATGTTTATACCCATATATTAACTGCTATACGTATGGAGTAATGTTTATACCCATAGATTAACTGCTATACGTATGGAGTAATGTTTATACCCATAGATTAACTGCTATACGTATGGAGATGTTTATACCCATAGATTAACTGCTATGCGTATGGAGTAATGTTTATACCCATATATTAACTGCTATACGTATGGAGATGTTAATACCCATAGATTAACTGCTATACGTATGGAGTTATGTTAATACCCATAGATTAACTGCTATACGTATGGAGTTATGTTTATACCCATATGATAACTGCTATACGTATGGAGTTATGTGTATGGAGTTATGTTTATACCAATAGACTAACTGCTATACGTATGGAGTTATGTTTATACCCACAGATTAACTGCTGTACGTATGGAGATGTTTATACCCATAGATTAACTGCTATACGTATGGTGATGTTTATACCCATAGATAAACTGCTATACGTATGGAGATGTTTATACCCATAGATTAACTGCTATACGTATGGAGTAATGTTTATACCCATATATTAACTGCTATACGTATGGAGTTATGTTTATACCCATAGATTAACTGCTATACGTATGGAGTTATGTTTATAACCATAGATTAACTGCTATACGTATGGAGTTATGTTTATACCCATATATTAACTGCTATACGTATGGAGTTATGTTTATACCCATAGATTAACTGCTATACGTATGGAGTAATATTTATACCCATATATTAACTGCTATACGTATGGACTTATGTTTATACCCATATATTAACTGCTATACGTATGGAGTTATGTTTATACCCATAGAGTAACTGCTATACGTATGGAGTAATGTTTATACCCATATATTAACTGCTATACGTATGGAGTTATGTTAATACCCATAGATTAACTGCTATACGTATGGAGTTATGTCTATACCCATAGATTAACTGCTATACGTATGGAGTTATGTTTATACCCATATATTAACTGCTATACGTATGGAGTTATGTTTATACCCATATATTAACTGCTATACGTATGGAGTTATGTTTATACCAATAGATTAACTGCTATACGTATGGAGTAATGTTTATACCCATAGATTAACTGCTATACGTATGGAGTTATGTTTATACCCATAGATTAACTGCTATACGTATGGAGTTATGTTTATACCCATAGATTAACTGCTATACGCATGGAGTAATGTTTATACCCATATATTAACTGCTATACGTATGGAGTTATGTGTATGGTGTTATGTTTATACCCATATATTAACTGCTATACGTATGGAGTTATGTGTATGGTGTTATGTTTATACCCATAGATTAACTGCTATACGTATGGAGTTATGTGTATGGAGTTATGTTTATACCCATATATTAACTGCTATACGTATGGAGTAATGTTTATACCCATATATTAACTGCTATACATATGGAGTTATGTGTATGGTGTTATGTTTATACCCATAGATTAACTGCTATACGTATGGAGTTATGTGTATGGAGTTATGTTTATACCCATATATTAACTGCTATACGTATGGAGTAATGTTTATACCCATATATTAACTGCTATACATATGGAGTTATGTGTATGGTGTTATGTTTATACCCATAGATTAACTGCTATACGTATGGAGTTATGTGTATGGAGTTATGTTTATACCCATAGATTAACTGCTATACGCATGGAGTAATGTTTATACCCATATATTAACTGCTATACATATGGAGTTATGTGTATGGTGTTATGTTTATACCCATAGATTAACTGCTATACGTATGGAGTTATGTGTATGGAGTTATGTTTATACCCATAGATTAACTGCTATACGCATGGAGTAATGTTTATACCCATATATTAACTGCTATACATATGGAGTTATGTGTATGGTGTTATGTTTATACCCATAGATTAACTGCTATACGTATGGAGTTATGTTTATACCCATATATTAACTGCTATACGTATGGAGTTATGTGTATGGAGTTATGTTTATACCCATATATTAACTGCTATACGTATGGAGTTATGTGTATGGTGTTATGTTTATACCCATAGATTAACTGCTATACGTATGGAGTTATGTTTATACCCATAGATTAACTGCTATACGTATGGAGTTATGTTTATACCCATAGATTAACTGCTATACGTATGGAGTTATGTTTATACCCATAGATTAACTGCTATACGTATGGAGTTATGTTTATACCCATATATTAACTGCTATACGTATGGAGTTATGTTAATACCCACACATTAACTGCTATACGTATGGAGTTATGTTTATATCCATATATTAACTGCCATACGTATGGAATTATGTTTATACCCATATATTAACTGCTATACGTATGGAGATGTTTATACCCATAGATTAACTGCTATACGTAGGGTGTTATGTTTATACCCACAGATAAACTGCTATACGTATGGTGTTATGTTTATACCCACAGATTAACTGCTATACGTTTGGAGTTATGTGTATGGAGTTATGTTTATACCCATATATTAACTGCTATACGTATGGAGTAATGTTTATACCCACATATTAACTGCTGTACGTATGGAGATGTTTATACCCATAGATTAACTGCCTTACGTATGGAGTAATGTTTATACCCATAGATTAACTGCTATACGTATGGAGTTATGTTTATACCCATATATTAACTGCCTTACGTATGGAGTAATGTTTATACCCATAGATTAACTGCTATACGTATGGAGTTATGTTTATACCCATATATTAACTGCTATACGTATGGAGTAATGTTTATACCCATATATTAACTGCTATACGTATGGAGTAATATTTATACCCATATATTAACTGCTATACGTATGGAGTTATGTTTATACCCATATATTAACTGCTATACGTATGGAGTTATGTTTATAGCCATAGATTAACTGCTCTACGTATGGTGTTATGTTTATACCCACATATTAGCTGCTATACGTATGGAGTTATGTTTATACCCACAGATTAACTGGTCCCTTGTAAAAGTACTGGATAGAGTCTGGTCTCAGTGAGCTGGCTTATTTAAACACCGAGATCGAGTAGCCCATGCCCCTTTAGTTGAATAAAATATTGTTTAAATAAATCAAAAAAAAAAAATCAATATTTTATAGTTTGGCAATGCTTTAAATAATACGGTGACATTTAAAACGTAACCCCGATCGATAAAACACCCATCCGATTACGTATACCTAACAATTAGTAACAGATATTGACCCGTTTTAATACTACTTCCTAGAAAGAATGGAAACGGTCTCTCGATCATTAGTACTTCTTTACTCCAAGGTTCGAAATCATTGAATGTCATACTCGGTTCTTCCTGACATTCCGACGAACGTTCGCCGACTAGTGAGATATGCATTATATTTGGATGTTGGTGATACTTGGTGCTTGGATTTTAGGTACTTACATTCTATACAAAAGTGGATCTTACGATTAAAATTAAAACCTTAAACTTGGATTCTTTATATTTTCACTTGTACTTCTTTTTTAAAGAAAGAAACTTTTACAGTTATATAATGAATCACACATTTAAATGGATAAAATCAGAAAAAACTATCAGAAGGTTGGTATAATAAAGGTATCTCTTTGGACAGTCAAACTTGACAGTTTCTCCATATTCATCCGAACGTCGTCGAAAGTGTTACTTTCTGCAGAAAACTAGGTTGTGTATATACTCGTATAATAATATAAATATGCGTTGGTTAGTTGTGAATAAACGATTTATTTTCATTTCGAATAGAGAAAACTATCAAATAGTCCAGTTTTTTTACTTTTCGGGGAAAAAAAATCACCTCTCGGTGAAAATAAATCATATAACATCCAAACAAATATCCCTATGCATTATAGAGAGCCGTTAGATATAATTTGCATGACACTTTTTAAATGTCTTTTACCACAACTTTTTAAGCATGCTTTCTTTATAGGATTATTTAGAAAGTATCTGTTGTAATATTTAGTAGGTAGTCATCTTTACTTTGTGCTAAGCAGTGAAATAGTGGATTTTAGCAATGAAATAAAAGTGATATTTCATACGTGTGAAATATAGAGTTTTATTTTTTCACTGCCGGAACTACTTTTTTTTTCAATATCAATATTTTTTTTTAGTTTGTTTAGAAATTAACTGTTTGATATAATATCATTCGACTGTAAATGGTCTAACTAAGAAACTGAGCTATAGTTTTTAAAACTGGTCAAGTATTTCAGAACTGTTGTCATTTACAATGAAAAATGTCAGTTGGTCGTGTGTTTTTCCAAAAACTATTTTTTTCAGAAAGTTGCTATAAAAGTATATCATTGGATTGGAAATAGTTTAACTAAGAAAATGAGTCGTAGATTATTGAAATCGGTTAAGTAGTTTAGAAGTTACGGGGAATTTTAAACAGCAATTTTATCATTAATATTTTTTATTTTTAAGCCAATGACGTCGTCAAATTTTTATTTATTTTTCTGCATACTGCTTTACACTTTGATTATAAAGCATAAAATAAAAGGAAATTTTGTTGTTTTGTCGTGAATAACAGATTTTATTTATCTCAAAGTGATCAAACTTCAATATGTTCACATTCGTGAAAATATAAAGTTTTCACACTTCTCGATGAAATAAAATCTGTTATTCACTCCAAAACAACAAATATCCTCTATATTATGGATTTTTGTTTGTTTGGTGTTTAACGTCATATTTCAACGCATTTAAGGCTATATTCGATGGTCTATTTGTTAGTGGTGTATGGTGGTGGAGATAGACTACTCCCTGGAGTATACCTCCCGCTATCCGTAATAAGCGACACTTTCTCGCTTGCAAGTCGAGCTCATAGAGTGATTCGAACCCGCAGTGGTGAGAGACGAGGAGGTTTCAAACGCAGCGCCTTTACCCTCTCGACCACGGATTTAATCTGTTTGTTGAAAACAAAAATATTGCGTGCATGCTTGTGACAGTGCTTTTTGTCCGCACGGCGCTTTTTGTCCGCGGCGCTTTTTGTCCGCACAAAATTTGAAAAACTGACGCTTTTTGTCCGCGTGGCGCTTTTTGTCCGCGGAAAAAAATGAAAAAATGATGCCTTTTGTCCGCATGGCGCTTTTTGTCCGCAGAAAATTTGAAAAAGTGACGCTTTTTGTCCGCGCGGCGCTTTTTGTCCGCACAAAATTTGAAAAAGTGACGCTTTTTGTCCGCGCAGCGCTTTTTGTCCGCAGAAAAAAATGAAAAATGATGCTTTTTGTCCGCATGGCGCTCTTTGTCCGCACAACATTTGAAAAAGTGACGCTTTTTGTCCGCGCGGCGCTTTTTTCCCCATAAATTCGGAAAAAGTAACGCTTTTTGTCCGTGAGACGCTTGTAGCACTTGATAAAACTTCTTGTCAAAACTTGACCTGCCAATGTCCATAATACATATTTCGAGCCTATTGTATTTGGGGGGGGGGGGGGGGGGGGGGGGGGGACATTTTGTATAGGTAACTGTAAATGGTAACTGTAAATCACAGTTAGCCATACATTTTCATGAGCAAAGTGTGATATTCGACTTTTTTTCAGATAATGAGGCCCACCCAATAAAGCATTTGTGACCAGTACTAATATAAAGACATTATAGAAATGGCCCTTGATTTAGTTCAACATGCTATAGTTTGCCTTGTTAAGACGACGGGGCCTTCATTTTTGATTCGATCTTTACCAGATTGTTAATAATAGTTGTTTGTGATGACAACCCTTGATATAAGAGCCATTTAAGCAAGTAGAGCAACCACAGGCCCTCTTGGGCCTCTTGTTATAATGTTTATGTTAATAAATTTGCCGACTTCTCAGTCTTGTCACGCATTACACCTACAACTTCAATTCATGTTAATGTTAAAACTTTCACATGAGAGGTTAGTTGATTTGCCAAGGCGATGCAACACACAATTAAATTGTAGTTCATGAAAGTCCCACTGTTTGTTGTGTTACAGACAAACACCTGAACCGCTTACTTCTTAAAATGTACATGTATATTAATCTATTTTATAGAACAGAACAGAACAGATATTTTATTAAGATTTGTACATAGTACATCATCATACAAACATTACATACAAATACATTAAACATATAGTCACGTAATAGATATAAAAGATTTTCTTTTACAAATAAATGTTGAATTATATTACTTTAGTTCACATTTGTAATACAATATTCCTTAAAGATTATGAAATTTAATAGAATGAGAATGAACAACATGCTTAAACATTTAAAATTGATTTTCTTATTTCTAAGGCTTCCTTGGTATATTTTGAAATTTTATATAATACAGTTTTATTATGAGAGCTAATCAAATCTAAAAACTTGAACATTGATGGTCTTTGGTAATAATACTTTTTCAAATACTGCTAACGCAAATCTACAAAACATGGACATATACATATAAAGTGAAACTCATCTTCTATATCGCCTGAATTACAACAAAGGCAATATCTTTCATTTTTTGGTATTCTATTTCTATCATAACGCCCAGTTTGAATTCTAAGAGGATGAACAGAAAGTCTTAGTCTAGTATAAAACAATCTCAAATTACAAGGTAATATATCAAGATAGTTTTCATAGTCAAATTGCATTTTTACTAAGCTATAGTTTTCAAGAACTGTACTATTTTCTATAGAACTAAACCATTCCTGAATAAAATTATCAATAACTTTTTGCTTAAAAATATTTGGAAATACTTTGGGGTTTACAAAATGATTGTTCTCAAATATATCGGTAAATCCGTAATTATTTAACATGGTTTTAACGTTTGATACCCAGTTCTTACATCCTTTATTACAATCATTTGGCCCTTGTTCGTATACTTTTTTTATTATTATATTATCAGTATTAATAATTTTACACCAATAACTTATTATCCTTGCATATCGTGATATATATAAGGGATATCTACCCAGCTCTCCGTAAACACCCACAGTACATGTATTCATTTTAACATTCAATAAACGTTTACAGAATTTTAAATGTATTCGCTCTATAACTTTCGACCTTGTATACCCCCAGATTTCGCTTGCATAATTTAAAATAGAACCAACGAACGCATCAAACAACTGACATAGTAGTTTTGGCTTTAAACGAAATTTTTTACAGTTAAATAATAGAGTGTTTAATGCCTTAAGCGCCTTGCCGACTAAATGTTCTTGGTTTAAGTTGAAATTACCAGTATAATTAAAAATATTTCCAAGATAGTTAAAATCATTAACAACTTCTATAATTTGATCGTTATAAGTCCATGATTCATTAGGCAACAATCCACCACGTTTTCTAAACACCATTATTTTAGTTTTCGCAATATTTACGCTTAAGCCCCATTTATTACAATATGTATGCAATCGATTAAGATTATCTTGTAATTCAGCAGGAGATTTGCCCAAAATAGCCATATCATCAGCAAAAAGTAAGATTATTAGTACTATGTCATCTATATTTAAACCTGTCTCAACATTGCTTTGCAAATAAAGTTCAAGATCTTCCACAAACATGGAAAACAGTATAGGCGAAATTACCTCCCCTTGTCTCAAACCAACAGCATATTCAAAGTAGTCTGAATAGCTATTACAACTTTTTACACACGATTTAACCTTTTGATACATGTCCCTTATAATGCGTAAAAGTTTTCCACGTATTCCTTGCTTATATAATTTATACGTGGCAAGTTAATGTGATAATGTAAAACCTAGAGTCGAACGAAATCGCTCGAAATAGCATAGCTGGAGACATAGGTGTTTGTGACACTTAATCATGAACAATTAAGTTTATTAAAATTTATACATATTTCTAAGTAAACAGAATTTTATATAATAGCTTGTTTTTGCAAGTTCAGTATTGCATACGTTCGTTGATTTTTTTATTACAATCTCATAGAGTAACGCTACTTATTTCTTGGTTTATTTGTATGACGTACATCTATATATATGTAAAGTTAAGGAGAGAATATTCGTTTGGTGTGTCTGTTCGTTCGATCGTCTGTATGTTCATCCCAAATTGATGCATTTCGTTCAAATGGTGACACTTACGCGCCTCACCAGACGGTGACAGTTTTATATAGAATTGTGTATAATCATTAATTCTTAAATAGTAACGTCTGAATGTACGGCAGTCAGAGTTATACTACTTAGCTTGTATTATAAGCTTATGTACTTTACCAAATTTGTTTCGTGTTTGATGAATTGAACATTTGAATTTTCCGCAGGGGCACCAGTTTAAAATAAAGTCTATTAAAAAAGATTATATTCTTTTCGATAGGATTGTCGATGAAATTGACGCAACTGATTATATTCCAGATAACCCTTTAGAGCGATTCTCACAAGACAGTGTTTCAAACGCCCAAGGGGTTAAATTACTCGATTTGTGTAAAAGCTAACGGACGCTTAGGTTTTGATTGTGGTGTGGGCGCATTTACATACGTGAATCGGAACGCATGTAGCGTTATTGATTATTTGTTATTGAAAGAAATTGATTTTCCGCTTGTTAACAATTTTAAAATCGGCAATTTCACAGAATTCAGCGACCATGCACCTTTTCGTTCACTGTAAATACTATGAATCGTACAGTTAATACTAATCCGTGTGATCGCGAATACAACTCATGTAAATGGAATGAGGCGAATAAAGAATTATTCCGTAATAGGATAATTGGCAAGTTACCGGTATTCACATCAATTGTAAATGATATGAATATTCGTGATAAAAATAGTATTAATAACGTAGTGTCGAGTTTTACCAATTTAATGACAGAGGCTGGTGACCTCTTGTTTGTAAAACAGAGAACGGTTAAGAATGGGTTTCAGTCTGTAAACTCGGACTCAAACAAATGGTTTGATGATGATTGTCGCCAGGCTAAGCAGTTATACAAAGAGGAGTTATTTTTGTTTAATACGAATAAATCAAATTTAAATAGAACTTCGCTTTCTGATAAAAAAGCGAGCTATAAAGCAATAATAAAGAAAAAAAGACGTGCATATAAATATAGACAAATGAAAGAACTGGAACAGATGCGACATTCAAAACCACGCGATTTTTGGAAACTGTTTAATAGAAAAAAGCAAAACAATACCGATATCACCCTAGATGAGTTTCATACATATTTTAAAGACTTATTTAAGGACATAAAAAACGCGAAAAATGACGAAGCTGAATCTTTTAACGATAACCATAATTTTGATGATAATTATCCTATTTTTAATGAATTAGACATGCCTATAACTATTCCGGAAGTAGAGGCAGCGATTAAGTCGCTACGCAAAAATAAAGCCGCCGCCGGCGACTATATATTGAACGAATACTTTATAACAACCTGTGATATATTGGCGGGGCATATAACTGATATTTTCAATGCGATTTTTGATTCTGGAGTTTTTCCAGAAAAGTGGACGAAAGGATATATGATAGCATTACATAAAAAGGGAAATAAACTTGAATATCGCAAATAATTACAGAGGCATAACCTTGGTCAGTAGTATGGGCAAACTGTTTTCAAGCATCTTAAATAAACGTATCGATAAATGGTGTGACGATAATAATAAAATATCCGATGCTCAGTTTGGATTTAGAAAAGGTTATCAATTTTAGCAAATACATCTCAGAAGCTTTCTCTTTAAGACGTACCATGATAAATAACATAATCTCGTTCATCCTCACTATAATACAATTGTTCTATTGTACCGTATTAGATTTTGATTCCTATATATATATATTTATTTTTTTCTCCATGATATATCTCCTTTTTTTCTTCTTTTTTCATATTAATTCATAAATTAATGAACCTGTACTAATCTTGTTATTGTGGTCAAATTATATTTGTAAAATGTATGTTTATATGATGAAAAACTATGTAATAGTTTAAGTCAATAAAAAAAATTCTTCTTTCTTCTTCTATTAAAAAAACGCTTTCAAATCGCCTTCTGAACTTACGGACAAAAGTAAGACGGTTATTTAAAGAGATTTAGGGTCATTACTCCTTCTTTTTGTTATGTTAGTACAACATACTGTGTTATGTCTCTCATAATATTGTATCATTAATTTTTCTTATATTAATTCTTTGTTTAAATAGATATCATATATTTTAATGGGAATCAGAATGGCCAAGTTGTTTAAATCGTTTTTAACAAAGTTACCATGAAAATGGAATTACAATGATGTAACAGACTTTTATTGTAATTATGTTCTTGGGCAAGACGCTTTCCCTTAGCCTCGTCCGTCGGATGGGGACGTAAATCGGGCGGTCCCGTATATCGGTCTATCCTCCGAGCACGTAAAAGAAACAGGAATCTATTCGATAATAAGAGTAGGGCAGGTTCCCGGATTCCTACGTATCCTTCCACTCTCTCTGGGGCGGCTCTAAATAACCTATACTGTGTTGATGAGCCGTTAAACAACATTCAATTCAATTGAACTACTTCATGATACCTGTTACATATCGTTGTTGTATTAGTGTAAGGAATTTTTACATTTCTTTGCCCCGTGTGGTTCCCGGGTGCCCCCGTTTGGTCACGGGGCAAAGAATAGGGCCGCTGCAGATCCCTTTGGAGGGGTAGGCAGATGGGTAGAATCCCCCCCAAATTCATGTTCATTTTATCATTTTTTGTTCAAGTTCATTAAAGGTCTTCATCATGATCCCTGCATTGTTTCAGGTGCTATCTCGCTCGCATCAAAAAAGCAGTGTCAGAAACGCAATAACGTGGCTCCAGCGTATATGGAGTTTCTACGATAGAATTTGCAGCAACTCTGCAGTTCAGGGTGAGAAGGTTCTAGGCCCATTTTCCATATTTTATCTCGATGTACATGGAAGATGAGCCTGGCATGTTCATGCCTTTTAGGCGCCATATAACCTTTTCGTGTGTTGGTGTTCCTTAAACCCCCAATTCAATTCAATTACATTTCTTTACTCAATGTACATTTGTTATCATTTTCCGCTTTGACGTGACGTAAATTTTCTATGCGTTTCGTTTCCACTAGAATACAATTTTATTTGCTACATACATTTACAGAATTATTCAATTACTTTACTCATGTAAAATTTGAGTAAATACAATATTACCCCTTTCGTAACATTCTAACTCTAGAACTTAAAAAAAAATTAACCGGACATCCGTCAAATACTTGTTGTGATACGACGTCTATTTGACTTCACTTCATGGGCGGAAAAATTATGTTTTTGAAATGAGAACTTATCTTTTTGATTTCGTGCATCGGCCAAATTGGTTACATATTACCTCACATTTGTGTGAGGTTATCTACTGTTAAATAAAAAATAAATAGGGCTCATGTTCTAAATTTAAATTGAATGATATATTTGTTTTCGTTTTCGCATAAGTATGAATGATTTTTATGAACATTGAACATAGATCATTGCGAATATTCGGCATTGACGTGAACATCGAGTGACTGGTCATAACATTCCGAGTATATGCGATTGATACTGCTTCTCGCCCAAGAGTGTAGTATTAATCGCACAAGAGAGAAAGAAATCTATACATGTTTTGTACCATAGCCATTCAAAATCATTAGAGCGATGGTACACATGTTATATATGCAATTGCACATTTAGTTGTTTACAATATAAATTTAAAAACAAGGCATAAATGTGTCGCTTGAACCAACAAATAACTACACATTCCGGACACATGAATCAAAACTTCCTACGTTTTAGTTAACTTTTATTATTTATTTTAATTTTAATAGTTGATGTCGGTCACTAGAAACATAACTTATTTAGAGAAAAGTAATCTCTTACTACAGGTATAGCCCCAATACGTGACAATGCATGGAAATAAGGTAATTTTGCAAAGGAATGGTCATGTTTAACTTTGTAAATTTTGGGATAATATTATTTTATAATCTTTTCAAATTATATTCATTTTCGATTTAAAATTACGTTTCGATAACATTTGTCTCGTTAAGACAATAGGCCTTCGTTTTACATTTAATCTTTATCAAACTTACCAGAGTGTTAATATCAATGCAAGCTCGAACAAGTTCGAAAACCAGTATGATCGGACCAGTAACAGCAAGGGTATGGCCCTTGAATAAGTTAAACATGTTATAGTTTACCTTGTTTAAATATTAGGGCTTTCTTTTCTTTTTCATCTGATTTTTACCAAACTTGAAAAGATTGTTATTAGCAATAAAAGCTCAGAGAAGCTAAAAAAAGCAGTCAGATCGGAACAGTAACTGGTCATGGCCCTTGAATTAGTTAAAATGCTCTATGTTGCCTCTTTTAGACAATTCATATTTTTTCATTGCCAAAATGTAGAGATTTTACTTTATTTTCATTAGGTGATAAAATTTATATTACTCGGTTTTTATCCTTAAATTCTGTAGTAAAATAAAAATCATTGACCGAGTAAAAAAGATAATAATTTTCAAGATTCCATTTTGAGTGGTAAATATATCGAATCAATTTACATGAACATGCATGAAATATGCAGGGTTTTTTAAATAGTCACACTGTAAATACCTTAATTTTAACAGTAAACTTGGTTGAACTGCAAGGATAAAGACCGAGTTTATCACCTACCAGAAGTTAGAGGTCTCAGGTTTCCTGGTCACTGATTGGTCAGTTTATTTTGATGATGCATTATCAAAATTATGAATAGGGCCTTTATGTTTCATCCGATCTTTACCAAACTCTACCAGACTGTTCATGTCAATAAAAGCTTGAACAGTTTCGAAACCAGCCAGTTCGGACTAGTACTAGGGGAGTAATGGCCCTTTATTTCGTTAAAAATGCTACATTTTGCCTCGTTAAAACGGTAGGGACTTATTTTTTTTATCTGATCTTTACCAATCTTTTTCACATTGCTAAAGATTAATAAATGCTTGGACATGTTTTAAAAAACAGCCAGATATGAATAGAACAATAACAGCAGAGTCATGCCCATGATTTAGATAAAATGCTATTTTTCAACGAAACTTTACAGTGTTGATCATCATATCATCGTCGTGTTCCAGTTTACAGATTTTTGATGAGTATGGGCTCTTTAGAGACCGCTTGTCAGGGATGATCAGTACCAAACCTAGTTGCGTATATCATCACCATGCTTCAGTTGAACGATATTTGAAAGAGTTATGGCCCCTTATACATAAACTTTATCTTTAGCCAGTAGAGCCTCCACAGACCCTATTGGACCTATTATCTTAAATGCGAGCAATATACAGTGTTCATGTAAGTTTTTAGCTCTACTGGCAAAACGCCAGGAGAGCTTGTTGTCCGTCGTCCGTCTGTCTGTCTGTCCTTTAACTTTTGCCATATGAACACTCTAGGGGCTTCATTATTAATCGGATCTAACAAAACTTTGCCAGAGTTTTTATATCAAGGAAATCTCCGACAAGTTCGAAATCCAGTCTGATCGGAATAATTTCACCGGAGTCATGGCCTTGTTTTGTTGAAAAATGCCATATTAAGCCTTGTGAACACTCTAGCACCTTCATTTATTATTTGATCTTTACCAAACTTGTATAGATTATTAATATTAACGAAAGCTGGGACAAGTTTGAAAACCGCAGTTATGGCCCTTGTTTTTCTGAAAAATGCTATTTTCTGCCTTGTGAACAATCTAGGGTTCAATATTAAACGGATCTTAACGAAACTTTGCCAGTGTTGCATAAGTTTGAAAACCAGCGAGATCGGAATGATTTCACCGGAGTTATGGCCCTTGTTTTTCTGAAAAATGCCATATTTAGCCTTGTGAACACTCTAGCACCTTTATTTATTATTTGATCTTTACTAAACATGCACAGATTGTTCATTTTAATAAAAGCTCGGACAAGTTCGAAAACCATCCAAATCGGGTCAGTAACACCGGAGTTTTGGCCTTTGTTTTTCTGAAAAATGCAATTTTCCACCTTGTGAACACTCTAGGGCCTTTAGTATTAATCGGATCTAAACGAAACTCTGTCAGTGTCTCTATGAAAGCTGAGACGAGTTCGATAACCAGCGAGATCGGAATAATTTAACCTGATTTATGGCCGCTGAAACATATTAAGCCTTGTGAATACTCTAGTTATGACTAGGCAAGAGAATATATTTTTTTAGAGTCTCATCCGGATTTTGAAAAAATGTGGCGGGTGGGCACTTTTTATTTTTCGATCATACGAAGGCTCAAATATACAGGAGTGCTGTGGTCTAGTGGTAGAGCGTTGGACCCATGATCCAAATGTCGTGGGTTCGATTCCCGTCATTGCCATATGCGTTGTGTCCCTGAGCAAGACACTTTATCTGCATTGCTTAGTACTGGTTCTACCCAGGAAGACATCGACAGTGATTCAAATAAGTTCATAGAGCTTTCGTTACAATCGATGTAAAATAAATAAGTTTAAATATACTGGCAAAAAGGCCTCATTTTACGATCTTTTACAAGACCGTTCATGATTTTATTTCCGAGATGCCAATAACATTTTGGGAGGTCAGACTCTATTTTTTGTCTCTAGCCTAAGTTGTGGACTGGACACAAAGTACTACTATCACAGTGTATATAAGGGATTTGACCCCTTTAGTATGACCTTAACCTTTTACCAAAATACCTGGGTGATGCGCGTTTCGGACATTTGTGTGAAAATATTGTACCCCCAGAAAACGAAGTTTTTTTGCGTTTTTTTTGTTGGGGGTGGGGATATAGGAGTCACTGTACGGTCGGTTGGTCTGTTGCACAGTACTACTAATAAAGGCGACCATTCACTTGGCGCGATTGACGTGCGTACGACGCGAAACGCGCAAGGCCTTACGCGTGTCATACGCGTGGGACGTAAAAATCGATAAAGTAGAAACATGGTAGGACCCCATCCACTTTCGCGTGACGTGAAACGCCGACGTGAAGCGTGACGCGAAAATCGATCGGGTACCGATTTTTCACGCTCATGCCTCAGTTCACGCTCAGCTTCAGCAGCAAATGAAACGCGTCAGTACATCACATCATATAGAGCAGCGTTGACTAAGATGATGCTACCTCGCGCCAGCACATTCACGCCCAACGCTCAATTTTAACGTCACGCAGCATACACGCGCGTCAATCGCGCCAAGTGGATGGTCTACTGTAGTACGTTGTGGCACGAACTACTTCCACAGTTTTAAAGGGATTCCAATGAAATTTTCATTCGCCATGGTCTAGGCCTTTCAGTTATGGGCCCTTGAACATGGATATTTCCATTTACTGTCATATAGGGGTACATACAACCTTCTGGTACAAACTACTTCCGCAGTTTTGGAGGGATTGCAAAATACATAATTTTTGTTTGCCTTAGTTCAGGCCTTACGCAGTTACGGGCCCTTGAACTTAGATATTTTGATTTACTGGTATTTAGATGTGTTTACAACCTTGTGGCGCGAAGTACTAAACCTTCACAGTTTTGGAGGGATTGGAATGAAAGTTGGCAAACCATGATCATCATGAAGTGTGCTTGTGCGTTATACAAGTTTCCTTCACCTCGGTCCAGGTCTTGCAGATTTATGGGCCTTTTAAATTAGGTATCAAATAGGGATATATACAAATTTATGGCGCGAACTTGCATACCGGACAAGGATATCCGTCATTTTACCGGGGCTAGATATTTTCATCTCACCCTAGGGTCGAGATAAAATTCACGCGCGCCAACTTTCGGTATGCCGGAAAGCATGGAAAACGTTAGTACCTGGCGGCGTCACGCACAGCATGTCTCTGATATGCAAGATAAAGAATCTATCATGGGTATTCGGTTCAGATCGGGAATTCCAACCCTCGGTATAAGTGTTTTAATCGGAACCTCGGCATAGCCTCGGTTCCGATAAAAACACGTATACCTCGGGTTGGAATTCCCTATCTTCACCGGATACCCATGAAAGATTCTTATATTCTTGCATACCGGACAAGGATATCTGTCATTTTACCGGGGCTAGATATTTCCATCTCACCCTAGGGTCGAGATAACATTCACGCGCGCCAACATCCGGTATGCAGGAACACGTAGAAAGTTAGTAGCTGGCGGCGTCAATGCACAACATGTTTCTAATATGCAAGATAAAGATTCTATCATGGGTATTTGGTTCAAATAGGGAATTCCAACCTTCGGTATAAGTGCTTTAATCGGAAACTCGGCTACCGGATACCCATGAAAGATTCTTATAATCTTTATCCAAGGGCCAAAATATAGAAAACTCTGGTACGTCCAAAATGACGGATATTCATAATTGATGGGTACAAAATATTAATCCGGCTTTCAGTAATGCAGTCGTATTTCATGTTAATTAAAAAAAGGGGATGTTAAGGTAATAATTGGATGTGTACTACTTTCTTTTAACATTCGGAAAATAGAAAAATAATTTAAAAACACGCTATGTTACGGACATTACAAAAACATTATTAACATCATGAGGACGTATGTGATTGTCTGTGATACATATACGGGTTGGAATAATTTTCGTATGTAACATCATTAATGTTCTTAATAAAACAATGTAACGAAAATTAAGGTAACGTAGGCATAGAAACGCAGATATCCAAGGTATAAAAAGTAAGTGAAACGAAAGTTTGTATTATAATAGGCATGACTAATGAAGAAAAATTAAAGTACAAACCTTTACTTCCATATATTTCAGTCTTCAGTAAATATAATTATTATTTTGTAGGTAACTTATTCTACACCATGTACACGATAAAATGGCAGACAAGTTGCACAATACTACATACGTAATGGACTTCCAGAAAAGTAGGGCCTACACAATTTCCCCGTGGGAGAGAGTGTCTACCAAGTATAAGCTCTCAGCGTATAAGCTTTTTTGTGTTGGTAAAATTTCTGTTCAGCTCAACTACATCAATTTGGACATATTCTTACCGCATAACTGGAAATCCTCCGCCTTAACTCTTATTACTGCCGATTAAGTACAGAAGGTGAGATTCTCGAACGTGTCAAAGAAGCGATTTCATATGATGATTAACAATATTTTATCTCTGCCATATAATAATATAGAACATTACTGAAAAAGTTAAAAGAACGTACACAATTTTACCTCATCTTAAGATTTTCGGCGAACAAAAAGCATAGTTTTAAGAGAGGCATATATTAGTCACACCGTCCGTATGTCAGTGCGTACGTCCGCACAATCGTGTCCTGTGAATAACTCTGAAATAACGTGACAAAATCCAGGTCCGTGGCTCTAAGGTCAAGCTCACATTTGAAAGTAAAAGGTCAAAACCACATTGGGGGCATCAATTTTTCTGAATTTATGTGAACAAAAAGCGCCGCGCGGACAAAATGTGTCACTTTTTTCAGATTTTAGCAGACAAAAAGCGCCATGCGGACAAAAGGCATCATTTTTTCATTTTTTCTGCGGACAAAAAGCGCCGTGCGGACAAAAGGCGTCACTTTTTCAGATTTTGTGCGGACAAAAAGCGCCATGCGGACAAAAGGCATCATGTTTTCATTTTTTCTGCGGACAATAAGCGCCGCGCGGACAAAAAGCGTCACTTTTTCAAATTTTGTGCGGACAAAAACCTCCATGCGGACAAAAGGCATCATTTTTTTCATTTTTTCTGCGGACAAAAAGCGCCGCGCGGACAAAAAGCGTCACTTTTTCAAATTTTGTGCGGACAAAAAGCGCCGCGCGGACAAAAAGCGTCACTTTTTCAAATTTTTTGCGGACAAAAAGCGCCATGCGGACAAAAGGCATCATTTTTTCATTTTTTTCTGCGGACGAAAAGCGCCGCGCGGACAAAAAGCGTCTGTTTTTCAAATTTTGTGCGGACAAAAAGCGCCGCGGACAAAAAGCGCCGTGCGGACAAAAAGCACGTGCACACATGCTAACGTGCCATTCTCTTAATGATTTAGATTATGCATCAGTTTAGTGGTCATGTGATTGGACAAATAAGTAGGACAAGCACTAAATTTTAAATGGATATTTTTGCATTAAGTAACGTTTGACGACGTGTCACAATTCCAGGTGAATATTACGTCGATCAGCGATCTAAACGCGTATTAGTTTCTGCTTTGGTCAAGTTAACACATTTTAAAAAGCTTTGTGACTGTTTTGAGTTTTTTCGTTCGCGTTTTCTCGTATAAAACAGAACATCAATATGCGAACTGGTCTGGTTCCCAACATGTCAATTTTATTCTCTCTCAATACCGTTTGGTTATTTTGTATTGATTATCATGTATTAAAGGATTTTGTTTTTAAAAACAATCCCGATGTATGCTGAATTATAAAATTCCAGAACCAGTCCACTGCGTGTACGAGTGTCCTGTACTGGAATCCGACTTCGCTCTGTGTGAGTATGGCTGCTGTGAATGGTCGTGTTGTTCGCAGAAGGAAGCAAATAAACCAACACGCGAGACTGACAGGTGTGGATAATCACTATTCAAGTTCAACTTCCCCAGTACTTACGGTAACCCGTACTTTCGTATCCCGTACTTACGTAACCCGTACTCACGTAACCCGTACTTACGGAACCCATACTTACGTACCACGTACTTACGTTAACCCGTACTTATGTAACCAGTACTTACGTACCCCGTACTTACGTAACGCGTACCTACGTACCCAGTACTTACATTAACCCGTACTTACATACCCCGTACTTACGTTAACCAGTACTTACGTACCCCGTACTTACGGTAACTAAACCGTCACGTTTAACATGCCATTCTTCTTGGTTAAACACATGTAACAAAAATGATGTATATGCACGGCCACCTATTAAATGTACACCTAAAGTTATGATTTTGTTTGGTGTTTAACGTCATTTTAGGCTATGTATGATGGTCTATTTTTGTGGTGGAAGCAGATCACTGTATACACCCCGCCATCCGTAAACATTTACACTTTCTCACAAGTTGAGCTCCAAATGGGATTCGAACCCGCAGTGGTGAGAGGCGAGAAGGTTTACAACGCAACGTCTTAACCACCCGATCACGGATGCGCTCACAGCTTTATGAAATCACGATTAAGATACTAGTTTGCATAGTTCAATATGCGGCAAATTGTATTTTAGTTGATGTCATGTTAAAGTGGCGTAGAAAGACAATGCTAATTAAGATGTTTTTAAATTGAATTGAATTGGATTGTATAGTCGCACCAACAGCTGAGGTGATATGGCGACTTTCCAGCTTCCACTGGTGGAGGAAGACCCCAGGTGCCACTACGGGCTATTTTAGTGCACTGGCGGGCATATGGGTAGAACCACCGTGTTTTTAAACAGCGCGTATGATTAGCAAATGTTATTTACATGTGTACTTGATCTAATATTGCTTTGGATTAATGTATTTATTATTTGATAGTTTCGGTCTTATGCCGTTATGCATTGGAAGTTATCATGCTTGGGTATCTACACATGCTTTATTGTTCATTAGGTTACCTCTCTTCGTTTCATGCAAGCTCGTAGGCAGTCCTGAAATTTAACCGAGGCAAATCCAATTCTCAATTCCCCGGAAAGTGTTGGCTTTCTGTATGCGATTTTCTGCGTGTTTGTTCCCGGACATGATTTTCAGTTTAAAGCGTTACATATGTTTTGTCAATGGTTGATTATAATTACAATATCGAAATTGGCATTGTTTTATGTAAAGTATCCACCTTCCCAAAATTCTACCTCGGCATGCCTCAGTGAAGCTACGTGTTTGCTATTAAGGGACACACGGCAATCTTGATATTTTTCAAAACGGCGTCCCGTTAGTTTTTTTTCTTCAATAAATCGCATTTGTTCAGTCATTAATATCATTTATAAGGACAGTATATTACTAACTGGTGATTACATTACACCAATACAATATTTAAACCTTTGGTAAAAGAAAAAATGAAACATCAAAATGTTATTTAATTGGGATGGGAAATATGTCCTTAAGGCCCGACAACTGACCAAGTTTAAAACTATATATATATATATATATATATATATATATATATATAAAGGAAGGTCATTTATAGATTATTAAAAGATTTACAGTGCTCCTGATGCAATTGATAATAATACAATATCCAATTGCTTTGACATGTGCAAATGTTTGTTAATAATATGAAATGTGTATAACTAAATCCTACAAGAGACTGCCAAGTGTCATTATAAAAAAAATAAAAATTGAATATAAATTATCATGGATACAAAATACTGAACATACAAAACTCCATGTATTATTATTAAATTTATTTTCCAGGAGTCAATACCTTGCTATCTGTGGAACTGGAGTACAGAGATAATTTACCTAGTTGATTTTTTCAGTATCAAACTGTAGCAAATAAACTTAATGTTTTTACTCTTTTTTATTTTGGGACATGCAAATCTTATCTCATTATCAGAAATAACATACCCTTGCTTATATCTTGGTCTTTCCTAATCAACCTTCTTGTTTTTTTTAGAAAAAATAATAATTTTGGAAGTTATGTATATTAATCCTTTAAAACATTCCTGAAACATTGTTCCTTGATAATGGATTTATATACAGATTTATTACACAGGATGGGTTATTGTTTCTTTTTCTTTCCAAAAACAAAATATGAGAAAAAACTCAGTGAGCCTCAGAGTAGAGGCAATGCATAGATTTCATAAAATAAAATAATGTTTATTTTTGATATTATAACATTAAAATTATCTGTGTAAAATAAGTCTGTATGTATTGACAATGTGGGTTGTACACTGGGTTTTGAAACAAATATTCTTTACATGTATTATTGTCTTTTTTTCCAGAGTTTATAGAGACTCGCTGCAAACTTATAGCTTCCATATATTCCCTATATAGCAATCATACTATATTTTCCACCAATATTGTTTTGGAAATACCTCTGGATTGCAGTGTGGTATATTTTTTTTCCTGTTTACACTCTGTTAAAATTGTACATTGTAAAATATACTTCTATAATTGTAAAGAATAAGAAAACCTCCCCATGTATTCTGTCTCTGATTACAATATATGCATTTATTCACTTGATTATATTTCCTATTACTTTATTTACAAACTAATAGATGCATATTACATGTTTTTTATGTAAGGTTTGATGAGGGATGGCCCACCCCGACCCTCACAAACCTATTACGGGGTGAATAAATGGATCACCAATAATCTGGTGATTGAAATTAAAAAAAAAAAAATAATTTATTTTCCATATTTAGTCAAATAAACTTACCAATATCAGAAAAATGTAGACTTTTCGACACACTAGTTGCCTCTGTATTAAACTATAGCTCAGAAGTTTGGGGAATGCACGAGGCTAAAGATATTGAAATTATCCATACGAAATTTTGTAGAAGAATTTTAGGTGTCAAGAAGGCTACCAATCTCACAGGTTTATACGGTGAATTAGGTCGAGTACCACTCATTATAAAGAGAAAACTTAATATGCTCAGATATTGGTTAAAAATATTACATCTTAATGAAAATATATTGGCCAAAAAAATATATATAATGTTGAAAAACGATGTTGATAATCATAATAATTATAACGGTTCCAATTGGGCATATCAAATTAAAGATATCCTTGACAATCTTGGATTTTCTGATGTTTGGTTATATTAATTTGAAGCAGATATTCCATTTGAATTAATAAAACAACGCTTGATTGACTCATATCATCAAAGTTGGTATTCAAATATCAATAACTCTAACAGGTTAGAATCATCTGCAGCTATAAACACAGTTTTAATATGGAAAAATATTTAAACCTATTAGATGATAACAAATTCCGAATAGCACTGGGTAGATTTCGACTCTCCTCTCACAATTTAGCCATTGAAAATGGTAGATATCTAAATATCCCGCGAGAAAATAGGAAATGTATACATTGTACCCAAAATATAGTAGAAAACGAATATCATTTTTTGCTTGTATGTCCAATATATAGACACTTAAGACAGAAATATTTTAAACCTTACTTTTGCAGATGGCTCACGATTAACAAATTTGATGCGTTAATGTCTAATAACTCGAACAGAACAATTATAAGCTTATCAAAATATGTTTATTATGCATTTAAACTTCGAAATGAGATGCAAGTTTAAATTTCTTTACTAGATTTCAACCTTTTCTCCATTTAAGAAATAAAAAGGGAAGGAAAAAAAAAAAAAGAAAAAAAAGCTATAACGCTTCTCTGTAAACTTCAATGTAGATTTTGTATGCCATGTTTTTGATGTTCTCACTGTATTGAATATGTATTGTGTGTAGGCTATAAACGTTGTACTGAATGTTTAATGCTGAATAAAGTTAATATATATATTAAAGAGTCAGTAGTGCTTTTAAATCTTTTAAACAATAACACTGTTAGGAATAGAAAAAAATTAAAAGTTACCAAAAGAAAAAAAACTTCCAAGATTGTCAGGTGTCCCTTTAATACCAAAATCACTATCAATTTGAATCACGGTTGAAAATGGATGAAATCCGCCCACGTGACTTATTATGTTATTTTATAGACGTTGAACATATCAACTGACATAAATTTAAGATCATATCTACAATGTTAAATGCAATCTTTTCGCAATATTTGTTTAATTGATCAATAGCCAGTTTATTTAAATCCCATTCCCAACTTAAAGCAGTTTTAACCCTTGAACAGATGAAATTGTCCATTGAAGTATGTTGGCCCAAGTACGAGCACATGGAAGCATTAAACTAGCCCATATTGGGTTCCGTTTCTCCTGTTGCCTTCCATTTCTTTGGGTAATCCCCGGGTGGTTCCCGGGCAAGAATAGGGCCACTGCCTATGCTGTCCATTCTCAACTAGAAATGAAACAAATATGTTTTTATAATGTATATTGAATAGTTATTCTCAACAGGCTCCAGCGAAAACAAATGTAGTGTTTACAACAGAATGTGCAGCAACTCTGCAGTTCTGCAGGTGAGAAGGTTCTATGTATATTTATTTATATGTTTATCTAGATGTAAAATGACAGTGGGTCTGGAATGTTCATTCCTGTTGGCGCCATATAACCTTTTTGTGTTGGTGCATCTAATTCAGTTCAGTTCTCTGGGTAATGTAGAGAAGCTTTCAACTTCGGAACCCAACAGGGAACCAGTATAACGAGCGTTCTTTTAATGTATAGGATACCACCACCAATTGCATGTAAACCTCCGAGGTGTAGTCGAATGTAGTTCCTATAATAAAAAAGTAATCTCTCCTTTTTTGATGAATTAGGCGTTATAAGTAGGGGAAAAACAAACACATTTCCTGGTGATTTTTCAAATTGAAAATTAGTTTTCGAAAATTACACTGCATTATCCATACTTTAGTTGACGTTGCAGCAAATCATTAATATATGACATTTTTGTCAATGGGGGAAAATAATTGGTGGTTTCATACCTATATTGCAGTAGACGAACAGCGTTGATTGCGGGGGTAGTAGTTGCATCGCTCTTCGGCGTGTTGGTAACCACGGTGGCCTGCTGCTGTTGTTGCTGTAAGCCCTACTTTACAACCAGAGATCGCACTGGTCGTGTTCACCGCAGCAACCAAAGCATCGCGCCCATTGCGGAAGGAGCTCCTAGTTACAATTGTCACGAAACAATTTCTACAGCCTGGTTGTGTAAGTGATAACTTAAATACTGTTTTCAGACATATATATATATATAAATCAGGATTTCATGAACAATTATCAGTGAAACGTTATTCTATGCCAATTGTCTGTTCAAATGTTCAAAGTATGAACACATAAGTACAGATTTCATTGCGTGGTAACTTTGTTTTTTAAAATTGGTAGGCACCAATAAATATTTAAAGAAGCTATCAACAACAGCCATAGTTTACAAAATATGTGCACCGTTTCTAAACCTACTGACGACGAGGTATATGTCTATATTAAATTTACAATTTTGAGAATCCAAACTCTATAGAGACCATATTTACGGCTTTACACAGCCCGGCCGAACACCAACACTGGACCGTCGAATTAAGTTACCAACTCAT
The DNA here is from genome assembly GCA_037043455.1 of Cyrtodaria siliqua. Lineage (NCBI taxonomy): Eukaryota > Metazoa > Mollusca > Bivalvia > Adapedonta > Hiatellidae > Cyrtodaria > Cyrtodaria siliqua. The sequence goes on from JAWPHD010004383.1 coordinate 168,386, forward strand.
AATTACGAATATTCAATCGCGGGTATTTTAAGAACCCGTGAATAAACCTATACTTTTAATCGGCACAAATGTATTATTATATGACCTGAACACCCTGCCAGAGTCTTGATAAACAGGTTTGTAATGCAATTTTGCCGTCTTTTTGAGGGTTAGTTTCTTTAAGAAGAGTATTTTAACACCTTATATTGCCAAATACGGCGATGACGTATATCTTATTAAACCGATGCAATTTTCGGGTTGCGTGTCAAGAATTTCTTGTGTATCCGGTGAAGATCGGGAATTACAACACGAGGTATAATTGTTTTATCGGAAACGAGGATCTGATCCACCTTAGTAGTTGGTAAATGCGCAGAATGTAAATGATATGCAAGAAAAAATTTCGATCATGGGTGTCCGATTGAGGGGGCTGATATCAACAATGACAGTTGCATGACGTCATTGTGTAAAATAAACTTGCAAAACAATAAGCTGATATCAACAATGACAGTTGCATGACGTCATTGTGTAAAATAAACTTGCAAAACAATAAGCTGATATCAACAATGACAGTTGCATGACGTCATTGTGTAAAATAAACTTGCAAAACAATAAACTTGCAAAACGTTTGTTGTTGGTGAGATCAACGCGCAGAATGTAAATGATATGCAAGAAAAAGAATCAATCATGGGTATCCTGTTCAGATAGGGAAATTCAAACCCTCGGTAAAACAGTTTTAATCGGAGCCTCGGTTCCGATAAAACAATCTTTACGGATACCCATGATAGATTCTTATATTGATTATGGGATTTATTTTCAACATTCAAACATAGGCAATCTTACAAACTCGGAAAGTGCCGGCTACGTTCGGAATACGAGTCCATGGCTGCCAATGTTAACCCTTTTCGCTAACAGGTCTTAATACCATTACAATCAAACGTGTTTTATTTTAGTAAATTACATACCATGTGAATGTCGATTGTTATAGTGATTTTTCTCGGATGACTCACAGATCTGCATATTTTATATTCATTTTGAGTTAGAAACTTGATTTATTTGCAGAATGAGATGTTTAAATGTTTATTCTTTTGATGAGATATTAATTTGATGAATATGTTGCTTTATCTCAAGCCTTTTAGGTTGTCATTTTTTAAATATATTTCAGCTTCAAGACAAAGAGCCGTACCAACAATAACACATGCTGCCTTTGACCCACCTCCTCCCTATTCTAGTCAGAAAACTCAAGTATCTATGCTTGACCCACCGCCTCCATATTCTAGTGTTATTATGAACCCTGATAGTTTACAGTCATACCAAATTTACAGCACACATATTTTACAAATAGATGTAGACCATGATCAAGTGTAACCCACAACGCTACCGCTTGTCGTTTGTGTAAATGCATGGAGAATAACAATAAAAACGTGTTGCAAATGAACTATTGTAATTCAACACTTGCTTTCTCACAACTACAACGCCCAGAGGTTTGATCACACTGCCATACTGCTAGTTAGTTCATAACTGAAGTTCGGCGCGCCTTACGGAGTACGTCGATCATGATCTGGGGCTCACGACTTTTACGTTTTATTGCAATCTCTACCAGGGTCATACGTGACTCTGTCACGACTGTTACGTTTCATTGAAATCTCTACCAGAGTCATACGTGACTCTGTCACGACTGTTACGCTTCATTGCAATCTCTACCAGGGTCATACGTGACTCTGTCACGACTGTTACGTTTCATTGTAATCTCTACCAGGGTCATACGTGACTCTGTCACGACTGTTACGCCTCATTGCAATCTCTACCAGGGACATACGTGACACTGACACGACTGTTACGTTTCATTGCAATTTTTACCATCATACGTGACTCTGTCACGACTGTTACGTATAATTGCAATTTCTACCAGGGCCTTACCTGATTGTGTCACGACTGTTACGTTTCACTGCAATTTCTACCAAGGTCATACGTGATTGTCACGACTATAACGTTTTGCTGCAATCTCTACCAGGGTCATACGGGATTCTTTCACAACTGTTATGTTTTATTGCAATCTCTACCAGGGTCACACGTGACTCTGTCACGACTGTTACGCTTCATTGCAATCTCTACCAGGGTCATACGTGACTCTGCCACGACTGTTACGTTTCATTGCAATCTCTACAAGGGTCATATGTGACTCTGTCATGACTGTTACGTTTCATTGCACTCTACCAGAGTCATATGTGACTCTGTCACGACTGTTACGTTTCATTGCAATCTCTACTAGGGTCATACGTGACTCTGTCACGACTGTTACGTTTCATTGCAATCTCTACAAGGGTCATACGTGACTCTGCTACGACTGTTACGTTTCATTGTAATCTCTACCATGGTCATACGTGACTCTGCCACGACTGTTACGTTTCATTGCAATCTCTACCATGGTCATACGTGACTCTGTCACGACTGTTACGTTTCATTGCAATCTCTACCATGGTCATACGTGACTCTGCCACGACTGTTACGCTTCATTGCAATCTCTACCATGGTCATACGTGACTCTGCCACGACTGTTACGTTTCATTGCAATCTCTACCATGGTCATACGTGACTCTGCCACGACTGTTACGCTTCATTGCAATCTCTACCAGGGTCATACGTGACTCTGCCACGACTGTTACGTTTCATTGCAATTTCTACAAGGGTCATATGTGACTCTGTCACGACTGTTACGTTTCATTGCAATCTCTACAAGGGTCATACGTGACTCTGCCACGATTGTTACGTTTCATTGCAATTTCTACAAGGGTCATATGTGACTCTGTCACGACTGTTACGTTTCATTGCAATCTCTACAAGGGTCATACGTGACTCTGCCACGACTTTTACGTTTTATTGCAATCTCTACCAGGGTCATACGTGACTCTGTCACGACTGTTACGTTTCATTGCACTCTACCAGAGTCATATGTGACTCTGTCACGACTGTTACGTTTCATTGCAATCTCTACAAGGGTCATATGTGACTCTGTCATGACTGATATTTTTTTTATATATTAAGAAGACGTTAAACACGTGCATACATTTATGAAATATTGATTGTAACTTACTGTTTTTTTTTGTATTTAAATGTTTAAAACTAACACGATGTACCAAGATAGATTTGTAGAACGTTTGTTGAAAATTAAATGTTTCATGAGTTATGCGGTGTATGTCCTTTTTCTTTGTTCCCAACTGTTTAATATCAGTTTATTAACCCTTAACCTGCTAAGTACGATTATAATAGCCTTTGCGTCCATTGTAAACCCATAAGGATCAAGGTTTACAATGTCCGGCTGCCGATCAGTCATTTCTCCAAAACAATTTGTCACATACTAGTAACTGGAATATATATGTAGCGGCTTAAGGGCTAACGGTGAATACAATTTAAATCATCAATGCAGTTGTGCTGTTGCATAGAAGTGTATTAGTGTTCCATTTAATGATACAAACATATTCATACTCTATTTGTAAAATGAATAGTTATACAATTTTTATTTACATGTTATAACCCTAATAAATTCAATTTATACTTTTTTAAAACGCGCTCGCATCCGCTTAACACGTCTACTATCTCGGAATATTTACAGATATATATCTTATATTATTTGATGACGTGATTAGTCTTGTTAACCAAGTAATAGCTATAGTATGGTCTCATCGAGCAGGTTGAACTCGAGGTCTTTACCGACCAGATGAGACCAGGCTATATTTGTTTTTATAGCATATCCATTTCATTTGTCTACCATTCTCTAACTTCCGATAACTGGTAGTTAGAGTACACCAGTCATTTAAATGATTTAAAACTGTGAATATACAAAAAGAATGTCGGCGACCATGCTACAAATGCACGTATCACATAAGGAGACACTTAAGTAGTCATACAACACGAACAGGAAATGTATCTTTCACTCATACTGTTTCAAGCATTTTGTACCAAATACACATATCACATAAAAAGACACAAAGTAGGTATACAATTCGAACAGGAAGTGTATCTTTCACTCATATTGTTTCAAGCATTTTGTACGAAATACACATATCACATAAAAAGACACAAAGTAGGTATACAATTCGAACAGGAAATGTACCTTTCACTCATACTGTTTCAAGCATTTTGTACCAAATACACATATCACATAAAAAGACACAACGTAGGTATACAATTCGAACAGGAAATGTATCTTTCACTCATACTGATTCAAGCCTGGTATACAACATGCACATATCATATAAGAAGATTCTGTTTATACTCTTGAAATTGTATTTAAATGTACACTTAGGCTATCATTGTATTAGATTTGTGTCTAATGCAGACCAATAGAACTAAATGTGTAACCTCCAAAAAATTCAGTCTAGCATACTATAAATGTGGAGGGTTCTAAAGCATTAAAGTACAGGCTCCCTTAAGCATTAAAGTACAGGCTACCTTAATCATTAAAGTAAAGGCTGCCTCAAGCATTAAAGTGCAGGCTACCGTAAGCTTTAAAGTACATGCTACCTGTAATCTTGATTGATGACTATTACATAAATGTCATTAGAATCAGATATAACTTTATTAATGTTAAATGGTGAATAGAGTCAAATCCAATATATGCTGACGATTAATAAAAACGCACCAGTAGATTAGATAGGTGTTAAATTTAATTGCTAAAGTTAATATTTAATAAGTAAGTAAGTACATTGTTTATTATAGTGACACGTGCATAATATATACAATACAAACAGTACACTACAAAAGCACAATAATTAGCACCCGACCCAATGGACATATCACCTATAGTTACTTAACAGTTATAATATTGCAATATGTACAATATAATAATGGATGAGTTGTCATGATATAATTATAACGTTTAGAGCTTAAATATATATGAAGCGTGAATGACGCTTAACAGAAACATATGTATATGGAGAAATAAAATTAACAATTATTTATTATAAATGGCGAAATGGATACTAACAGATATTTATTATATATGGCGAAATGGATACTAACAAATATTTATTATATGTGGCGAAATGGATTAAAATGGTTTCTCTTCAATAAACCAAATTGCATTTATGAGTAAACAACATACTTTTTCTTAATAAATATGATTTAACGATATATTTTGCGACTTTTCTTGATAAGTTTGCATACAAATGACAGTTTATCATGAATGTGTACATTTATATAAGAGTGTCTTTATATAAAATATCTCCAAACACATCGTTCCTTACATGACTGTATAGCGCACAGTTCAATACAAAGTGTATCTCGTCTTCAATAGCGTTAGCATCACAAAATGGACAACGTCTTTCTTCTGGCGATAAACCAATGCATCTCCCAGAGAACACAATGGTAGAATACCAAATCTAACTTGAATCAAAACTGAAGGTTCGTTTTTCTTGAGATTTAGAGAAACATAATCATCACAGTTAAATGACTCTTTAAACAGCTTGTACGTTCTTAGCTTAGGGACATTATGAATATCACGTGACCAAATATAGGCATAATAGTCCTTTATCAACACAATAACTTATGACAGAGAGATAACGGTATTATCATTGAAATAATGTGTAAGCCATAAATTACTCATTATTTGCTTAAAGCTACACTGTCCGTAAATAAGCAGATATTGAGCATAGCCAAATAACTGTCTGATTTTTCTCTCATTGCAATGTATTCATGAAAACATTAGCATAAAACCAGATAAACCTGTAGTAATACATTCGTGAGATTGAAAAAAAAGTTTTATTTATTATTTGTAAATAATGTGGATCACATAACATCCATTAGCGCACAAGCTTTTATAGGTTGTATCTCTTACGTAATGCATCTGGGCCGGTTAGCTCAGTCAGTAGCGAGCTCGGCTAATGCGACGATCAACTATTATTACCCGCGAGTGTAATTTTAGTGTGTGTTACGAGTTCAACCCCACAAAGCCGTACTTCTTTTTTTGTACCGCTATTGAATTCCATCAAACAATCTTGGTTTTATTTAGTACATATTCAATAATGGTTTGTGTGTTGTGTTTGTCAACGTGATTATTTTGTGTTTTATAGGCTAAAAGTTACGGACATTGTCCCTTTAATATCGTAAGTCCAATTGTTAGCACAACTGTTATAATCATGAATGAATACTTTTTTAGTTAGTCTACTATTGTAATAGGACTCAGCTGAGGAGTATGTAAATATATAGGTTTATAGGCGCTTTACTACTGTCTCGCCGCAGAGCTAGTTTTTATGGCGGTATCGGTAGAGCGTCCGCTTCACATGCAAGGTGTCCCGAGTTCAAATCCGCTAAGTGCCTAAATATTTATGTGTATTTTTTCCGGTCCGATTACAATATATTCCATATTAATTAGTCTGTTCCACAGTCGAATCATCGAACCCTATCGCCTGTAAACGCTTGGTATCCGTCTCGTGTAACCAACCAGAGCTAGCGTAGGCGCAAATATATGTACCTCAAGGAAATAGCGCAGAGCACGATTTTAAACGTTATCTCTACACTGGAACTGCTTATACCCCCACACAGAGGGAAAGAACGAAAGCCGATTTCTTTAATACGGTGTATTTTGTTAATGATGCTGCCAAGTGCACACGTCCAGCACCTTTCGCTAAATCTTCACAGATTTTCTCGTGGTTTTACTAATAAGTGCATATTTTTAAATTGAAGAATTTTAATTAACAATTTCAAACACTGATTGTCTCAAAATTTCTAAGCGTGGTGTAAACTGTTCAATTAAAGTCAGACGGGTAGAAAACAAAAGTCACACATTATAGTACCGGGCTTGTATAACCGGTTTGCGTTCCTGTTGGACATACCTGGTACCAAGTTGTGTGACGTTTGTTTCCTACCCGCCTGACTTTAATTGAACACTATTGTAGTACCGCTAAATGTTAAAACTTCCGCTAAATGTTAAAAATCTTAACCTAAATGTTAAAAAAATCCGCTATATGTTCCGCTAAATGTTAAAACTTCCGCTAAATGTTAAAAATCTTAACCTAAATGTTAAAAATATCCGCTAAATGTTCCGCTAAATGTTAAAACTTTCGCTTAATGTTAAAAAATTTACTAACCGCTAAACGTTATAAATTTTAACATTTAGCGATTAGTGGAATCCGTTAACCGCTAAATGTTAAAAGCCAGGATTATATCTGTAAAGTAGCGAATTGTATAACAGTGCTGTTTAAATGACTCGACTATGTCGTTATGAAAGAAACCGCGTAAACGCCATACTTTCTGGAACAGCTTCTTCTTGCTACCGCTGCTGCTGTTGTTGTTGGTGGTGGTGTTAGTAGTCTGGTTGCCAAACTCCGTTTATAGCCATGGTCCAAAATTATCGTCCACACAAGGTTTTTTGACGGTTTTAATATATTTAAGGGGTGCTGATTCTGAATCTGAATGATGCCACATTGGCATCCTTGAGGAAATTAAAATATCCAAGATGACCGCCGTGACATTAAAATGACAATATCTTGGCTTCTGCATTAGGCAGGACATTCATTTTGGTGTATATGGATAGGTTTCTTGGGTCAAGGAATCCATTTCTAGCCTCACCTTACTTATAAGTTAAATACAAATATCCAAGATGGTTGCCTGCCAAGACATTAAAATGACAATATCTTGGCTTTTGCATTATCTAGAACACTCATTTTGGAGTCTATGGCTAGGTTTTTGGGGTCAATGAATCCATTTCTGACTCCACCTTACTTATAAGTTAAAGACAAATATCCAAGATGACTGCCAAGATGGCTGCCGTGACATTAACATGACACTATCCTGGATTCTGCATTAGCTAGGATAATCACTTTGGTGTCTTTGCCTAGTTTGTTTGGGTCTAGGAATCTATTTCCAGCTTCACCTTACTTAGAAGTTAAATACAAATATCCAAGATGTCTGCCGTGACATGAAAATGACAATATCTTGACTTATATATAATACTTTTGGTGTCTACTGCTAGGTTTATATGGCAAAGGAACCACTTTCTTACTTCATTTGACTTCTACATGTATCATATCTTAAAATAGTGATGTATGGCTGCCGAGATTGCTACCATCAATGCAAAATGGGCGATAAAAGACAAAACACGAGTTAACATGAACTTAAATAAGTTTACAATCTGTTTTGCACCTTTTGGCAAATAATACTGCCGAGAGGCCTACACAAAACACACTTGGGTTTTATATTGATTTCGAACGGACGTATCAGTTAACGAGATAAATCACACGTCATCTGGTTGACTAGTGACCTGAATATTATCGCCAAGACCTTCATCACTAGACTAAGCAACCGCATCTTATCATCTTAAGGATAGCAGTTTAGCTCTGTCGGTATATCTGATCGCATTGTCACAGGACAGAGAGAGGAGTTTCACATTTGACATGTAGCTCCAACATTTGGTCAATAATGTCTTGAGCTGTACTATTTGACGGACAATTAATTATCCACAGGGCGTCTTAACCATCTATAATACTGCCTCATTCTTTGCCAATGTTCAGGATGTGTTTTTTGTCAGTGTGAATTTTGTTTTTGTTATTTTAATGTCACCACTGTCTTCAAACATTGATGTTAGTATAGGCGCCAGTTCATGGTTGAAAACAGATCTATGTTGCGCGAGACCATTAAGCACAGGACTCTAGACTATATTAATTGGATGTCAAAAATTGCACCAGATCCAGACTTGACAGCTTTGTTTGCTCACAACCTTGTTGGTTTAAGGCACGTCCTTCAGGCCAACTAGCTACATATGTATTCATCTGTTTCTTACTAACAGCGACTGCATTATCAACATTTACTGTTTCTGGACTAATACTGCCAGAGATGATGTTTATATTGCCGTCTGGGTATTCATCAGGATTTAGAGGGTTACCCAGGTATTTAGCTTCTCCCGAATTTTCTCTCTATCCTGTACATGGGATTTCATACGAGCTGCATTTCTTCTTTACGGTGTGCCTTGAAATGGTGTGTAACGATGTTAAGGATTTCAATCATATAAATCAAGTTATTCTATTCTGTTTTGCTTTCGCTTAAGCCGGTGCTAGAAGGCGTGAGAGGTGTTGCATTTTATAATTACCTCTCATGAACAGACTCAATAAAACCGAGTCTGCTACTTTTCTCTCTTGTTTGTGTTTGTTGCTTCCAAAGGATCACCTTTTTAGTATTTCTTATTATAAGTAAAATTCTTCAGCAAGGTTTTCGTTATCATAAACTAGGTAGATCTTTCTCAACGTTCTATCGTCGCAACGAAAACCTGCTGGAGAAGTACAACACCAACCTAAACAATTTTCTGCAACTAGGAATATCACAACCTTTATTCTATGGAGCTATGATATACAAATTTTGGAAATTAAAGAGGTGCGACGGATATCCTGACCACGTTACAAAATTAATCCGGAAATTCTTCAGAAAACGATACGACCTTTTACAACGCGCTTCATGCTTGGTGATTGGTCCCTCTACAATCAGTCACTACGCTTCACCTTTCTCTTGTGCGGTGACCGGACAACCTCAGGGGACTCCATGATTGCCCCCTCTAAAACTCTGAAAGGGGAAGCTGGTGTTTCTAATTATGTTTTCTATAGTTTTGCAATAACATATACGTGTATCGTTTCCTAAATTCTTTGGATGTGGACTTTGTGTACACTTAAAATCGATTTAAGCTAACGAGTGAGCCATATTGCCTACTGACCATTCCAAGTCGGTAACCTTGTCTTCACCACTCTTTGTGTTGTGTATCGTGCTTTTCGTTGTATAGTTAATTTGCTCTTTGTTTATGGTACAGTTCGGACCTACTTTGCAATTTCTATTGACATAGGACCAGTTGTTCTCCTTTTTTGAACCTGTAGCGTTTTTTGTACTAAGTTCTCTTATATTGGCTACATCATTGATGCGCCGACTGCATACATAAAGGCAGACTGCATACATAAAGACCCAATGCCCATCTTTTCAGAGCAGATGGATTGAGTGTAATAGCAACAAGGCCCCCGACCATACTGCATGCATGTTTTTTCGATAAACATATCTGACCATATAGCATTCCATAGCCCAGGCTTACTATGTCTAACCAAGTTTATATATTCCAAGTTTATATATTCCACTACGGGCAGTTCTAGTCGTTAATAACACCAATAAATCCTTCCTTATGATTTTCGATGTATTCTAGCACGCAGTGCAAGACTTCCTTAGTAACTATCTTAAGAGCCCTAGTGTTCTGTGGATAGTTTTTTCCAGGGGGCATACGTGCTACACCTCCAAAAGCAGCATTTAGAACCTATCCACTATTAACTATTAATACACCTACACAACCAACAAAGTTCAAACTCGGACGATTTTTTGAACAAATAACGTGCGTGCGGAAGTTGTTATCAAAGAAAAAAATACCACCTTTAAATGCAAAATAACGGCAAAATTACACTAAACAATCGTTTATCAAAGTCATAAATAAATTTATATATGCTTAAAAGTATAGGTTTATTCACGGATATTTAAATGCCCGAGATTAAATATGCGTAAAGGTGTACGATTCATTAGGTGCACGATTCAGGGAAATTTTGACTCTCTTGTTTTGGGCATGGATGCTTTGTTTTCACTTGAATTCCACCAAATGTGTACAGCCAGTAGAGTGAAAGAGGCCCTCTTGGGCCTCTTGTTTTTAAAGTGAGTGATAAATTGAACATTCGCCTAGGTTCATCTATGTGTTTTTCCACGTTTAGTTAAGTCTGAATGCAAATTGTTTTGTTCTCTTATATATCGCAGAACTATGCATGATGTGGTACACATATTCCCCAATATTGACCGATATAACTAGGATTGCACCACGTCTCTCCGTCCATCTGTTTTGCTTTTGGACTATAAGTAACGTCTGCATTAAGGGATATTGTTGTTTATGCATGTATTTTGTATTTTGCATAAATATATTTTTACGCTAGTCTGTGTACATGGGACGTAATATCAATAATATATCTATTAAATGGCATTTTCCAGATACCCAGATGTTTGTTGCATTCCTTTGGAATTGTACATCGGTGTTTGTAGTGACTTTGTATAGTCTAATAGGCCAAAAAAAATATAGGTGTGTTGCCTATTGCATGCTCTAAAAAAATAGGGTAGGTCTGTAGGCATTTTTTTTCTTCTTTTTTTTGAGCAAGATATTGTGAGATTCTACATGTTTTTATCTTATAAACCCCATACAAGTTGATGATACAACTGAAAGTTTCTCTGCGATGTCGGTTTACCTCGATATATTGTGATAAATCAATGTTCAGAACAAATGCTTTTTTTGTTTTTTTTTATTGTTTTTTTTGTTGTTTTTTTATAAAAAGTTTTAGGATCGGCCCCTTAAAAATAGGGTCGGTCGGGCCACCGGAAACACATATTTTCTTTTTTTTTACCTTATATATGCACATTGTCATTCAGCTACAGATATACTCATCAATATTAACTTACGTTCGACATAGTTTAAGCAAATACAATGAGAAAAACCTATTAACCGCCACGCCCCACCCCGCACATCCCACTCCATTGCCCCACCCCTATCCAATTCACCCAATAAAATAAGTGTGATTTATTAACGCGAGGACACCAATGTCAGGATGGGAACAAAAACTCCCACATTATATAAGCAGTCGAGCTATAGATATAACCTTTGGCATTATAATATGTTGGCATTCTGCGTTCAACATTCGATTCCAGTTCTGCGTTTAACATTAACCCAGTTCTGTGTTCAACATTAGGACCCAGTTCTGCGTTCAACATTTGGAACCAATTCTGCGTTCAACATTCGGACTCAGTTCTGCGTTCAACATTCGAAGTCAGTTCTGCGTTCAGTATTCGAATCCAGTTCGGCGTTGCACTTTCGGACCCAGTTCCGAGTTCAACATTCGAAGTCAGTTCTGCGTTCAATATTCGAATCCAGTTCGGCGTTGCACATTCGGACCCAGTTCCGCGTTCAACATTTGAAGTCAGTTCTGCGTTCAATATTCGAATCCAGTTCGGCGTTGCACTTTCGGACCCAGTTCCGCGTTCAACATTCGAAGTCACTTTTTTCCTTAAAGTAGCTATCCCACATTTTACATAAAGAATTGTATTAATACACACGCATCGCTCGGTTCGACACTTCTCTAATACAACACAATACAACCCTGTGCTGCAATTGAAACAATGCTCTCCAGTAAAAAAACAAAAACAATGGCTCAAACATGATGTAAACATACTGACCTAAGTATATAACCTAATAGTCCTTTGATAAATCTGTTTCATTCTCACTAAATATCACAGGACTATTGCATTCGCCACTCTAAAACCAGTCTGGAAAAACAGAAACATCCACCCGAGGACCAAGCTAGGACTTTTCAACACCAACGTGAAGACAGTCCTTCTGTATGGTGCTGAAACATGGAGACGCACCAAAAACCTTGATCAGAAGCTTCAAGTCTTCATAAACCACTGCCTGAGACAGATCCTGCAAATCAGATGGCCAGACAAAATTTCAAATCAAGACCTATGGGCTAGGACAAAGCAGCAACCAATCACAGACTCATTTCTTCAGAAAAAGTGGAGATGGATTGGCCATACTTTGCGAAGGCCACAGCCCAACATAGCCAGACAAGCCCTTGATTGGAATCCACAAGGCATAAGGAAAAGAGGACGACCAGTGAATTCTTGGCGCAGGACCCTGGACATTGAGCTGAAAAGGACAAAGATGTCATGGGGGTAGCCAAAGCCCAGGCCACGGACCGAACCAAGTGGAAAGCTGTGGTAAAGGCCCTATGCTCCACTAGGAGTGAAGAGGATTAAGTAAGTAAGTAAGTAAGTATTGCATTAATACAACCAAGTCACACGAACTATAACTTTGGCATTTCAATCATAAATCACAAACACTGACACCATTTTCTTTTATAATCATAAATGTAAGTAATGTAAGAGTGAAACATACATCTTTACATGTATTTGCAGAGGTACTAGTATATTCTATAGCATTCATGATCATACAAATGCTGGAATAAATTGATATAAAGTAAACGTGTACTCTGCGGAAAAAAATCTAAGTAAAGGATAGAGGATATGAAGAGAAATCTTCACCATTAAGAAACCGAAAGGGAGGGAGTGTAGTGACCGACCGCGATTTCTTAATGGTGAAGATTTCTCGTCTTATTGTTTACTCTACTTTTTAAACCAATCAGATGGCTCAGGATTTCAAATACTTGCACCATTTATTCATATAAAACGATAAAACCTATCGTAAACACTAAGCCGGATAGAGCCTATGAAGAGAAATCTTCACCACTAAGAAACCACGGTCGGTCGGTCGCTACGCTCCCTCCCTTTCGGTTTCTTAATGGTGAAGGTTTCTCTTTATAGCCTCTATCCTCTACATAGACTCTATCCGACTTAGTGTTTGCCATAGGTTTTATCGATAGTCTCATAGGCCACACTCTTCACCGCGAAGATTGCTTGTAGTAAAATCTTCATGAATAAATGGTGCGAGTATTTGAAAATCTGAGACAACGGATTGGTTGAAAAAGTAGGGTAAACGCTAATATTGGTTCCCCAATAATAAATCGGAAAATATATGTAAACAAGAGCCCAGCGGCCCTTTTTGCCACTGACCGTTCCAAGGCGGTAGCACTATTGTCAACTATTTTATGTTTATGATGTCATATCCTGCCCTTTATACCTCTTTGTAGTTGTTGTTTGTTTCTGTGCGTGTTTTGGTTGACTGAGGTCCTTGAATGCTACATCCCTGTTGCTTTTATATCTACATTTGCCATGACATTGTCAAAACGCTCTATTAAACACCTAGACTTTGAACTTTAACTTTTGATATGTGTGTCATGTATGTGTTAGTAAATCATTAAACAATACACTGTTTTTGCAGCCATGTTTGGAGGAGGAAGGTTTGAAGCCCAAGAAGCCCTTTTGTCAGAGTAACTACGTTTTATTTTCAATTTTCTCAAATGCATTCCTGCAAAAGTAGATATAAAACTCGAACAGGAAAAGTAGCATTGAAGGACGATAGTCAACCACAAACACACACAGAAACAAAGAATTAAAATTCTTCAAGTAGTTTCAAAGGAGTAGTTGCCAATTTCTTTTTTATATAAATCTATGTAAAAGATGATGGTTGGTGGAGGCCATGTTTGTCGTCAAATAGAAACAATAATTATGAGCTAAGACATGCAATGCAAGTCATGTTGGTAAAGTTTCCAAATCAATACCACTTATAGTTTTTGAGAGGTAGTCGCCCAAAAATAAATTGTACTTGGCTGTGGCAGCAATCTTGAATTTCCGATCTTATTTTGTCTTAGGACCAACTAGACACCAAGAGCCATATATTGTCTATTAATGCTGCCTAGTTTGATTTGGTGACCATATAATCCGGCTTAAGCCCCAATCGGCATTTTTGCCATTGACCTTTCCAAGGCGGTACCCTCTGTCGTTAACACTTTTTTGTTTGTGTTTTCGCATACTTTGCTTCTGTTTATCCTTTTAATTGTTAGGAAACCTATGATTGGTTCTTTTAATTGTTAGGAAACCTATGATTGGTTCTTTTAATTGTTAGGAAACCTATGATTGGTTCTTTTAATTGTTAGAAAACCCATGATTGGTTCTTTTAATTGCATACCATTGTCATTTTGTTCCTTGACATCCACGTCATACTTCTACCTGAAATTGACACCATACAGCTAATGCCACTTTCGACATCATAAGTACGCATGACTAGAAAAAAGTCGCCCCGACTACAAATAATAGTGTTATTACTTACTGGTGCTAGGAGGCGTGAGAGGTGTTGACTTTACATTACCTCTCATGAACAGACTCAATAAAACCAAGTCTGCTACTTTTATCTCTTGCTTGCGTTTGTTGCTTCCAATGAATCCCTTTTTCAGTATTTATTGACATTCACACGAGCGTTTGTTTAGTGCCGTGTGCCGGCCGTAAAATGTCACCCGACTACAAATCAGTGGTGTTATTACTTACTGGTCCTTTGGGATCATCAAGCCCAATCTTTGTGGCTTCAAAGTAGAATATCGTTTAAGCCGGTGCTAGGAGGCGTGAGAGCTGTTGCACTTCACATTACCTCTCATGAACAGACTAAAAAAACCGAGTCTGCTACTTTTATCTCATTTGTGTTTGTTGCTTCCAATCGATCCTTTTTCAGTATTTATTGACAATCACACTAGCGTTTGTTTAGTGCTGCGTGACGGCCGTAAAAAGTCGCCTCGACTACAAATCAGTAGTGTTATTACGTACTGGTCCTTTTGGGATCATCAAGCCCAATATTTGTGGCTTCAAAGTAGAATATCACTTAAGCCGGTGCTAGGAGGCGTGAGAGGTTTTACACTTAACATACCTCTCATGAACAGACTCAATATAACCTAGTCTGCTACTTTTATCTCTTGTTTGCGTTTGTTCCTTCCAATGGATCCACTTTTCAGTATTTATTGATCGCATATTTTTATTCCCCACCCTGTGGACAAGACATACTTATCATGCATCTATCAGATGTGTACTTGCTTGGAAATTTAAATATACATATACATATTTGTTTTCATATGATACAACATTTCAGAACGTTTATATAAAGAACACTCATAGAAGGAGAACGTTTATTTGCCATAAATGCATAAAGTTTCGAATGCATACACGTTAAATTACTGCTAGGGCCATCTTATCATCGCATCTTACTATCGATCATCGAACTATGTCGATGGTCGACTATCGATGGTCGATGGTAAAATGCGATGGTCGATGGTAAGATACGATGATAAGATGCAATGGTCGATGGTAAGATGCGATGGTCGATGATAAGATGCGATTGTAAGATGCGACAGACAGACAGACATACAGACAGACAGATAGACAGACAGACAGACAGACAGACAGACAGACAGACATACAGACAGACAGACAGACAGACAGACAGACAGACAGACAGACAGACAGACAGACAGAGAGCCAGACAGAGAGCCAGACAGGCTAGACAGAGAGGCAGACAGATACCCAGACAGGCCAGGCAGAGACCCAGAAAGAGACCCAGACAGGCCAGACAGACAGCCAGACAGACAGACAGACAGACAGACAGACAGACAAACAGACAGACAAAGGGCCAGACAGAGGGCCAGACAGAGGGCCAGACAGAGAGCCAGACAGGCAAGACAGAGACCCAGACAAAGACCCAGACAGACAGACAGACAGACAGACAGACAGACAGACAGACAGACAGAGAGCCAGACAGGCCCGGCAGACAGACAGACAGACAGACAGACAGACAGAGGGCCAGACAGAGAGCCAGACAGAGGGCAAGACAGAGGGCCAGACAGGCAAGATAGAGACCCAGACAGGCCAGACAGACATACATGCCAGACAGACAGACAGACAGACAGACAGACAGACAGACAGACAGACAGACAGACAGACAGACAGACAGACAGACAGACAGACAGACAGACAGACAGACAGACAGACAGACAGACAGACAGACAGACAGACAGACAGACAGACAGACAGACAGACAGACAGACAGACAGACAGAAAGACAGACAGACAGGCAGGCCAGACAGTGTGCCAGACAGAGACCCATACAGGCCAGACAGACAGACAGACAGACAGAGGGCCAGACAGAGGA